>JAPZDX010000022.1:7521763-7532428 GCA_029783625.1 Naso annulatus
ATTGGAAACGGAGAGCTTCCTCCTCCTACAGAAAATTGGCTTATAAACTATAGATGACAAAGTTAGTCTCGTCTTGGAAAAAAAAAACTTTCTACCACATTTACTTCTCACTACATTCGTAATGGTTCCTCTCTCCTGTTTGCATGTTCATGTGAGTAATCCAAAACTCATCTTGTCCATTAAAACAGCTGGGAACCAGCGTTGCAGTGTATGTTCCCTCCATTGACAGTAAGCGCCCCGCAAGCAGAACCACTCGGCTGACGTCACCGCTTAGCTTGTGTGAAGATGGCTGCACTCAGTATTATAAAAATATAAAGTTTGAATTCGGTGCCATATCTCACCTTAGGTAAAACTCAAACAAACAAACTACATTCATATTACTCCATATTTCATGTCCACTTTAAATGAAAACAGGCCAATCAGAGTGTATCATTTGCCAGCTCTGACTGAGGTCTGACAACTGCATGGCTGTGCTTCACTGAAACGAAACAGATTTTCGTCATTTTCAGGCTGGGTCTGTGGATTTCAAGCTCATCGTGGTTAAACGTTGAGTCAGGGGCACTTTTAAAAGTGATGCTCATTATTCAGCGAGTTTTGAAAGGGATTTACGTTCTTTACCTTTCCAAAATCAAACACTGAAAAGTATAACGTTATGCTCTCGGCTGAACTGTTCATTCTCCGTTGAACCCCTCACAGTTTAACAAGCACAGCTAACATTACATGTGCTTCAGTAACCCTCTGATAAACATTGAGGCCGCATTATGTTGTTATTAGTAAATATTAGCTGGTTAATTTGAGTTACTTGCATCTATTAAGAGTGCTAGCAAGCGTGGCCGGCTAAGCTAAAGTCTGTGGCTGCAGTCTGGAAATAGCAGCTCTTGACAGTCAGCAGCATTAACCTGAACTCAAACCTGACTACCCTCAAACCCTACTTTTAACGTTAATGTACAAAGAAACATGTCCTCTGCTTGTCCTAAACGGGTCCTGAATTGTTACGAGAGTCCTTGCTTGTTTTATGAATGAAGTAAAACACCAGTTGAAGCAGCTGCAATGTGATCTGTAGGCTTTAGTGTGTATCTCTATATTTAAAACTCTGACCTGTTTTCTCTGCTGAGTCACTTTGACCTCCTGTATTTATCATTAAAAGGCTTATTACGGACCTTCTGTCTGCTTCTTTCTGAAATTGCTCTTTTGTTTTTCCAAAAATTACACTATTTCTCCAGGGAGTGCAGTTAGTTACAGTGTGAGCTGCTCCATGCTAGCTCCGAAAGCTTGGCAGACATAGCAACAGTAACTAAGTGGGGCGGGGCTTCAGGAAGGGTCAATTTTGCACATCAGGCACACAAATAATAAGAAAGATAAGTATGGGGAGTAACAGTGGTCAAAGACGATTGTATAGCCCCAAAAAATGTATTTTGCATAGTAGGCTACAGTGCAAAGAAAAAAAAAAGTGCTACCAAGTGCAAAAAATAACATGACCTATGTTAGTGACCATGATTGCATTAAAATAAACACATCCTCACATGCACACAACCTGCAGGAAGCTACATATTACTGGATTTGTTGTGAAATGTCTGTTTTTAAAAGTTTTCTGTGTCTCTCCAGACATGTAAGTTGCCTTACAGTGTACACTGACTGCATGGAGGAGGTTGAGTTTTAACCCAAAAGATTGTAGTGCAATATGGCATGCACAGTTTCAGATATAGATGAAGACATTCTAAACTAAGTCAGCAGAACCCCGAAGCTTCTCAGCAATGTGTCTGCCAGTTAGGTTAGATAAAAACCATTAAATGAGGAGGGGAAATGCAGAGGTTGAAAATGAAAATGAAACTAACATCTGTCTCAGCAGTATTGCAGCACAGGCTTTTAATCCGCTGTAAAGGAAAAATCAAAAAATAGCACTGTATTGCTGTCATTCAAGCTTTCCAGTCCTGTCTTGTGCTCTAAGCTCACTCGCCCTCTCTAGTATTTTAATATAGCAAAGCTGCAAACGTTATGAAGAGCCAAGGAGAGATGTCCTTTCTCCTCTGTCATGGCAGGGTTTGAAGTCAATCTGATGAATGGATTTTGCGCTATGCGAGGGACGACATACATACAAATTAGATTTCTTTCTTTTATTGAAGGATTTGGAAATCAAGCTGGGTGTAGCATAAGACTCCTTGAAAGCAACTGCACTGCATCCTCTCCTCCCTGATTTTGCACCTGCTGGCATTTTATTTCATTTCTTGATGCTCTTTATTTTAAGTCCAGTTTGGCCCAAAGATTTACAACAGAACGAAACATTTGCAGGAAAAGTTGCAGCTAAGTAAACAGGTCCGTCTCAGCTTGACTCAAGCTGGCTGATAGTGTTGCCTGGAGACATGGAGGCACTTAGAGCGTAAAGAACATCACTTGTTTCAACAGCCAATAAGCTCTTACCAACGTCACCTGTCACTAAGAAGCACAGTGTAGTGTCAATAGGAACAGTGCTGGTCAGAGAGCAGCACCAATTGGGCAAAGATCACAGGCGCATTAGGATTTTTAGACTCCTAAATACAGATGCATGGGAAAACACAGAGATCTAACGATACTCTCAGACCACATCACTCACTAATAGCTGTCAAGTGGTTCTATGACATTTTTTCCAAATAGAACACAAAATGGTTGATTTTCATTCTAAAGTTACCAACTACAGCTTGAACTGAGCTAAATCTTACTCTAATGCAAATCTTAAATCATGTCCACACAAAAATTCATCGTGTCAAAAATGATACTATTGGGTAAACCAACCTGTGTCAACTTCCATTCTGTCATCAGTGCTTGGATTTGACACTTCAAATGGATCTCTCTTCACATCCTCCTCCTCTGAGTCCGTGCTTTCCTCGCTGTCCGTGCTGCCTGAGCTCCTGAGATGAAAACACAAATGAATAATTATTTCCAATCCATATCTGAGTTAATAATCACTAGATACTGGGGAATGCAGTAAATTCGGAACTGAAGGGAGACATCCACACTCAGAAACCTTGTCTTCTAATGCTGGCGGTAGAAAGTGTATGGAGTTGGTGGCATTCCAGAATTCACTGTCAACTTGAGCAGATTAATTATCAAGCAAAAACTTAGTTGATGAACGAATATTAATACTTACAGTAAAATGAATATGAATAACCTATTTAAATTTTAAGTTTGATTTTAAACCACAATGAGCAAAGAGGATGTATTTAGTTCATTATAGCAGTAAAGTTTCCCAAAAGTAATGATTCCTTCAATGTTTTTTTTTTTAAACTTTATATGTACAAAACAGTAGATGATTATCAAAACGACAGATTTACCAATAATATAAAATCTTAGTTTTGTTGCTTCCACCATATAAGTAGCCTTCGAGAGCCATGACAGTCCCTTACCCCCAATCCAATTTTTGGTATGACTCGGCTGGGGGTCAAACCACGACCTCCCAGTCTCAGGGCGGACATTCTAACCACAAGACCACTGAGCCGGTTGCTTCCACAAAATATTTAAATATTAGATAAAAACTAACCACAAAAGGCAAAAAGGTCCACTCTTCAAAACCCAGAAGTAAAAATATTTTAGAATTACAAACAGTGTGCTCGTATTCACGACAGTTGCCATACACAAAAATTATTTGATAAATGCTTAAATTTTGTAATAAAGCCATTGTTTTTGATTTTAGAGACAATTTCTACGCTACTTTTAAGCCGCTTTCAAACTGGCCAAAAAACCCACTTAGATCCTCTACAATCTGGCTTTTGTCTGCAGTGCGAATGGATACAATCAGCAGTCACTCCTGGGCCATTTGACTGATGCATTGTGCTGGTAATACCTCTCTGTTAATACATCTGGAAGACAGTATTATCATTATAAGTTTTACTTAAGCAAAGTTTTAAGACGTTCCCAGATAGAGAAAGGGTAAATCCCCCAAATCACTAAATTTGACCCTGCCCTGCATACAGTGAGTAACTGAACTCTGCACGCAGGCTGATATTAATTCACTCCGGTGGGTGGAGAAATTATCTAAACAATTCAATAAAGAGCCCAATAAACTGTTGACTTCCTCATATGTAGCTGACATGAAAACTAAAAGGTTGTAATCTGAGGGGACACTTGTAGGGGTGTGTTGGCCTATTTAATTTGCAAATGAGCCATGAGCTTGATATGCAGGAGCCATGATACCTCTCAGCTCAGAGCCACTGCACATTGACTGTGGACAAAGATGCTAAAACATTGGTTGGAGATCATCATCACAGGATGGGAATAATATTCATAACTTTGGTGAGCAAAAGTCATTATTTAGCTAGCTAACTGGTGTGTCTAAGTCTGGAAAAGCTGACTAGAACCTGTCGTAGGGAGAGGAGACTTGCAAGCAGAAAAAATGCAATAGAGAGCTTAGAGAGAAATTGCAGCCTTAGACAGGATAACGAGAGCAACATTAATTAAGTAGTATGTCTAACATTAGTAACATGATTTGAGCTCTTTATAATTAGCTCACTGTAAATGCTAACATCAACTGCTGACTCGTTAGCAAACAACAGTACCATCAGCATCAGTCTAATGTTATCATTAACTGTTAAGTTACACTTACAAAATTGAAATCCTTCTGCCAGGCCTGAATGACGCAAACATGATGTACCAGAGCAAATAAAAAACAGAAAAGCAAACTTGCAGTTAGACCCAGGTCTGGCACTGTGAAAGGAGTTAATTGCCTATTTTTAGCAGGTTTACCCGTGTTTAATAAACCTGTGTATACGTGCTTATTTTGGTGTTAAAAGGGTAGAAAGATGATCACTTGAAGGTCCTGTCACCAACACCGACACCGAAGTGTCAGACAGATCTACTGCTTTCAAAAAAAATCACCCAGCATCAAGGGAGAGGACCTCATCTCCTTCCGCTTCAATGTGGGTGACTGTAGCCTGTGTGCCTGTGTGTGTTTAATCACAGGTATGGGTAAGATTGCGGGGCTTTTATCAGTGGGTATGGGCGGGTGCGGCTTTGTCCTAGACATGATGATGGGTAACAGGTCGGTTCTGGTGTGGAGCTTTATGGGTATGGGTGGGTGTGGGTTTTAAAAAATGGACCCCATGCAAAACTCTGTCTCACCCTACAGTTAGGTGACATAAGGCTTGGGACACTAAGTATGACTGCCTTCCTTGATAAAGATGGTGGACATGGAGTCCACACCATAGAAGCAGTGTAAGGTCATAATCATAAGTTCAGTCCCAGAAACATAATCTGCCAACAATCGGAATGCACAATGAAAGCAACTTTGACCATAGATCTAAATGTGGTCATAATCTATCACATTCGGACAATGCCTCTAACTCTCTGCAAATTGCTTTATGACTTTGGACAAAGGTAACAACACAGTCCCCCACTGCACTGAGAGTAAGACAGATGTTGGCTCAGGATAGCTAGCTTTTATTGCATTGACATAGAAGCGCTCTGTATTCAACTTGCATTTGCCCCTTGAGATAGATAGTATGTGCAAAATATAAATTAATTTCTGAGTTTTCAGGGAATTACTAAGCTTATCTATTGGATGCAAGAGGCATAACCCCTTATTTTCTTTGGCCAACTGTTGCATTGAGTCTAAGACTGAATAGTTTTGTTTGCTTCCTGGGATCCCAATGAGAATTTATTTGCTGGTGTCTAGAAGACATGGGCCAATGTGTTTTGGTGGTATGTGCTATTACGCATGCGTCCCTCAGTAAATATGTACCTGCAAAAACACACAACACAGCATAAATACATAAAAATGTTTTTTTGATAAACCCTGTTATTGGAACCTTTTTTTCTGTGCTTCGAAATTTCCTCGTGTAATCCTAATTTTTCTCTTTTAGTTGCACATGTACACTTTGGAAAAAGGTTTTGTGGAGCCTGGCATAGGCAAACTTTTGTTTGTCAGTAGATTTTACCAGCAACAGCACTGTCCAACTTTTGAAATTCACCTGTTAAAAAAGTTCTTTGTAGTGGGGTTTTAGAAAGGTTTACAGCAAACAAAGTTTAAAATACGACTCTTTCTGTCCTCTAAGTGCATGGGGTGCCACTCAGTGCATGATCCTTGACACAGAGGCTGACCATTTGTCAAATAAGGTTTCCCACGTTTTCAGAAAGACATTTTCTCTGTTAGCAAGTTTCTAGCAAAGTTTCTCCAAGTGAAGTACAGACCCCAAATCCCTGAGCCATTGCTAAAACAGGGGACTAGCTTCCTTCTTCCACTGTTAAAAAATAAGACACTGAGCCAAGGGTGTACAGAGGGAAAAGGCTTGTCCTTTAAATTTATTGATCGATTAGCCACCTCTGATCCAAAGTTGGCAAGAAAAAGATCAGCTGAAATAGTTTTGTCAAAGGCTTTGGATGTAATTAAATATGAGACTAAAAAGAATTCAATTTCAGGCAGGACCAAAACTGATGGGCCAGCGTTCCAGCCTCTTGTTTACACTCAGTGCCTGGCACCTGATGAAGGTTGCTACCAAGTATAGTGAAAAATTGCATTGTATATTGTTTGGGTTTATGTTCACTTTGTTGAATGAGTCCTAATAAAATTTTAAAAAGTGCATTATGCTACTGTCTGTTGGTGTAAAAGAAAACACAGAAACCTTGAACAAGGAGACTACTCCAGACGACTACTCCACCCATGAGTCTTAACATCCTGAGGGCTTGCAGTGCTTGGGACCACCTCCCACTAAGTCATAAGGCTGTCCAGAAGCAACTGAAGCCAATAAACATAGTATTAACGGAGAATAACACTGGCATTGGTTATACTCGGTATGTGACTATCGTCTCATTGTTAAGAGTGGCAGATGAGCATTCAGGTGAACACTCACTAAATTAAGCCAATATATAGAAATGATATTTACAATTCACATCATTAAGTATAAAAAAGATACAAAAACAAAGGAGCACTGAACCGAAGACACCAACTCTCAGACGTCCTGAGGATTGAATAGTCATTTCTTGCCTTCATTTTCAACGATGGCGAATAGTCTGGCCGGACAGAGGAGAGTAAATTTGAGGCTGAGATTAGAGTTCCTTCACAACATCTTAGAACGTAACCACTGCTCCATGGCGTCAGGGTCCTAATATGTGTGGATTGTAGTGACACGGTTTTTAAACTTTTGTCTCATCTTGCCAGATTTGCGAATCTCCGGGTCCTGAGTCTGGAATTTATGGAAACAGATGATGACTGATGTGGGTTTATCCCAGAGTCCCAACTTGGAAGACAGCGCGATGGATTTGGTCTAGCTCTGGATGAAGTAAGGACCTGCTGACCCTTTAACCTCCTCTTTTCTTGGATTTTTGCACGATTTCAAGAAGGGCTGCACAATTTATCATAAAAAAAATCTACAATCTCGATTCAAACATACATGCTATCTCATGTCTAAATGACGGCAATTCACTTGCTTGTATTTCTCTATGCATTCAGATCATGCTGCACTCAAGTGCTCACTTACTTACTTTACAACAATCCCAGATGCTGTATCAGTCACACTCACACAGTGTAAAACACGCAATTAATTCAGCAATCAGGCCAGAGATCAGCAAATGATTCAGCCATTCAACTCAATCTCCTCTCTCATTTCTCTTCCTCATTTACAATGCTCCACTGTCACTCACTGTTGCTACAGTAACCAGACACAGTGTCGGCAGTGTCATGTGTAGACAAGTAGGAAGGAGGCAGAAGTAGGTTTACTTGATGATATTAATAATAAAAAAAAAATAATAATAATAACAATAGTTTTTCCTTTATTGATCGCCTTGGGAAAACTGATCCTCTGCATTCGACCCATTCTCTTCATAGTTAACCTTAACTACACATACTAGGAGCAGTGGGCTGCTGCACTACAACGGCCATGAACCAACTCCAGATCTTATGCCACTGCCTTGTCAGGTGCACCGATAGGAGTAGTGGCCACAACTGGAATCAAACCCGTGGGGAAGGGCACAGCCTCTGTATATGGAGTTGGGTTAGAGTTGCCCCAGATTGACTCGGAGCAGCAGTTTACATGGGAAAGAAAAAATGACATCAAGAGTGATGATGTACTCTTGAAAAAAAAAAGGTGGACATTCCACTGTGTGGAACTTTTGCAGCTTTAAACCTGATGATGATGCACAAGGAGTAATAATCTGCAAGCAATTCTTTTGCATCATTGCAGCAGTGCAAGGTAACACTATGAATCTCTATAACCACCTCCAACATCACCACAAAATCCAGTATGAGTTAGCAATGAAGGACAAGGAAACCACATCAAAAAATTCCAGGCACCAGACAAGAGACGTTAAAGTTTAAGTACAGCACTTAAGTTGTAAGTGCTAAGTTATGCCTGTTGAAAGCCCTGTACAGACAGCACATTTTTGAGAATAGTACAGCCCTAATTTCAAGGTCATTCTCTGGCATAGGTCAGTTTCAGAGATTTATTGATAGGTTAATATTGATAAAGAAACAAAGACTGGCCTATTTAGATTGAAATATTATAGATTAAGAGGGAGCGTTGAGCACATGTTCTCCATGTCTACTCTGTGTCTGCAGTCAGGTTGTCAGAATTGTAAACCAATCAAATGAGTGAACCAACAAATGCTCACGGACGTTCAACTTTATCGTTCAGGGGGCCACATTTTCAGAAAGCTAAGTGTCCGGGGACCGGACACTACCCTTAGCTATTATTCTCATAATGAATGTATATGAACTAGACACAGCGGTAGGGATAAGGATAATTGATTTTTATTAATATCATCATAAATTCATCTCTAATATCTATTTATAGGCCTATTGCTGGAAAGACAAACCCATTTCTTATTCAAACAACTGTTTAAGTTCCTCATCAAAACTACATTTTCTTTTTCTTGACATTACATTTGAACACATCGTGATAACTTTTCATATATTTATGCCTAATAGTCATTTTACTGACAGGACCTTGAACTCATCACAATGCGTAACCTCATGTCAAATCGTTCAGTTTGATAAGCTCTTATCCTGCCGATTTCAACATAGATTTCAACATTGCATTACAGTTTTTAATTTAGTAACAGACGTGCTACCAAGTTTGTGTGCTCTTACAATGGCTGCTTAGAGAGGAGTTTAGCAGAGATTTTTTAAGTTTTAACTTGAACACGGTAGAAAGTAATGTTGCTGCATTTTGGCTTAAGTTGAACCATAATGTGGAGGATGGAAGTTGTGTTTCACTGTTACAAAAAATTAACGAGCAACATAAATTGCATCTCGCTTCCTCCTTTTGCACATTCAGTTATTCTGGCAATCAACTAACCACGAGAATTCTTCATCTAGTTTACTACCTGTTGGCTACGAACTCAGTTTTAAGTTTTATTCAGCAACTGTAATAGACTGGTGACGTATGTTTGTGCGCAACTAGTTTGATTTAAATGAATCAACTCATTAATTTGTAGAACCCACCAGACCCGATAGCGGTATTGATAAGCTCAAATGTTAGTGCTTTTAGTTTTTTGAAGAATGTGGAACCAGGTTTCAATACCCATACCTATACAGCACCAGGCTGCTCCAGACTGCAGATAGACAATATTGGCCCTAATGTTACTTCAAAATATTTCGGACTCTAATAGACAACTTACAGGTCATGAATGAGAAGTTTGTTTGCTCACTTGTCTTCTGCAGGCAGCTCATCATCTATGCTCCATTCTTGTTCCATCACTTTCACAGATAGTATAAAACTACTCCCAGAAATAATTAAAATTAATCTGAAATCTACAACTTAAGCTAGCTAAACTAACTGAACACACTGACTAGCCAACTACAAAATAAAAATCAAGGCACATTTTACCAGTTAAATGCTTTTAATGTGAAGCTGCAGCTGTAGGAAGTGTTTTGTGTGCATTAGCAGTAACTTGACACTATGCTCTGCATATAGTGAGTGTTTATGTCATGTAACGTTAGGAAATTTATAATGCACAGGTTTTGCAGCGGAGGACAGAGATCCGATCTCAGTGTGGATAACAAGAACGCATTAAAAATATCTGTGTAAATGCAGAGGCGAGATCCAATTTTTTATTATCAGGATAATCTATCTAGATACAGATCACTTTTTAATACCAGGTGTAAAAGGAGTGTCTGTGTAACTGACCTTGGGCGTCTCTGTGCCTCTGGTCCGAAGGTGACATCTTTTTCATCCCAGATATCTTCCTCATCTGAACCAGCATCTTCAAACTGCTGGATTTTTTCCTTACAGCGTGCCTCAAACAAAGCCATATTTGCCTGAGGAAACACATACAAACCATAGACATGTAAAAACATTGTACATATTAACAGTATCTACAAACACAAATAAAGGCTGAATACTGCAAAACAATTGCCACTTGGCTGAAAAGCATACATTAAGTTGTATACCACTCATAGCTATTATTACACACTATTATTACACACACACACACATATACATTTCATACATACGCATCAGTGCAGTCAATCGATTAAAACATTTAACCGCAAATAATTGCACGATTTCCATGATTAATTCATCACTAATCGCAAATTAATCGCACCTTTTTAAATTGTCAGTTCAAAATTTACCTTTAAGGGATACTTTTCAAGATTTTAATTCTCTCATCAACATAAGAGTGGAAAAACATATTTGCTTTATGCAAACGTAAGTTTTTTATTATTATTGCAGCAATCCAAAACAATGAAAAATACTGTGA
>JAPZDX010000022.1:7667273-7678174 GCA_029783625.1 Naso annulatus
CCAGTGGGCCCTCTAACTTTTAAATATTCTGTCTGAATAGGAAGTCAAAATACATATTCACAAAAACTTTAAATATTATATTTGACTCATATTAAAGCATTTTATTTTCATATTCCTAATTTTCCATGACATAGTGGTGGAAAATTATTTTCATTACCCTCCCTAAAATGAAAAATTACTTAGTCCGGGCAGTGTCTTCTCGGTCTGATGAGGTGTGGTCAGGCACTCTGATGGCACAGCACTACGTTTGGGCAGCAGAGAGCAACTGTGCCATAAACCAACACAAAGCTGATCTTATGCCACACCGTTCATTCCTGCTATGTGAATGAACAATGCATCACTCAGATGATAGGATGTGCATACACAGACAAAACTCTGTTTAAATGATTAAAGAAGGCTGCCTCATGCATTTTGAAATGTTAACAGACCTATTTGCATAGTAATGTCACTGTCATAATCATCGCCACACATTTAAGCAGCAAAGCTAAAAACTGTAGTTATGAAAGAGAAGAACTCGGAGAAAATGAAACTTCTGACATCTGAAATTTTTTTTAGGAGTGCCAGAGTTTTTGAGGAGGAAGACTAAATCACTCCAAACAATTTAACACAACTGCAAAAATCTGAACTGTGTGTGCAACCATTCGGACATTAAGTGGAACACAATACATTTATTAACATAAATCCTGAGCAATCCTGTCGGAGTGTTGAGAGATTTCCATAACCGAACTTACGATAATGATGTTAATCTGATGCTGTTCATGCGTAATGTGCTCAGGCTCTCTCAGTGTAGGGATGCTTTTTGTTGCTGCTGCTGCAGCTTCTGTAATGTTGTTAATATTTTCCTTTTTAAAGATGTAGCCTGTTACATCCACCCAGCTATTAATTATATTAATGATTTTTATGACCCGTCCAGCCCGATCTGCGAATCACTATCACAGACACAGGAACGTGTATCAGCGCTGCTTCCTCTTCATAGTTAAATAGCCTGGTGCATTTGCCAACAAGCAGTCAAACTGTTGTTGTGTCCAGCACTCAGTTACACATATGTGCCACCTGCTGAAGATGAGTGCTGCCGCTAAACAGCAATATGCTCGGCACGCTGGGGACAGGCACACCACTGTCCAACGGAGGCATTAGGGGTGGGGGGGCCCTTGGCCGATCACCTTGTCCCGGGCACTGGCAGGACACACGGAGGGCCTGGTCATCAGTATTGGCTGAAAAAATCCATTTCATGGATCCTTAGTCATTCCAAAATATGTGCCGCAAGGTGTGTATTCATGTCTGTCTGCGTTCTGCAGTCATCTAAGTTTTACTCTTAACTTTAGACACCTTTAGAGCTCTCTTAAATTTATGATCTTACTTCAATCGTGAGAAATTCAATCAATAAATTTCATAGTTACGTCTGTGAGCAAAAGTGAAAAATGTTACTTTTATTTTGTAACAGTAGTTGAAATTTTCATTTTTAGCAAATGCAGGGACAGATCTCAGCAAAGCAATGTGTACAGTGTGATCACATTCATACAAAAAAAACCTAACAAAAACTCCATGGTCATCCTTGTTTTTTCCTCTGTTTTATGGTCTCAAACAAGCTATGCAATACGATTCAGACCTCCTAAATATAAAACCAAAAACTTAATTATTGTATACTAAAGCAAAAATGAGAAAAAAAGAAGCCACAAATACTGTTGTGCCCAAAGAGTCAGTATCTAGCTCACTGACTACCTCATTTTCTGCTGCAAATACTGATAAAAACTATTGTGTCATCTCAATAATCTTACATAGTATGATTTAGCACTAACCATCACAGCTAACGATACTTTGCATTTAACAATTCACTGTTTTACAGTACATGATGATACAGTATTGTATATCTGACTTTGTGTCTTCATCACTGAAATAAGGTCAAGTGGAAGGATCAAAAGTCAGCCAATCAAAGCAGAAACACGCACCTAAACACACAGGGCAATGGAAAATCTTTTGAAAATTTTGAGGCCCTGTCCTTTGTGAGATGGCTACATCTGTCAGTGGGATGGATTTCTTATTAAAGCTGGATTTGGTGTTACAAGTAAGCTTGCTACCCCTTCAGCACAGACACAAACAAAAAATAAAACATTTGGCCAGATATGTTTACCATGATCATCTGCTGTAAAAAGACATCTTTCAAAAACATTCCGTTCTTTAAAGGATTTACAAAAATAACTACATGTGGTAGCTGGATAGAGAGTCAGGTTTGGTCCAACTTATCAAACCACTTAACCTTCTTCTTAGCCTTTCCAAAAAAAACTTTGAGTGAGCGCACGTCAGCTTAAAATAGATTATTCTTAGCCCAGATGTGAAAAAATTCTTCTTTTTCTGAACAAGTTTAAACTCAATATGCAAAGCCTCAGTTTGTTCTAGAGAGACAAAAAGATCTTCTTGACATTTCAGTAACAACATTCCTGTGCTACTATGACTTCAAGGGTTGAGTTTATGACTTGGACCAAAACATAGATTCTAAAATATGAAGGTTCCACTTGAAATTTCTCATAGCTTTGGTGATAGTTTTAGCATGTTCAACAACATGCTAGCTGTGCTATCTAATAAATTTTTGATCAATGTAGCAATAGCAAGTTACGTTGGTATGATGGCGAGTTGAAAGTGCCTCTGATGTCGCTTAGAACTACAGTTCAGAAGTGTTTCTGTCTCTCATTGCATCTGATTTGCACTGGAAACCACAATAAAAAATATCTGGAGAAATGATGTCACCCATTTTGTTATGACTTAAAGCAAGCTAATTAATTTAGTTGCCGTGGCCTTTAACTGATATTTAAAGTTTGTCCCATTAAATGGAGTTCTGTTATTGCATCTTAACTCAGCAGTTAATTTCTGCAACTTTAGCCAAACTTAAACCGTGTTTTCCAGCTGTGGCCTATCCAGTGTCCTGTATCCTGTTTTTTTTTTTTAAAACAGCTGAAATAACTTTGCAAGAAAACACCCCTCTCCCACAGCACAGGAAATGTCACAATCTTACAGGAAGTCAGAAGCAGCTGCCTCTCCTGACAGGAAATTTAACAAAAGCAGATAGTCCTGAGGGCTGCGGTCATCTGGCTGACAAGCAAAGGTCAGTTCTGTTGAAGTTTTACTAAATCACAAGCAATGGAAAGAGAACCTTGGCAATATTTAGGCTGAAGTTATCGGTATTTATTAAACAATTAATATTACTTTTAACTGATAATAAAAGTGGTAATATACTGGTAAACTGTTGAAGGTATATGTAAACAAAAACAGCATGCACCACTGAAAATCATCAAGACTGTGTTTCTGTATGCTGTGGGACTCTGTGGTCAACCATTTGTTGACTTAACCTAGTTTTAAGTACTCACACGGAGTACAGAGGGGCTGGGCGGAGTGACAGATAAAGGAAGACAACACATTTCAGAGACTGAAATTGAGCCAGAGGTGCAGAGTGGACAAACAGAACAAGTGGAAAAGTTGGGTCATACTGGGTGCATCACATTCCAGCATTTTCCACTAAGTTTCTGATAAATCATTATGTTGTTTTGTCACAGCAGTTCACTGTCTCCTTGTATAATTAATGACTGAGAAATTAACAGTCCACTGTTACTGGTAACAGCAAACGGTTTCTGCTTAGTAAGAGCTATCTATGAATGACTGTCATCTTATATTACTGAGTTTCCAATCAGTCTTTTTAACAATGCCTGTTTAAAGTGGCCAATAAAGAAACATTTTGTGTTTCATAATGGCGGTGTCAACACTGTGAAAGATATCTGAGACATAAAAACAAGCATTAAATTGTAAAACACACTAGTCTGATGGTCTGTGAGGCTGATTTATATGCTAATATGATTTTTGGCATGTTTAGTTTAGTTTTCACTGTGTTACCAAGCACTTACGTGTGATGCACTATCTTGCACCTACTGATGATGAGCTGATCAAAGTATAATGTACAGATTAACATCAAAAATGCTAAGAACTGCTCGCACAAAAGAACAAAATTAAATAAATAAAAAAACTAAACAATTAAAAAAACTAAACAATGGGCAATAGATGGTCAAAAAGAGATGTGGACGAATGGAAAGATATGTAATTAAGCCTCGCCGATGTATGAAATCTACAGTGACCCCACAATGAGGCTCCCAGTTTGTGCTAAGCCTTTTTCGATTGACTGACTAAATATGCATCACCTTCTTCTCTGAGTTGAAAACTGCAGTTATCATACTCTACATGTTCTGCTAGCATCACAGCAATGCACTCTTTCAGTAGAAGATGCATGATGTGTGCCGCTGTAGATGATTCCACAGTCTAGTGTTAACTCTCCCACAGACCAGAGCAGCTGTACAACACATACAGTACATCTATCCCACACTGTTCAGAGTAGGATGTTTCCTTTCATATGTCACTTTCTCTAAGTAGGTAAGCCCTGTGAACCAAAACATTATTGACAAATGAGACTAACATACCCTATAAGATCAAATTGTGGATTTCATTTATTAAAAATATTCTGCACTTAAAGTCCGTCCGGGGATTTTTCGTTTTGTGTTGATTGTAGCATCACATGTGGACAAAAGTGGCACTGGTTACTGCTGTAAAGATCTTGTCATTTGTTTCAGAAGAAAGTGAAAGAAACATGCCACTTATCTGCACAATACCAGTTCGTTCATAAACACAAAATATTGATATTGTCTAAAGACAAATATCCTTGCTTCCAACCATAGATAGTAAAAAGAGGATGGCAGATTGATGATGCTGGTAAACAACATCTCTTCCAGTCCTTGTGAAGTGTTGAGCACCGTTTCCGCTGACTGAGTAGACCTGGCAAATGCCTTGTAAAAGACAGGATAGTTGTCTCCAGTCTCCTTGCTGATGGTCTCAATTGCTGACGTAGGTAAGATATGAGGCATCAGTTTTAAATTTAGACTGCTTCATAATCAGTTAAACCTGCAGTTGGTAACTTTTGCTTACAAGCTAACGTTAGCTGTAGCCGGAGACTTGTTTGTAAGCAACACTGCTGTAGCCTCCCCTCCGTGTCAGTGGAGTAAACTGACCTCTCAGCCCAAGTTTCAACCAGCTGATAATGCTGCTTGCAGACACTTTGTTCTGTTGTCGGCAGAGACAAGTCAGAGTAAAAGACATGTCACTTGTGTCAACAGATAATCAGCTTGTATCAACATCACCTGTCGTAAAGAAGCACAGCTCAGACCAGCCAATCAGGACAGAGATTACAGAAAGTGTCACTGACAGGGAAAAAAGACTAACGCGGTTGGAATTTTTACACTGCTGATAACAGAGGCATGGGAAGACAAAGACCTCGTGATACTCTCAGACCATGTCACTCACTAATAGCTGTGTATGGATATTATGAAATTTTTTTCCAAATAGAACACATGAAGTTATTGATGTTTACCCCAAGGCTACTAACTGCAGCTTTAAATATTATTTGAATTTTTTAGAATTTGATTTATTCCTATATATTTGAGAATATGCAGGTTTGACTACTAATAATGGCAAGCTACTGTAAAATTTAAGATTGTGGTAGCTAAGTTACATACATATTCTTTTTTTCTGTATCAAACATGTGCCAAACCTATTCCCCAAAATTAAATGCCCCTAAAGCCTAAAACCAAACACCAACCTTGATGGGGCTCCACATCCGTGTCACAGTCCCATTTCAGACAGAGCAGTGGTAGTCGGCACATTTCTCACTTTGTAATACCCCACTGTCTTGTCTCTGATATAAACTCCAGCATGATTATTGGACCTTCATGAGTTAATAAATTAGCATTCCGTTTAGTTACATGATTCATCAGCTCCATTCAAACTTTAACCTGC
The DNA here is from genome assembly GCA_029783625.1 of Naso annulatus. Lineage (NCBI taxonomy): Eukaryota > Metazoa > Chordata > Actinopteri > Acanthuriformes > Acanthuridae > Naso > Naso annulatus. The sequence goes on from JAPZDX010000022.1 coordinate 7,673,103, forward strand.
TTATCCAGAAGATGGCCAGTTGAATCAATGAAACTGTGCTGTGTGTTTTGTTCCCTACCTGACCCAAACAGAGGTCCAGTCCTGCCCAATGACAATACCAGATTCCAGTCACACCATCTCCTATTGATGTTCTCATATAAACACAGGGATGTGGCTCTGTGCCACACACTCAACCCTCCATATGTCTCTGTGGTAAGTGAGTGTGTGACACCACAGCTATTGTTTGACGCTCTCTGGCCTCCCTCTCCCAGACCATTCTGGAAAAACCCTGCATGGTACAAAAACATGCACACACACAAATGCAGCACCACACTTAGTCGATGTCTCTCTTACACTGTTTTTGACCCAATAGGGCTCTGTCATGGCATGTTTTTTTTTTAAAGCATTTTTTCATGTTTTAGGACTTTTACTGTATTGCTGGTGTTTTTCTCTGTCTTTTTTTCAGGGGCTGGGCGTGGTTTCCTGATGCTGGAGCTCTGGTGTGCACACCTGTTTCCGCACTTCCATGTGGTATAGTTGGCATCATCTCTGGTGAATTCTTTCTAGTGTTTATCTCAAGTGAAAGTTCTCCAGTGTTTTGCCTTATGGTTAATTTCATTTTTTTTTTCATCTTTCAGTGGCATTCACTCCAAGCTCAGCCACCTCAGCAACATGCCGCCTAGCCTCTCCTCTTCAGTGCCATAAGCCTCACAGCTCCTTCACTACCACTCACCATCAGTGCCTTAAGCCACACGGCTTTCCCACCTCAGCCAGTAATTTCCAGCGCCATAAGCCTCATGGCCACACCACTTCAGCCTCAAACCTTTAGTGCTGGTCGGCTTCCCAGCCTCAGCCTCTGTGTTCAGCCACCACCTGCCCCTCGCCTCCATTGTCTGCCTCTCCTCCAGTGCAGCCTGCTTTATTCACATCATCTTATTTACAATAAAATCATTTTTTTACCAAATACCCTTTGTCTTTGTGTTCTGCTTTTGAGTCCTGTCTAAAATCTCTGCAAACCTTTACACTAAGCCAGGTAATGTTAGTTCGACAGAGTACGATACCTCAACAAAGACTGGCCCAAGTGTTATGGAGAATAGGACCAAGGTGGAGAGGGTCTCCTGCTTCAAGTTCCTTGGTGTGCTCATCAGTGATGAGCTCTCTTGGTTCAAGCAAATGGACATAGCAGTAAAAACTGCCCAAAGTGCCTATACTTCCTGAGCAGACTCAAGAAGTTTAACATGTCCACAAAAAACTCTCACCAGCTTCTACAGGTGCACCACTGAAAGCGCTTTCACTGGCTGCATCACCACCTTGTATGGCAGGTGCTCCAGTGTTGATCACAAGGTACTCCAGAGGGTGGTGAAGACAGCAGGCAGATCCTCGGCCACCGCGGTCCCTCCATGGTAGACATCTTCCATGTATGTTGCATAAGGAGAGCACGGACAATCATAAAAGACTTCAGTCACCCAGGTTATGGACTGTTTTTGCTGCTGTCTGGTACACATTAGCAGAATTTCCGGGCACAGATGACTAGACTCAACAGTTTTTCCTCCAGGCCTTCAGACTTCTCAACAAACAACATTAAAGAAGAACTTTGGTATTTTACAACCTGGGTCCTAATTCTTTGTGTGTGCATATGTGTGCATTTGTGTGCATGTGACTGATGGGAATAACTTTTTTGAAAGTAAGTACAGTATTGAGGGACGCCGATGCAGCCAGCAGCCGAGAAACAAGCTAAAACAGGATTCTTGGGGGCAAATGTGCACCGTCGAAGTTCTTCCTGTGAAAGTACTTGTTTTTGGTGCTAACCGGTTCAGATCGATAGTGTTAGTCTCTGGCAACAGCATGCAAAGCTTCTTTTTTTTTTTTTTTTTTGAGCTCTTCCCATTTTTGGACATGTCCAATTCTCCCTGGGTCTCAGCAGTCCTGATCGCTCAACCCCCATCTGTTTACCTGGGAAGGGTGTAGACCAACACTTGTTTCCTCCTTGACAAGTCCAGCCAGCCAGTCACTTCTATTCACCAGTCAGCGGTGTCGCACCACCAAGCATCATCAAGCACGTGGGAGGAACACGCTACTCCTCTCAGTTCTTCTCCTCACTGACAGGCCCCAACCGACCAGAGGAGGCAGTAAAGAGTTATCAGGAAAGCACAAGCACAACCCTAGCACAATCCTGTCCCGACCAGCGCAGCCAATTATGTTTGTAGGGCCCGACCTTGCCAGTGGGTAGTGCCAAGTTTGAACCGGTGATCTCTCACACTGGAGTCCAGGGAAAAGACCACTGGACTACTCACGCAAAGCATTTGTCTTACCATTCAATTGTCCTGGGCTGTGTGTAACCATATCAGGTTCTGAAGTCTCGTTCTCCGGGATCTCGTGTGTCGCAGAAAGATAATGGCGCAGTCATGACTGAGAGTGGATCAGAGTAGAGCTGATCATTTTGGAGTACAGTTGTGAGGTTTGCCTCACTGATTTCAGTATCATGGCTGAATACTGTAGTTACCTGACTTTAAGAGTGTGGATGATTTTGATCACTGCCTGTATTTGTTTGAGTATACGGATGAAGAGCCTCTTCAATTCGATAAGTGGATGACCAGACTTCAGAACGAGATTTGGTTACACATAGCCCAGAACAAAGACTAACACTATCGATCTGAGCTGGTCAGTGGCCAAATCAAGCACTTTCAGCTTTATAAGCTTCTTCAGCTTTTAACATTTAGCTTGCCATGTCATAAGCATTTCATTGCTTTCTGTGACTGTGTTATACTGTGCACCTGGTAAAGCATTTGACTTTGACTTAAGATATAGAAATTCCCTTTAATAAGAAAATGTTAAAGTTTGATATAAAGTTAATAGATTATTGCCTGACAATTTAGCAAACCTACAATGCATCAGTGAAAGGAAGATGCATCTAACCAATCATATGGTAGTCCTATTTGGATAGACAGTTAATGTGTAGTATAGGCACAGCAGGGCATCTATATTAAACTGGTATGTTTGCTTAACACAACAATACTCTTGTTTTAGGGGCAAAGCTAAGACAGATGGTGCAAAAAGGCTGAGCTACTTAGTCTGACACAAAAACACTGATGATACTGTTAGCTATGTAAAAAACATATGCAAAAACATTGATGATACTGCTAGCTATGTAAAAAAAAAGTACCAACAAAGACTAAAAATATCAAAAACTTTAAACATTAGCATCCATGAAGCATGAGTAAAGAAGTACAATCTTAAAAATCACTTTACTTCTCTTTACTTGGAAAGCATCAAGACCAGAGTTGGTGGAATTTGTTTAGCATTTGTGTAGCACAGTGGAAAAAATTAAATGCAGTGTCAGCAGCACAACATATATGAGATGTCTTACAATAAATAACAATAACAATATTCCTAGGTGGATAAAAAAAAGCCACATGTAGACTAACAGAAGATAGGGTGGAATAATCATGAACAATCTAGGCGGATTGTCTGGAGGAATTATGCAAAGCACAAGCATATTCTTTAAAACTTTGTCAGCACTGACTATTGTTCTAGCCACACTCACTAGACAATATTTTTGACTCTGTCCTGTCAAAGTTCTAAGAGCAGCAAAGTCGCCAGCATGTTGTTATGTGTGGTTCCTTTGTTAGAATTACATTTCTTGGCTGTGTGCCCCACTGGGAAATTGGGTGAGCATACCTCTCGGGAAAGGCTCACATATCTAACAACACACACACACACACACACACACACACACACAGAGTGGGAAAAGGAGAAAAAAAAACTTGTGTTGAGAATAATAATAAAACTGCTGAGCCTAATGGTGCACCTTCACCTCTGCCTCCAAGTTCAACCTTCCAATTATGTTATCAAGCTGAACACACAGTTGATCTAATCAACTGCAAAGAGCAGTTCAGAAAAATTCTTCTATGTCAAATTTAAATCTAAATTCTTCATAAGCAAGCTGTAGCTTTTCGGGCCTGTGAATAAGCACACAATACTGTGACACACAGCAATATTTCAGGTCGGTTTGGATATTAAAGTCTTCTTCCAGTTGTTTCAATCATGTTTTATACAATGCCAAGACCAAGGGCTCTATTTTCGCAATGCACAAAGCTGGTTTAAGCATAGCTCCAGGCGTACTGGTAATATGGTACAGCGCAAATGGCTTTTTCCACACCTGCGCCAAGTTGCTATTTTTGTGGATAGACATGAATCCGACTGAGTGGCGCAACAAACGGTGTGTCTGTAATTTTGGTGTCATTTTTGAGGTTGACTTGTGCTTGCGCTATTTTCATGGCTTTAGTGGGCAATAGCGCACATGAGCAGACCTATTCCAAATCCCACAGGCAGGTTTGGTGGATGCATTTTATCCCACTTACGTAAAACATCAAAACAATAATTCTGAATGCAACTTTCTAATTTAGTTAATCATATAGAATATTAAGATGACTCTTGTCTATTGAATTTGATGCGACTACGGCAGTTGACACTTGTCATTTTTCTTTAGTCTATATCAAGCAGCTCAAGTTAAATACAGATATGGTTAGACTGCAATTACTTTACACAAAGCTGTAACAATTCAAACCCCTTATTGTTTAGAAATTCACCCAAATGTGCAAAACCACGGTGTGTGAAACTACCTTTATTTACACCCAGAGCTTGGCCATTTAATTAATCATTGGAAAGTAGATATGCACAGCATGCAATGCAGTTTATTAATTAACACAGCAACATCAGTGATGTTACAAGCACATTGCTCTTCATCAGTGTTGTTATAAATAACATGAGATTACAAGCCTGAACCTCCCAGACAAGTATGTCAGTTTGGTTGTACGATAAAAGGGGAAACCAGGCATGTTTAATTTTTTTTAATACGAAATTCATGGTAACCAAGTTATAATCAATTACTCAAAGCTGCTACAGATAACGACTGTTAATGGTATTTATCCTGTTGACAGTATCAAGATCTGGAGATCGAGTCGAGGCGCTGTAGGAGGCAGCTGCCCCTCTAGTAGCTCTGCAGTACTCATTCAGGCTAGACAAGCTGATCAGGCGGGCTTGCTCTGTGGTCGGCATGAAGCTGGACTCTCTAGTGACAGTTGCAGAGAGGA
>JAPZDX010000022.1:7832470-7844014 GCA_029783625.1 Naso annulatus
AGTTTTTTAATTCCACACAAGCTGTTTTACAACCCCAAACAAGATTAACGTTTTTGATGGATAGACGGCTAGATAATTAATAGATAAGCAGTGTCCGTGGCCTACACATTAAAATTAACCGGTGTGTTAATTGCCATTTGTGTCTGTATATCATGTTTGAGTATGAAAACAGTACTGTTATTTAAAATTGTCAACCGATAAACATCTGTCAGCTGTCAGGTGAAATACTAAGGTCAAAAGAACGGGACACTGATCACACAAGACACATTGCACAACAGTCAGTTATTTAGCAATTGAAGCGTTCCAGTTAAAGAAATTACTTAGTTTATGCCATACACACATCATCTTTTTTTCTTCTGTCAATTATAAGAATGAACTTGGAATCCTTCTTGGGTTGGATTTGGGTAGCAGTAATGGTGCAGGGCAACACATCATCAACACAGTCTAGAGGATGAGTTATTACATGACTTTGTATTTCCAACCCTTTGTTTGTCAGTCATTGTAATCTGAATTTTTTTTTAAAATTTACTCCTGAAATATTCAGGAAAAAGACTTCATTTGGCTGCACCATTCCAAAAAATGGAAAGATCTATCTCATGTCATGTGTATAATTGTATTTTGAACATTTCAAAGATCCAGCCTGACATATTTAGTGCAAATAACTTGTTATTCGACAACACTTCATACTGTCTACATCTCTACCTGAACCGATTTCTTTTAGTGGCTCTGTTAATCTCATCATAACTCTCCTTTTACTGTCTGTGCATGTCTGCTTAATTTGTTGCTTGTGGAAAACTCACCTTAAACTTGCCGTGGAAGATGACATCTTGTAAAAAATGTGGAGCCTGTTGCTCAGACCCGAAGGTTGGAGAGAGGTCGGCTCCCACTTCTGCTTCGTCTGTCATTGTCCAGACTCAGTAGGTAAAGAAATAAACTGATCTTGTGAAAAGTTGCTTCCACACTGAATAGTCCAATTTGTGCTCTTCCTCTCTCTGTGTGTCTCCTGTTTGAAATCTCTCATTATATGACAGAGTCTAGCTTAACCATTCCCTCTCCAGCCTGTTTTTTTTTTTTTTTTAATGTGTGTGTGTTTGTGTGTGTGACTTCCCACTTGTCAGTGTTTTTGTTCGTCTCCCTTTTAAGCTCTGAATGGAGCTCTGGTTCTGTCTCACTGTGGAGTGGCTGAAGTGAGCCTGCAGCCTTGTTACTTGAGAAGCAGTCTGTGAGCCAAGATCTAAACTTAGACAACGATAAAACTCTGATGAACACAAGGTGCCCTCCCAAACTCTATCTCTATACAACTGTAATCAAGATCAACCAGCCTAAACCACACCAACATTTCTCTCTTCCCCTTTCACCCTTTCTTACCAATAACTAGTTACTCTACTAACTTCTCCTCTGATGTCAGTAAAAAAAGGAAAGGGTATGCTATAGTCTTTCTCCTTGTTCAATCAACACTTTACCAATACAGATTTAAAATAGTGTTAAATCGTTATGACCAGTAAAGAGCAAGCACAAGATGTAAAATAAAAAATGGAAGGCACAAAATGTAGGCAAAAACATTTATAAAACTCCTGACGCAGTAATGACCTAAAGATTACAGTCATAGAGTCGAGGGCTGCTGCTTTAAAGCCAGACTGGCCTCAAAAAAATAAAATAAAATAAAAAAGTAGGAGAAAACCAGTGACTTATTTCCAATAAAATTTTACATGGAAGGACATTAAATCAATGTAAACCCTCTAAAACAAAGTCCTCTGTTATCGTTCCTTGATTTACAACCAAATAATGATGAAACTACAGAGAGCATTCCTACAGTAGGCAATGGGATAAGTCTGCTTTAAGTGTCTTTTTTGTTTGTTGTCTATGTAATTCCCTGAACAAAGGAAAGCAGAAAAACATAAACATGTTCTTATCAGTGAAACCACTTTGTGATCAACTGCATAAATACAGCATTTAAAATGTATTTTACTTGGAAAGGACACTTGAACATATTTGTTTGGCCAACACAATACCTTTCCGGTTGACACATTGCCAGGTTCAGCGTATTGTTAAACTGTTTCTGCAATAAAGTCAGGCAATTCCAGTACATTTTCTGACCAAACAACCATAAATGTTTTAGACATGTTCCCATACAATTTTTTCATTCCCAATAACCGATTCCAATACCCAAATTTAGGTAGCAGCCGATTCCGAGAACTGATCCAACACCAGCCTAAAATGATAACAATTCCTTTAAAACATGAGGTACAATCATAATTTACTCAAATAAAAAGATTTAAATGAACACTATAAAAAAAGTTGTGCAACAGCAACTTAAAAACTGAACTTTAGGAAAATCTAATTCCTTATTCTGCACTAATTAAACTAACTGGAAAGTAGCTGGGTACCAGCATTTTCTGCGGTATCAGAAATATTTTCAGATGCTGGCACCAGAATCAGAACAACCCTTGAATGTTTCTGGTCCAGCTGCTATCCGAGGGTTGACTCTAAGTCCTGATCTCTTGTTGTAAGCGAGTGGTCTTCCTGGCAGGTTTTCTGCATAGTGCATCTGCCTTATTTACAGAAATGTTATTACTGTTTGACCACAATAGTGTTCAAACATTACAGAGGCAATATATTGCTCCTTCTCAGGTTCATATTTTTATTTAAGGTATCTATGAAAATACTTTTAATATGATGTCTACTACAGTAGTTTTACATGGTTCAACTTGCAAAAACAAATTTTTCTCTTACTGTTCACTGATGCAGCACCATCTGTCTGAAAGTACTCCCTAAGTCTAGGCTCACCCCACAGGATAATTAGTAGATCTTGGGTCCGACACACCTCTACTGACAATCGTCGAGGTGTTCCCGCTTTGAGGATGGTCAGAATCACTTATCTTTCCAGATGATCCTTTCGTGTGAGAGGTTCTAAGAACCCATCTTACACCTCCCGATCTGCTCAGAGATATAGGCCTAATTGGGGCTGCCCCAATAATATTATATGTTTGATTTTTAGGATCTAAAATCTGGATGATTACGACTCTAGAGTGGGACTGAGAGGGCGTGCGACCACAAAAGTCAGAAAGACAAAAAAGAAAAAAAGTGAATGAAAGGACAATTGACATGGAGATCACAAAGAAAAAACCTGTTGAATTGGTGTGTTGGACAGCTGTAATGGATAAAAGACTTGCTTTATGTGACAAGAACAGGAGAGCCTATATAATGTGCCTTCCCAGGCACTGCAGGTTCACCACTGTACATGTTGGAGTCAGAAATTGATCTGTGTAAGCTTCACACTCAGTGTTCAGCAGGCCACTAATGTCACACCTTGTAACGATCTTTCAACACAAGTTAATAAAATGAAGAAATGCTTTTATTTTTAAAGATATTTGATAATTAAGTCTTGTTAAAAATTCTTAAGCACTTCAACTCAACAGAGGGGCCGACAGTATATAGTTGTTTTTGTTTTTTAATGTCAAAAATCAAGGGGAATCTGCACCAGGATAGAATAAATCTTTGTCACTAATAATTCTGGTGAGACTAAGAGGAAGATGAAAAGATGAAACTGATAAATCTACAAAGACTAAGGGATACTACACAACAGCAGCATGAACAAATGAAAGGCTGAGAGACAATCATTTGTTAAAAAAGAAAACAGCAAGATGATAAAAGGGACTTAAAGCATAGTAAAAGGTGTGCAGTAGTGCCATCGGACAGATGTGCGCATCTGATAAGAACAGCTGATATCTTGTTTGACAGCCCCAGGCCATAACAGTGACCAGCTGAGCAAGTGCTGCAATGAAAACACACAAGAAGCATCATGAAAAACAGTTACTGACCTCCAACCTTGTACTCATATTAGTTAGCTGTCTTCAAATGAGGCTTTATATTTACACAGTTGCTCTTGACTTCCCAATAATAAAACAACATTATAACAATATCAACACAGACTTTTACCCAGAGTAAACCACATTAGGCGAGCGTTAAACGACAAAAAACAACACAAAACATGGCCAAACTTTCAGCTTCCAAGTTCAAATTTAGGCCACAGACACTTCCTTGAGCTTGTACCTTAAAACCCAACAGCAGCATTGGGAGGGGCAATGTTAAAAGTAAGCACAGTTTTCCAGTTATTATGGGGGCATTTTCGTCAAATTTTCCTATACCAGACTTCACTTGAGCTACAGTTTAGTTACAACCCAACAACTCTACGCTTAGCATCTTGCAACAATTACGTTCTTGCTAGCTTTGTTTGGGTACATACCAAACTAACTGCTATGCATTCTTAAGAACAGATAAAGCAATGCTGCAATACTTTACAGAAAACAGGCTGAACTGGACTGACAAGGCTTTCGGCACTTTAGGAGCAGCGTTTGCTGTGAGAGAGGAACTCCATTTGTCATGACCTTAGGCTTTTCCCCTTTTTTCAACCTTTTAAAATAGAAAAAAGCAAGATGTATCGCAATGGGATGTGAAAGATTCTGCATTGATGCATAGACTCGGCATAATCGAGAGTTTGCTGCCTAAACAAAACAACAGACTCACAAAGTACTTTCCAGCGCTCATTTAGATAAGGGAGCAAACACTAAGCATCAGAGTATAAAACTAACCATAACGCTTATCCACTAACATGGGCAGTCCATATTGACATCAGTGAAGTGTCCAAAAAAGGGGTCACAGCATGAGCACAGCCGTTAGCTGGATTAGCTCGCACTTTCAGCGATGCTACAATAACACTGTTAAGTCTTCGACTTTTGAAAACGCAGCTGGGTTAACGGCTTCACTCATGTTAAGCTACTGCTACCAAATTTTTTTGTCAGCACACACACACACACGTTCACTTTCTCCTTTATTGCAACTCTCTTGTTTTGCAGCCAACATTACTTTTGGCAACTATCAAGTCCTGTTTACATTCTCCCTCTTTCCTTTGAGACAACAGGATGCTCGTCTTCTTCGTTGGTTTTCCCTGACAGACCTGCGTATACAACGTGTTGCGATTCACTGGTGCACTGTCTTAAGTGAGTTAACGGGATGCCCAGCTCCATAATTAGAAAATCAGTATGTGGCAGACAATGTGTAACTACTGAAGGCACTGTCTAAATGAAAGGGGAGTTCAGATTTATTTCACTGCTTGTTTTAATTGATGAAAAGGCAGTCATGTGCACTGTGCAGTGATATAGAAAATTAAGGATGCAACACTTTGCAGATGCGTTGAGGTGCATCAAGAATCGTACGATGGCTTTTTAAAGTGTTTAGCATCAAATTACTTCAAAATGTCTCCAAGTACCATGTATCACAATCTCTGTAAGATGTTCCTTTTTTTTACCCAAATACAAGTATTGTTAGGACCTTTGGCCTCATTTCTTGTTAAAAACTTCCTGACATTAATCCTGAATATCCTGATTCATTTTGACCTCAACCACATTCTCGAACTAGTAGAATTATCATAATCTATAATAGAAATCAGAAATCACATCAAATATCTGCCTTTATGACATACGCCATTTCTGCCTTTTGTGCACACAAACTTTTGGTGTGAATCCTCCACAAGTTTGTTTAAATGAGGCCCTAGGATGATAGAATACAAGAAGGTTTTTGTTGTTGTTGTTGTTGGTGGTGGTGGTGGTGTTGCTGTTGTTGTTCTAAATGAGTCGTATTGGACATGGATATTTCTTAACCAAAAAATTAATCTTAAATAAAATACATTTTTAAAAAAACAAAAAAACCATCTGTTCATATTGGATCATGCACAGTATGACATACAAATGCTTAAAATGCATATGTTTAGCTCTGTAGACACAGGGAACAAAAGACAGAATATTGGTGACAATATCCAAGATACATTTTTCCGAAGAAGTGGACTTTTTTTTTTACTGTGGGAATGATAGCACTCCTATAATACATAAAAATCTGGAAAATATACTAAACAGTAAACAGTTTGAGTAATTGGCTTTATTACCATTGTGTTTACAGTGGAGCCCAGGAAACCTGTGACAATTTTGCTCAAGTACATAAAAAGTGACCAAAACTTGGAGCTTGAAGTTAATTCTGTGTAGACTTTCCTATGTGAAGCTGTTCCAGGAAACTGTCCTTTCTTCAGTGAATGTTTACTTTGTGAGAACTAACATCCAGAAACTTTCTGTACAACCTCTTATTCCTGACACTTTGGTCCCACAAGCTTATGTAACACAGCAGCAACATCCTGTCATGAATGGATTAGATCTCTCTTATCCCCTGTGTTTCCTCTGTCTCTCCCTTCCAGCATGGGTCTGTCTTCACTTTTACTGTCTTTGTGTATCCTAGATGTAGCATCTTGGTCTATCTTTCTTTCAGGCTCTCCAATTAAGCACACCTCCAACAAATCATCCTAATCAACTGAACAAGCCACTGCTGCTTAAATTCTGCACTCCAGGTTAATTTTCTGTTTACAACAGTTGTTTGTCACAGCCACCTTTGTCTTCATCTCCCTTGTCTTTTCTGCCCAGCCCTGCTGAAGACCGACATCACCTTCTAGCTCTGTTGGCCACTCACCTGCTCTGCTCCACCTGCTTGGTCAGCTACCCACTATCTCTGCTATGCTTGGTCAGCCTCTTCCAGCCTCCTTTGGAACTCCAGTGAAATTTGTTTAACTATAATAAACCCTTTCCTAACCTTCTCCACCTGAGTCTGGGTTCTGCATTTTTACAAGCCCTACACTGAGTATTTTTTAGCACATCTGCACTTAACTATATTTTTAGACTTTAAGAGTTAGAAAGTTTACAGAAAGTCATGCAGAGGAAAGTAGGGACCTTGTAGAGCACATGCTGTCAAGATCCCAGGGGATATCATGTGTCTGACTAGATGCTGGGAGCAAGATTTAGGGGTCAAAGGCCAGTTCTCACAGGAAACAGAAGGAAGTGGTGTTTGTGTTCACATACTGTAACTCAGCTTTTCCAACAACAATAACCAAAATTTTGTGTACACTAGTCAAATTAGGTTTTTACTCTTCTGGATTTTTTATGGTCAGTTTTGAGAGCTCTTCAGTGGTGTTGTGGACCTTTTTTTAAGCAGTTCTCTATATTGTTGTCTTTTTGACAAATTTGTTTTTTTTTCTTCTGGGGCCTATTGCACAAAAGTAGAATGAAAACATCCAGAATAACTTAAAAAGCAAGGCTTGACCTGATCTGATAAGTGCATCCTTGCTAAGTCTGTTGCAGGTTTGCCAAGCCAGGACAAAAAGGTGTGCCTATGTCAAGCCAGGTCTAAGTAGTTTGGATAAATGGGCATCCATGGTTTTCCTCAATAGACCATGAGGTCGATCACAGATTTATTGATGCAGAAGTGGAAAGGAGGCATGCCGCACACTTTTCATCAAGTGAGTAACAGCTTCTAATGCAATTTATGAGGAAGTATAAGATATTTTATGTCACAAAAAAGGAAAATAAGAAAATACACTGTAGTTTAAAAGAGAGAAAAAGCCTGCCAGACAATGGCGAACTGTTTCAATGCGTTAGTAGTCCAAAAAAAGGAAAAGAAAAAAAGCACTAAGCATGGCTCCACTGAGAAACGTCATATTTATAATTCATCAAGATACAAGGCAAGCATGACAATGCAAGAATATTTACTGATGCCTTAAGCATTTTTGTAAATATCACTCTTTCTCTCGTTCTCGTTCTCTGTTTCTCTCTCTCTTTCTTATGTGTTAGTATATATATATCTATGTGTGTGTGTATATATATATATATATATAATGATTTTCTCATATTGTTTTAGAATTTTTGTAATGAAATAGTTTTGTTAAAATTATCACAATACTGTGTAACATAATTATGGTGGCACCAATAACTGTGACATGAAATTTTCTAATTGTCCCACCCCTAATCACAATTAGGCATTTTCTCAAAGTTGTGCAGCTTGACTGACACAAATTAGACCACAAACGTTTGGGAAGATTTTGTCTAAAGGCCCAGTCTGTTGTTTGCTTCAAGAGGTTTTGTTGTAGAAAGTGTATGAAACCCTCCCCACTCCAGGGGCCCATGGACCCCTCTTTTAGAACCACTGCACAGGATATGCTTGTATAAGTTACACAAGTTACTAAGTCATGTGTACTTGCAAAGGCCCAATTCAGCATCAAGGGGCGTTTTTTCCATCTGTGTCTAGTATGTCTTTATGGATAGTAAACTCAGCTGTAAGCTCTCCTCACCTACAAAAGCTGTTTTACTGTTCTGTTTTGTGAAAGTATTAAACTAGTCCTAAAGGAATTATGTACAATAAAACTACAGTGGCATTTCTGCTTCCTTACATGGACTTGCAGTTGATGTTTTTAATCATTTTCAAAATCTTATTGATTACTTTGAAAGCAATTTATAGATTTGTTCCATATATTTCATACATATCTTGTTCCAAAAAATGTGATTTAACATTTACAAGCATGGCCCATCTTCATGGCCAAAATCTTTATCTCTGTAATAACCTGTGTGAGGAAATGCAATTAGTAGACTCTGTGTCCTCTAAGTCATGACTGACAACCTCATTTCGATATTGAGATTAGATAATGAAGCAGTCTTATTACATTGTTCACTATATTAGTATTGGAAATGAATTTGCTGGAGGTCCTCTGATTTTAACTGAAGGCCTTTTGTGCTTTTGCAAATTTGTATCTTTGTGGACAGTTTTCAGCAGCATTTTCATTAATGAAATTACAGCTTTGCTTACCATTAAGGAGAAGAAAACGGAAAAGGCAATTTGCAACGACGTTGCAAAATATAAAATGGAAAGGGTAGGAAATTATATAAAGTCAGGTGAGGTCTTGTTATATTGTATAATCACTTGAATTAGTATAAAACTAAGTGCAAAGCTTTGGCTTGAAAAATGACTGCAATATGAGCGGCATCCAAAACAGTTATTAGGGATCCTGATTAGTTTCTCTGCGAGACAGAGTTCAAGAACTGGAAGATTAAGCAAGCTCGTATAAATTTTAATAACCGCAAGAATCTAAAGACAATTCAGTAAAGTCTTTATAGGAGGTGATGACTCTAGAATAAGTAAAAGAGAGGAAGGAGAAAACAGAAATGTTAGGTGTTAAATGTTAATAACATTAAAAGAGGAATAAAACCCCCTCAACAGTTGTATTGAAGCAGTCTGTAAGGAGGCTCTAATGCAACAGTTTAAAGGGACAGTTCTCGCTAAAACCACATATATTTTTCTCTTACCCATAGTGCTAGCCATCCAGATGGTTTCGGTTTTGGCAATATGACTGTAGAGATGTCCGTCCCATCTTAAATATAATAGAACTAAACAAAATACTTTTGAAAACTCTGGAGCAGTGTCTCGTTCCAGAAATCATGACCTGCTTACTCAAGATCATCTCCAGACTTTTTTGTGAGCAGTTTCATGTAGGATTATTCTTCGAACTTGATCTTAAAAAAACATGAATTGTAAAAAGAAGTCAATATTTATATGCCCTTAAGACTTTGCTTTTCTATTTTCTATTTTTATCTTTACATTTTTTATTATCTTTTTCTTTATGGTATAAAATTAGTTCAGTTTAACTGTTTTGTGGTTATTCCCTTAGATTTGATGAATGCTTACTTGAATCAGAAATTTTTGATATAGGCCTATTGATAATGCATGGGAATGGCAAGTTTAAAAATATATATATATATTGTATAAATGCTGATGTGATCTATTTTTTTCAGTCATTTGTATTTTCACGTATTTGAAACAAAGCCATGAAAAGATATAGATGTGCAGCAAACTTTATCAGTGAAGGAAACCTTGAATTGTTGATTTTTCTTTGCCAGCCACTGGAGGAGAGCGTGACTGAACAGGGACCAGTGGAGCTGCATATTACAGCTCCCTCTGGGCCATGACAGGTTTTATCTTAAAAACAAAGTTGTTGTGGGCATACAGGACATTAATCCTGCTCTCAGTAATGCAGCAGTGGCTCTGACTTCTGTACAGAATGAACGGGCAGAACCTGCTGAAGTCCTTACTGAACCCTGATGTGTGTGTGGGTTTAAGAACTAGTTTATTATTTTAGTATAAATTTAGAATCATTCAGGATGGAGGTCTTCACATGTCCAAAATTTCGTACCCCTAGGCAAATAAACCCGGAATTGTACTACCCATACCCAGACCTGACCCATCTTTTACTTAAAAGCTGGACCTGGACTCATGCAAAAACATATAATGCCCGACCGCAACCTGAACCGACCCTTCTTGGGTCTTACCTGATGCAGCCTAACGTTTGTAGCCTTCTCCCCTGTGCCTGGCCATGACGCATATAATCCATCCTTGATGATTCAATAGTTGATCCAACACCTTAGCCCAGGTTTTCTATTATTCCTCCCTTGCTGACAGAAACAGCTTGCAGTCTAAACCACTCATTATTTCAAGTTTAAAGTCCCCATGAAATGAAAATCATTTTTTTGTTTTTTTAATCAGATATGTGTTGATCTTATCCTTGCCTGTGTGACAGCCTGTGGCCCAACAATGACCAAAAAGTAGTTTTGCAGTTTTGATTCATTTTATTTTACCGTTAACTATTTCCTGGAAAATGGTTTAAAAGTATTGATGACTCTACCTGCACTTGGGGACGTATATTAATTTTGCGTCCAATAAAATTCTTTCTCGAATATTGCCCCCCTACACCCTCCCCTCCCCTCGTCATATAGATGCTGTCAGTTATCAGCCATTGTGCAGGACCACACGTCACGGGGATGAGCCCTCTCTCTCTCTCTGCCTCTGCCGGCTCAGCGGCACTGCCGGCTGTAGAGAGCGGCTCGAACATGTGCGGCCTCACTCCAAAACCCCGTGGCTCTTCTTCCTCCCTTTCATCCCTGTGTGAGTCACTAACAGCGGCTGGATTTGGAGATGGTTGTGGCGAGAAGTCCTCCACAGCAGAGAGAAGGCTCTCCTCGTGACTGTTTTCCATGTTTACGCTGCTAGCTGCTGTCAGATTTAAATTTCGGTTGTAAAGCACATTCAACGTGATTGGCCGCTCTGAACGGCATTCATTATCTGTGACACGTCCCACCTTAGCCTATCTTTTTGACAGGAAATATGTAAATTCACGGGAGTAAATGGCACTCTGACATCCGTTTCATGGGGTCTTTAAAGTCCACTTTCTGTCACGGTGAGGGATGACAAACGCGACTTGTTTGGAGTTTTGTTTGCAGTTATTACACCAAACATTCTTTGATAGTCGTCCTAGGAAAAAATATGGCCTATTGTCACTCAGTTTGTTGCACTACACACAGCAGCCTCTGCACACACACACACACACACACACACACACACACTGCTACACTTATGATCAGTGGCAGCGTTGTCTGATCATGGCCGTGTCTTTTCGGGTCCACTCGGGTATTACACATCATGTTAAAGGGTACTGGAGCAGAATTTAGAGTTGGTCCCTGGGCGGATTAAATGCAGAGATCAGGGGCAAGCTGCATAAAATTAGGCCCAGTCTTGAACTTAAATTTAAGTAAGACTTACTATAGACCAGTGGTTCTCAAATCCAGTCCTCATGCCCCCCTGTCCTGCATGTTTTAGATGTGTCCCTGCTCCAACACACCTGGT
>JAPZDX010000022.1:7854388-7867305 GCA_029783625.1 Naso annulatus
TGTATATAATATTGTATTGACAGTACTTACCTGGCCAGGTTGAAGGCATCATCCACCAACTTAGCTTTGTTTATTGCTTTAATAACCTTAAAAAAACATGAGCAGTATGTTAACACTACTAAAACTTCTCAGATCAAGTCGCATCTTCATATTATCTATACAGTGATTTAATATCATGGTATCTCCATTCATTAGCTATTTCTTACAGTAGAATCGTCGCTCAGAGCTTGTAGGAGTTTATCCCAGTTGTCCTGGTCATAGTTGACTCTGTAGTAACCAACCATATCAGTGTTTGCCAGCACCCACTCATTCCCTGTTACCTTCATTGCATCAATTGTGGCTGTAAGAAAGGTTAGAGTGAGTCTTTACTGTTGTGTACAAAACCAGGAGAATGTAGTATGCTAATTTAACTCTGTTCTCTTAACAGTGTCAGTGTCTGCAATTTTATTTTTTCATAGGGGTGATGCTTTATTAACTCTGCTTATTAGCTCTTAAGTCTCTTAAGTCTAAGAACCAGACTAGACTTTGCAAGTTAACCTTTGTGTTAGGCTGAAATGCCATAATAATGTAACACCAAAAATGACACCATTAGTCATTGGTTTAACTGAATAAAATATAAAATGTCTGTGTTTCTCTCAGGCAAGGAACTTACAATCAAATCAAATAAGACCATCACACTGAATAAAAAGGGAAAGCAGTGTGAGACTGTGCCACTATGGCTCAACTAACTAAAAAGTCCATGAAAAGATGAAAGGCAAGGCAAGTTTACTCGCATAGCACATTTCAACAACAAGGCAATTCAAATTGCTTTAAATTGAGCATAAAAGGCATTGAAACAAAATATAAAAGCAACACAAGAATGCAGAAAGACATTTAAAATAGTATAGCTGCAAGCAGAATGAGGGGACCAAGAAGAAAAAAACAAAAAACAAAAACAAAGACAAATAGATTCAATGATCTCCAACCATTCTGTAAAGTTTTCCAACAACTGATCAGTTGGTTATAGGTGCTACTGTGACCTCCGTTTCAGAATCAGAGCACCATTTAAAGCCATGTTTGAAAATAAGCCACATATCGATATGATTGCAACAACTGTGTTGCAACTTACATTTAAGCAATACATGGCACCAGAAACTTCACACTGTTTCTTTAAGATCCTCTGACACCCCTCAGGAGGGGGATATTTTTGTTCTTTTCTTTTCTTTTCTTTTCTTTTTGTACATATGTTCAAAATTTCGTGACTCTAGGTCAAACAGAACATAAGATATGCCCGTCCAAATTTGCTGTAGTTTGCTATAGTGTCCCCCTTTGGCAGATGTAAGACTCACACCATATTTATTACAATACAGAGGAGCATGAGGAACAAACTAAAGGTAGTGGGATGGCTGGTAAATGGTTGGTTAGGTAGGTAATGCATTTTATTACAGTATTTGATTAAGACTTAGAATTGATCACTGATTACTCAAATCCTGATCAGGTGGGTCTTTCTTGAGTCATTTAATACTTATTTGCAGTCAAGGAAGGCGTAAAAAAATCTAATTTCGCTAGACCATCAACAAAAGCCTGCATTGACTTTGCATCTATTGCCAAAAACATTTAATTTCCACTTTCTTATCTGCCAGTCTAAGTGATTTCACAGAAATCACTATGATGTCCTTGATGTCTGTACATCCTACCTGATTTTTCCATTAGCCATTGTTCTGTCTGGGTGTCTCCATTCTTCATCCACTTGATTGGAACAGCCCATTCGTAGCTGTACAATAAACAACAGTGTTATTAAACCTACATAGGCCTATTATTTTGTTTTGCAAGGGAGGGTGCATCAATGTTATCATAATTTTATTAAAAATTTAAAAGTATTATACCTTTTAATAGTCTAAGCAACATTAATTGGGTAATAACATAATAACAATAATTTATAGTAGGAGTGAAGATAGTAGTATTAATGTAAAAACACTGGTAATGCAAGTAGTGTAACCAGGAGTTACACCAAAATCATAATGCCACTGCAAAAGGAGCTGTAATACGATGATAGTAAAAAGTGGCAGTATTAGTATTAAAGCTAACACACACACACAAACAACAAAAAAAACCCTAAGTCATTGTTTTAGGGGAGAGGCAGAGCAGCACTGTCCATACTTGTAGGGAGATGGAGCGGTGACTTCAGAGTCTGGATCTAGGAGAAAGTGTTTCTGGGTGACAACCCCTGTGCTAGTATCTATGGTAACCACAGGAAAGCCCATCTGCAGTACCCAGGTGTTCATGATGTCTTCGACAGAGCCAGGAAGCATAGTGTTAGTATCATTCACAGCCTGTAGTAGAAGACAAACAATCCAATGAATTATGTAACAGTGTGTTAGCATGTACTAGAGATCCTTATGCCTATTGTTTAGATCTGTAGAGAAGAGAACATGCCATTTGCAGATGTTTCCAAAGGTCTGTGTACACAGCATTCCCAAATGCAAATTCTTTCAGGTAGGTCTGCAGGGTGGAAAGGGAAAACGAAGGAATCATGTTATTTCATTGCTATTTTGCTTTGGAGGCATGGAGGCGTTCCTGCTAAATGCTGTAGTGAACCAGGACATGAAAAAAATACTATATAAAAAAATACTACATCAGATACAGTATACTGATCTTCACAACAGCATTAATTGGGTTTTAGATGAGTATTGCATGTTTTTAAAAAGTCCTTACCCTGAGCCCCATTTGGAAGACTGGTTCACTTAGGAAATCTGACAACATCCTCAGAACAGAGGCTCCCTGATGATATGGGGGAAAAAATAACTTATGTTATGGAATGATTTCAGGGAGGGAAAGGTCCTCTGCTATTGTTTGGGCCTGAGTAGATGAAGCTACCTTGCTGTATGAGATGGTATCAAACACCTCACTGATCTGTTCTGGTCTTTGGATGTCATCTTCTTTAGAGGACAAAGGGTGAGAAGAGGCCAGGGCATCGACAGCAAATACTTTGTGGACGTCATTGAGCACAATCAGGTCTTTCTATTTCGAGTCAAAAAGACAGAATGGCAGTAAAAATAAAACTCCTTTGATCACTCATCACAATCACGCTGTCATCACAATGATTGCTGCGGGCCAAATCCTTACCACATTCCATTCGGGTTCAGCATAGTCTGCTCCTAGGTACTCGACATAGGACGCAAAGCCTTCATTCAGCCACAAGTCATTCCACCACCTCAGAGTCACCAGATTACCAAACCACTAGAGGGACAAAACAGGGAAATGGTGTGACTGGTCTGTCAAGAAACACTAAAAATAAAATACTTGTGCTTTCAATCAGGTCAAAAGAGCTAGGTTACACAGAAATAACGAGAATTTATTTTCTTCACTTCACATTCATTTTCCTAATTGATTAAAGAGCAAATTGCAAAGTTCTAACAGGAGCTATAACAGTGACCACCATATTATAGACAATGTGAAATTACACAGTTTACAGTGTTAAAACCTAACCATGTGAGCCAATTCATGAGCAATGATAGTAGCAATCCTCTCCTTGTTGGAGTTGGAGGAGAAGCTTTCATCGTAGAGCAGTGCGGTCTCTCTGTATGTGATCAGACCCCAGTTCTCCATGGCTCCAGCATTAAAATCTGGGATGGCAATCTGGTCTGCAGTAGGAAAGACATAATTTGTGTTTTATTATCTATGGAGTTTCTTAATGAAAGCATGGAAATTGACCAAACTTGACAGAGAGTATTCCTGAAATAAGGAAAATGGAGATTTGAGGGTTCTGTAACAAAATCAGGGAATTTATGGTATGAGCTGGCCGACAAAGACTGAATGAAGACTTGCTGGGTTTGATGTGTTAATAATTGATCTTGCATTTTGTTGCACTGTGACCAAAGCCCTGTCACAAAAGCTGTTAGCAGATAAGCATTGCATATATAACTGATAAAGACAGGAAGAGCGTTTTTGTATGGTGTTAAAAATTGCTGACATAGTATATTATGGGTTGACCATAAAAAACACACATGATGGCAATAAACATGACTGTATCAACTGCTGATTACTAAGATAAAGACAACAATTCAGTCAGATGATTACTTATCATATTAATGTCTAACTAGGCAGGTGTACTTTGTGTACTTACATGAGCAGAAAAAGAAAAGTATTTAGGAAACAAATTTGTTACATTTAACAAAAAAGAGATGTAAAAAACAAGAACTAGCTCGGAGAACACAGGCAGTACTTTTTTATTTGTTGGTGGATGTGGGGAAAAATGTGTAATGGTGTTTTATTGTCCATTTTATCAATTTGTAAAATAAAAATTCAGGTATTTTTCAGCCTATTTGTTTTTGTTCATTCTGACTTTGGGCCATGTTAACTTTGCAATCAATACTGTATACATTTAGAAAATGCAGAATCAAAACAAGGCAAACCAAGTACGTATCTGGGCAAAGAATGTGAGGCTCTCAAAGCTTTTAAGATAAATTTTAATCTTAGATTTCAAACACTTTTTCATAGCCAGTAACTCTCTGGACTATAGATATTTGAAGTGGGAGCGACTTTCAGGGCACTATGCTCTGTAGGCCTATCTTTCTGGAAACCAGACTTCATATGTGGATTAATATCCACATCATCATGTGTGCTGGACTTACCAGACTTGGGCAGAGGATAGCTGGAATTGTAGTAATCCTCAAAGAACTTAAGGATGGGTCCAGTTTTGTTAAGCGCATACTCTCCCTGACCAGCGTCGATAGCAGGCTTCCGGGCAAAGATACGGATCTAAGCCCACATGACACAATACAAGAAAAAAAAACATATTATACAGTCTTGTTGTGCACATTTCCCTTAGCTTGAATATTGCTGTAGAAGTGTGGTTGTAGAATTAAGAGACAATCCATCTGAAAACTGAAGCCATCTACGTGATGCTTCAACCCAATCACCTTGGATTGTTTTCTGCCACACTGTCTTTTTAGATACTACTACTTGATAGAAAACTGCTACACCTGGTGGCTTTAATGTACATTTGTTTGACATTGTTCATATGTACGCACCTTTCTAAATTATTCAGTAATTATATCATTGAGTGATATTTGGCACTAAAACAATATCAAGGTGTGTAACTTAAAGATTTGCTTTGGGGTTGTTGTAATGTTACTTATTTAAGCAGACAGAGTATTAGGATCCAACAAAAACTATTTAATTTTCAGTTGTATTAGAAATCTCACAGCAACATCTAAACCTATCTTACTAGTCTATTTGCAAATTTTGGAAGCCGACTATACACAAATACTGTACTCTAATACTTGTTACTTCTGTTGCCACAAAACAGAGAGAAAATCTCCGATGCATCTGCACTGTTTCTGTTTCTTTTCTCCTACTTGGCTGTAGCTGCTTACTGTGCAAGGTAATAAATCTTATGGTTGTGTAAGTGCACAGTTCAGCTGGATATTTGAATTTGCAAGTGAAAAGGACAAGATCATCACAATAAAATGCAATCTGGCTCCACAACACCTACGCAGAGCATCCTTGCCTTTTATTTACTTCAATGAACTTCAAATAATTTAACTCGTTTCAGTTTGTTAGTAAAGACACAGTATGTTCTCCACACAGAATGGCACAAATGTAAAAAGTTGTCTAGATGACTAGGATTGGAAAATTCCTTTGACTTTGGTGCATCCCAGTAAGGGTTGCCCTATCAGAGAAGACAAGAGTGCACACCTCTAAATTTCCAAGAAATACAAACTGAATTTATGAAAACAGCACAAAATCTCTGTGGGAAGACAATTACCAAAAGTCCATCGATGGTGTTGTTGATGTAGGCATATTCACTGACAATAAAAGCCAACAGGTAGGTGGACATTTTTTCAGTTGGCTCAAAAACTGTCCTCCGTACTTCAGTACCCTCAATGATCTCGTCGAATGAATCTGGAGAAGATAAATTTAGCTGAAAACAATTTTCACTTTATTTCCTCTCAAGAACAGATTTAAAAGGGTTTCTAATGTAACAGCTTGCAAGGCAGCTGGATTCATGAGACCACACAAGAACACACAATGCAATAATCAGGCCACCAGGGTGAAGTCTTACACTTTCTAGTTCAAATTTAATTTGTCACTTTTCACTTCACCACATCCTGTCAGTCTTAATTTACACTTAACACCTCTGTTACATAGGCTTGTAATATAAGAGGGAAAGCATTGTGTTACACACGCCAATATTTTTGTTTAAAACTGCCAAGTTATGACTGTGGTACAACACACCTTTCTCTTCACTATTGGACAGGGCAACAGTTGTACGGTCATGGATCAAAGTGATGTAGAAAATGGCTTTCATCGCTGGCTCATCAAAACAGGGAAAGGCCTTTCTGGCATCCGTCGGCTGCATCTGAGTAGTGGCCATTACCCTGACAAGAAATAGACAAGTGTGGATAGAAACAACTCAAAATTTCAGAATGTTGTACAATGTTTCTAAAGACACAAAACCACAAAATTCATGTCTTTCCAGTAGATTTGGTCTTGTTTTATAATATACACGTTTAAGAAAAGAAAAGTTAAATCCAAACTTTTGTTTTCAAACCAGTTAATGCTAAACATTAAAATCATTTTAGCAGCTTTTAGGCAAAGGGGCTGCATGTGGCATGACCATGTGAACAAGACAGTCTTGGAGTTCTCATTAGGGATAATATAGCAAACTAATGTATTGGTTGAGAACTTATTTGGAACATTACCTAATAGTCATTGCAGGATTCTGTAGGCTTTAAAACTTTCAGGACAAATTTTTGCACTAGTTATATTTCAAAGAATATCATCTGACACCAAACACACTTACTTTAGTTCGTCATTCTCATAGTATTCGCTCCTGTAGAGGCCGCCTAGGTCATCAGCCAGCTCTCCAGTAAATTGAGTGAAGAGTTGGTACCTGTGGCCCTTCATCAGTTTACCATCCAGCTGTATTACCAGGTACTGGGTCACATCCTGGAGCCAGGAAGAAGTGACTGAGAGGGCTTTGCCTTCACTTATTGAGTACAGTTCTGCCATTTGGCCATTGCCAAGTTTGGTGTAGTTCAGCTTATTGGAGTGGATAAGAATCAGGTCAGTCTCCTCGACACACTCAAACTCCACACTGGAGTTTCCTGAAAGAGAATGAAATAACTTCAACTGTGATCAGCAGAAATCTTAGCTCTATCTGACCTAAAATTACTTGTTAAAATATCAATGATCTCATTCCATTAACTGACTAAGATGGGGGAGATTATAAATCTAAATCTAATTGAAATTATTTTGATGTAGTTCTTGTATGCAGGTTGAATCACCATGACAAATGATTCTCAGTTGTTAGAGTCTGTGACCCATTAAAGCAAATTTCCCCTCGCAAATCCACAGCACCAGTTGCATATGTCAGTGAGTCATGAGCAGTTCAGCCAGGACATGTTTTTTGTCTTTGCTTTATTTAAAAACCTTTACAGGTAAAATTAGACAGCAAATAGGGAAGAAAACAAGTTTTAAAGTCTGAAATGCAATGCAATGGAAGGTTTCTCAACTGATGGATGTATTGTCTTCATTTCTTTTGTCATAAAGCTGTAACATTTACATCCTTTTCCCTTCAAATGAACGGTTTTAAACTGTTGTTGATCAAGATTCTTGTTGACTAAAAAGAATGATGTGTGATGGATGCAACTACTTTGTCAAGGCTCCTACACAGCGGGCCAGCGGCCGGGGGTCAGGACTTGTCAGGGCTGTCAGAGAGAGTCGGTGTCTCTGGTCAGTGTGGTGTGAACAGCAGCATCTGAACTGCTTGCACTCATTGGAAGTTTATTTGCCAATTCAAGATGAAAAATCAGCGGCGACTCGTCGCTGTGAGACATCACTTTGATGAGCTGTTCAGGTAAGCAGACCAGTGCAGGAAAAAAGACGCGGACATCGAGAGAGAAAGCCCTCTGAGCCTGTTGCTATGGTAACACACATTTAGCGCAGCTCTTCCTTATTTTTCTCCTTTTATCGATTTGAAACTTTTTATCAGACATATTATTAGTTAGAAGCAGCTATATTAGTGAGAGTGTTTTCAAAAAAAGCTGCTTAACCATTATAACGGTTTGTATATCTGTGGAGTGGGATTTGTCTTGGCGCAGGCGCAGCGTGGACAAGCCTGTTGGATTGCCAGCTGTTGTCTTGGCCATGTGAGCAGTGCTACTTTTTGGCCCGACAGAAAACACAACGCAGCAGCTGATCTTTGTCGCAGCTTCTTCTTTGTTGTCAGATTGGTGAGTAGGAGCCTGATGACAGACAACCATCTGGCTCCTGAGGTTAGCAATGAGTTCAACAGACAAAATGCCTTACCAGTAAAGATGAAGAGCCCAGTAGTGGGATCTGCAGTTAGTCGTGGCCACAGGGTGACATTGTAATGGTCGGGCACCAGGTTATTCGGAAGTCGATACATGTCCCAGGGGTCATTTGATGGGGCAGGTGTCGTGATGGACGGTGTGGATGTTCCTCCTTCCATTGTCGTGATGGACGGTGTGGATGTTCCTCCTTCCGGT
The DNA here is from genome assembly GCA_029783625.1 of Naso annulatus. Classification (NCBI taxonomy): domain Eukaryota; kingdom Metazoa; phylum Chordata; class Actinopteri; order Acanthuriformes; family Acanthuridae; genus Naso; species Naso annulatus. Next base: position 7,862,884 of record JAPZDX010000022.1, read on the forward strand.
GGTGAGACATCATTATTATTTTTTGCCTTTTCCTGTGAGTAAACAACAGAAAGAGCTATGATAGTGGCCAAGGCTGCAACACCTAAGATGACAACTGTAACCCCAAGAGGTTTACTGATGTAGAAACCTTTTCCCATTTTGTCTGCCCCACACTAAGACACTGCATGTAAGGGTGGAAGGTGAATTTCTTTATGTAGTCATGGGTAGCATTTCCCCTCCCCTTCATTGTACCAGGTAATACATTAACACTGGGACTGTAAATACCAGCTTCACCTGTCGAAGAGAAACTGGCTCTGCCAAATATCTTCATACTGGTAATTGCTAATTTTACTTAAATTAAAGAAATCTTTAATTAAGTGTCAATTCAGTTAATCAGAGTAAGAACTACACAGTCTTAAGACAGAAGATTACACAGAAGATTATCTGTTTATCTTAATGTTCAAAACATACGTTCATAATATAATATAACTTAAAAATTCTTCAACAAGAATAAGAAACAGTGTCAGCTTTTGAAGCAATAGGAAAAGTTTGACATTTTGGAAATGCAGTTATCTCCTTTCTTGCTTTGAGTTAGATGATGAAGATTGATGGCACTGTCATTACTAAAATGTATAGCTGGAGACAGCAGCAGTAAGCATTTTATCAAGACTGGAAATACGCAGAAATGCCACTTTGAGATGAATTTTTGATTAAGTTGACTTTGTAATGTGCAAAGAGAGATGATGTAACTGAGTAAAGTAGGTTATTTAGCGTCCACTTTACACAAACTTATGTTCAACCTTAACATCAACTTGTGTGGCAGGCTACAATACTCAAACATTTCTCTTGGCTTAAAAATGTTTACATTAGGGATATAGAGTGTAAAAATGGTATCTGTGTTTTTAAAACCTACTATTTGTAACTTAAAATCATAAAAGTTAGGTATTTAAAATCATAAATTCATAATGTCCATATCCCTTGAAAATAGTAGTAGCTACAGTTCCATTAAAATAATCCTACATATAGGGTTGCGGAAATTGGGCCAAACAAATGACATGAAGTATTTTATTCTTTGTCTTCAGTATTTCATGCTTTTAGGACTTTTAAGCAAAGGAAAATAATACTGTTGTGTCTTGTACATAATCTCCAAGCTCTTTATCTCATTTTCCAATATGTAGTTAGACTTTAACAGAGAGGCAGTCTTCCTTGATGCTATCATTTTATGAATGTCATTTTATAACCACATTGCTTTAATATGGCCATAATAAACAGGAGTGGAGGGGAGTTATGAAGTAAGAGCCCTAAACTCTTCAAGTTTATGTCGTTCTTTATCTCGAAAAGAAACCTTCTGCCCTCTCACTCAGTTAAAATAACCTCTCACACCTTTTGAAGAAGGTGTTGGCACTCTGTCATGGACTGTGCGGTGGATGATGCAGACGATTGGAAAATATTTATATGGAGTATTTTGCAATGTCAGCAGTCATTATAAACTTTTATAGCTAGATTACCCCAAAATCTAAGGTGCAATTATAACACTTGAAAGATTTGTCAGTCTTTTTTTTGTTTCAAAATTAATATTAACTTATATAAAAACTTTCTGAGATGTTAAAAATACTTTCAGAACAAGCTGTAAATCCAGGGGATACCTTGCCTGGCTTTATCAGATAACAGTATCTGTCACTCATAAAAACACCACATCAACCTTCACAGTTCAAGGTTTGACTTTTTCACATGTCCCTGTTGTGAAGTACATTGTTTTTGCAGTAGTTATTGAGCTGAATTATTTTTAAATGAACAATATGTCAAGTGACTCAAATGTGATAGAGGTCACATTCACAGAGCATTGTTTGCTTTCAGCATCAGTCAGCACATGTTATTAGTTTTTTTCCCCTGTTAATAACTTGTTCAGCCCCAAACAACAAATACACAAAATTAAAAACTAACTAATGACCTGCTCTCAGGCTGATAAAGAATGCCAGTACAAGAGCAGTGTCTAAAAACAAAATTAAGCAACAAGGATCAAGAGGAGGCATAAAAGTAAGACTGCAAAGACATGGCTACCAACCTACCCTGCTGGGAATGACTCCGTCAAATGTACGGTCGCTAAGAAACATAAATTGAGTGTGGGAATATGGAGCTGATAAATAGTTCATAGATAAATAATTCATAAAAGTGGTGTTAGTTACAAAAGGCCACACCATTTATTATTTCAGTTATTTTTATCATTTCACAAGTTATTATGTCATTTTCTCATTTGATTGCGTTGATTAAAACACATCTGTGCTCCAAATGCCAACCAAGACTTGCAGTACAAGTGGAGTGCAGCTCCTCAGTTATGCCACAAGGGGGAGATTCCCAAAACTGAGTGCATCTGCAGTACAAACAAAATACGGCACTTTCAGTCAGTGCAGTGATATGCAGATGGCAGAAGCGACGCTAATGTACTGCAATGTGTCTTTATATTTTGCAGTCTTCATTAAAAGAACCAAACTAAACTGCCACGCTGAGTAATTTTCATTATTCAAGTGTGCAATAAAATCTGATGTTAGAAGTGGGATTCAGCGGTGCTATGGTGTGAGCAGTGTGAAGAACGCAAACAATGGAGCTGGAGAAACTGCAAGATTGACTTAGCGAGATCCTGGTGCAGTTAAAGTCTGAGCAGCTGCAAGGCGTTTGTTTGAACTTCAAAATCTCAACTGAAAACCAGACAAAGACGCACCTGCTGATCAGATCAATAAGTGAAGCAGCAACCAAAATCACCAACCAAGGACCAAGTCAAGTCTTGTTCCCAAAACCAACTGCTGCACCAGCAAACCAGCCACCTGAATTTATGATATGCAGAAAATTTAAAATGAATGGTCAGACTGGGGAGACAGATCAAAAAGACAAACTGTCATATTCTAACCTGGTCCATCAGATTGAAATGGGACTCAAGAAAAATCACAGTGAAGCGGAAATCGTTGAAGCTGTCATTAGAGCCTTAAGCACAGGCCTAAGTCTCTGTGACATGGTAGAGATCAAAACAGAGTTCACCCTGTCACAGCTTCGTACTATCTTAAAGGGGCATTACAAAGACGATAGCTCCACTGATCTTTATCATTGGCTGATTAATATCACCCAAGAAAGCAATGAGTCCCTACAGAAATTCCTATTCAGGGCAATAGAGCTTAAGGAATGCCAGTACAAGAGCAGTACTCTTAGCAGCATCCAGAGAACCAGGTTCTGATAAACAGTACAGTGCTGAACTACTACAGAGGAAGTTCTTAAGGGCTGTGGGTACAGGATTAAGTAACGACAATGTGAAGTGTCAAATCAAGTATTACCTGTATGATCCGGCAGTCACTGATGATGTTCTAATTGCTAAGATTAAAGAAGTAGCAAGTCTTGAGTGGGAGAGGCAGCAAAAATTAAAGAAAAACAGCAAGGAACCTTGGATAAGAGGAACAGGAAAAACATGAGGAACTGAGGAATCATGAAAGCAACTTTAGATGGAGCAATGTAATGTCTGACAGAAGCATGGCTAAAACAGGACATGCATGTAGCTTAGAGTGGATACACCACAATCAGAGCTGACAGGGATGAAATCACATAAATCAATGGGGTGGACTGTGTATTTTTGTGGATAAGAACTAGGCAACGCAATTCCATATACATGAGCAAATATGCACCCCCGACTCAGAACTTTTTACACTACACTTCTCAGACCAGCCGGTGTTTATTCTCGCAGATGTTAACACCTGTGATCTTTCCATTCATCTACCCACTGTGCAACAGTATGTGAACTGCCCACAAGTTCTACCTGTGTGTTGGATGAGTGCTACAGAAACATGACTGACATTTTCAAGACAGTATACTGTTCACTGATCAGTAGGTCGGACCATAATGAGGTGCAGCTGCTTCCCAAATGTTGGGCTAAGGGGAAACAAGAGAAACCTGTGACTAAGGAGATCAAACTGTGGACTGAGCAGAGCAAAGATGAGCTAAGAAACTGTTTTGATGACACAGATTGGCAGCAGTCTTAATTTCGTCAGATGAGACTAGACGAAATATATTCATCAACTATGGGTTTTTCATGACAAAAACGAGATGAAGATGAGACGAAATCAATACCCTTAAACACTGACTGTGATGAAATTAACACGCATTTTTTGCTGATCTACTTCATTAAATAAAAACTTAATAAAATGTCTCTTTCCTTTTTTGTCATAAACTTTTTAATTACAATCCAAAAAGTCCATTAATTCGATGCATGTTAGTTTTTTCTCCTCCTGCGCTGCTGTGTGCTCATGCCGGTCTCTGTGTGTATGACTGAGGGTTGGGGTTAGGGGTTAGGTTAGAAAAGAGGGAGTTTTAATTTTGCCCACCGTTATGGTTTAAGTGCACTGGCACAGAGGTCTGCACAAAGTTGTCAGCTCCACCCTCCTCAAGGTTCTCAGGTGCTCC
>JAPZDX010000022.1:7988634-8002209 GCA_029783625.1 Naso annulatus
ATGTTAATGCCATTATGTTCACAACCTAGATTTGGCACTTTCATATTTTTTTAGATTTCTGAATGACTTGTCGCCTGGTTGGAGATGCAGCTGCATATTGTTGTAGTAGCAAATTACAACAAAGCTCTCTAAAATCTTAACTTTTCAGATGGTTTGCAAATGTTCCTCCATGTAGGAATGCTTTTGACTTTTCCTCAAATATGGGACAACACACTTCAAACAGAGAATATTTTTGGCTTACAGGAAATAGTAATTTATGTTGCTTCATGAAAGAAAGGAATATGCATGTTTTGAGATCCACCCCAAAGCAAAAACATAAAAATTATTTATTAGATTTTATTTCTGTGATATTTCAGATACACTAAACCAAACACTTCCCTGTGGACAAAGGGATACGAATGAAAGAATTTAGATGGTTCTGCTTCAGGCAATGAGTTTAGCCCCAACTGTAATAATACACAGTTGTTGTTTATCTAGCAGCATTCAGTTGAAGTTAACCTGCCACTGCACTCTGTTGTCTGTCTCACTTCCACTTAACATCATCATTCTAATTAGCAGCAGGCCCTCCACGATGCACTCATACACTGAAAGGTTGCTCTCACAAAGAAATGAGACATTTTGTAAGTGGCTGCGATTAACTAAAATACAGAAATATATATTTTTGGTCTTGTTTTGTGTGTTTTATGTGTAAAATGACTGCTTAGGCAATGTGATGTCATCACAAGTTGGTGATTATCATTTAATCTATGACTCTGTGCTGAGTTTCAGATCAGCTAAGTGGCATTAGTGCAGTGCAGAAACAGTTGCAAGTCACTCCTGCATTAAAATTTTAGTAAAATAAAAGTACAGATGTATTAGCATCAATTGTCCTTACATTACCAAAAGTAAAGGTGCTCCTCATGCAGAATGGCCCATTTTGTAATAATGTGTATCATACAAATGGATGCATGAATGTTTAAGCATCATTTTGTTGATGCAACTAGAAAATGTTGGACTGCTTTTATCAACTTGTTGACACTTCTGGGTTGCTTAATATATCATTACACATTATAATTTCTTTCCGTATGTTTTGTATTAATAATCAGTCTGAATCCACAAAGTAATTAGCAGATTCAAGATCAAGATTCACGATTGGTTAATTTGTCATATGCAGGTTAACACAGGGTTAACAATTCAATGAAATGCTGTGGACGAGAAGAACCAAACAACTCAGCAATAAGAGCACACTAGAAAAAAGATAATAATAAACACACACACAAGATCTACATTTAGATAAATGCAAAAACACAGTGCTACTAATACTTACATTATTAACGTGGAATAAAATATCCAGATTAAAAAAAAAAGCTGTATCAAAAGCTGTCAAATGTTTTGTTGAGAAAGTGTAAAGTAAAATAGTTAAATAGAACTACTTAACTTAAGTACAAGTACCTCGAAATTGTACTAAAACAATACTTGAGTATTTCCACACCACTGCTTTGTGTAAGCCATTATTGAAACAAACAACAACATGTTTGTATCTTACTGGTAATTATAGAAATATTTCTGGGATGCCCTCTACATTGTTCCCATCCATCACTCCTCCTGGATACAGTTTTGCATATTGTGCCAGATCCCTGTGAGGCGTCCTCAGTTCTGAGTAAGACCAGGACACATGAGGACAGTCAGTCACCAGCACGTGCAGAATGTAGGTGTGTTTAATCCTACGTGTCTCCAGCCATGCTCAGAGTCGCACCAAAGTGAGGGATTCCACCTCTTGCCTCTGCTGGTCCTATTCTTAAAGGGTACTCAGAGCTCTGTGTGGTCCCATACTGCCTGCATTCAGACAGCAGTCAGCTCTTCAGCCTGGTAAGATGGTGAAAGGGGACCTTCAGCGACTGCCAGAGGGCAGAAACCAAGTATGCCGACTCTCCAAGAGTCCTTGTCAGGATCAGGGAGCGCCAAGGAAGTCCCGCAAGAAGCTCCAAGTTATCATCTGTGTACTGCTTGTGGAGTTTTGTGAAAGATTCACTTTTTTTGGGATTGTATGCAACATGATTCTCTTCTGTACTGTGAAACTGGGCTATGACAACTACCTGGCTGCAACAGTCAATCTGTGCTTTGTAGGAGCCAGCACCTTGACCCCTGTTCTGGTTGGATGGTTTGCAGAAACCTGCCTGGGAAGGGCCAAGGTGCTCTACATGTGTGCCTTCTTTCATTTCTTTGGTAAGACGAAGTCAGGTAAAGTTTAATTGCAAGATATCATCAAATTTGAGAAATCGTTTTATTTTGTAAAGTTAATTTCCCAGTTTCTGTGTATTTTCTCAGTTTTCTTTGATATAAATTCAGTTTGTTTTTTAAAGCCAAGAGTAAAAATTACAGGTAGTTTCTGCTGTTGTTTTCATTTTGTTTTCTACAAAACTACTTAAGAATAAATCTATCACTTTACAAGACAAAATATTTAGCTGAGTATGTGAAATAAACAAGAATGAGCACAGCCATCACACATAGTGGTCATTATGAATCTGTACTGTGAGCTCATTTTAAGAGACTTAGTAATTATATTAGTTGCTTAGTCATGGCTCTGCTTCCGTGAAGTCACACTCCTGTTTGAAATCTAGCTGCAACTGCAGGCCACGACCTTCACCTGCTACTGCCATCATACTTTTCAGGCACAGCCATGCTGCCCGTGGTGGCGTTCCCCTTCGAAGATTTCTACATCGATACTCATCACATGACACACCAGCTGGAACCTCGGGAGCAGCAGATTTTGTTCTACACCGGCCTCCTGGCTGCCGCCCTGGGCATTGGGGGCATCCGAGCCATCCTCTGTCCCATGGGAGCCTACAACCTGCAGGGTTACAATCAGCACCAGCTCCTGTCCTTCTTCAATTGGTAGGTGATGTTGCCATCTGAATGCAGTCATTCACTTAGAGAATAATCACACAACCAGACACTCCACTGATATTCTGATGTTGATTAGTGTCAGCGTTATTGAATAAGAAGGGACTGGTCTGCGTTTAGACTCTGGAGAACAAACAACAACTCTAATGCCACATGAGTTGAGGTCATGGGAATATAATTTATAAATATAATTTACAGCATAAAAAGAAACCATACCCTTTACGTTACACCAATGTGCTTTTCAAATATCCTAAAAATCTCAGGTTGATTGTGAGAGTTCATGAGTTTACAATTTAACATTAGGACGATGTTGGTTAATCCCGTTGAGAATGTAAATGGGCTCCTGGTTAATTTCTTCGCAGTCTGCATGTGAGATCATTATAATGTATCTGTCTTGCATGACACTGGAAGTGAGCAGACTGTGGGGAGATAAGAGACGTTTAAGGCCTCAACAATTTCATGTAAATCTGACTGTTATTTCTTGAGATACAAGGCAACTGCCAAAGAGTCTCTCAAGGAAAACATTTGACAACTATGGTGCCAGAGAAAGTTTCAGAAGGTCATTTGATGCGATCCTCTGAGGAACATAATTATCTGTTTTGAATTTCATGACAACCTGTCCAGTCATTGTCAAGGTACATTACTGAACCAAAGCGTGGGTTGGATTGGAAGCCACACAAACGAAGCTGCCAAAATAAAGCTGCACAAACATAATAAAAACAAGACAAAAATATTTATTTTCAGCTAGTTTAGCCTCACAATTATTATACAATTATTTAATAAAAAGAGCCTAGAGTAAGGGTCCGTAACCTGTGACTCCTTTGCCCCTCCGCAATGGCTCTCTGTGACTTTGACAAAAAATGAAAAAGAAATGAATTAAGATTATATTTTTTAACATTATTATTATCATTGCTGTGAGGCTAGAGTGTTTTTCAACTTGCATGTTTTAGATGTGTCTCTGCTCCAACACACCTGATTTAAATGAATGGCTCATTAACTGACTTCAGCAGGGCTCGATAACCAGCTGATCATTTCAATCAGGGACACTTCTAAAACAGGACTGGGAGCCGCAAGAGACGGGACAGATATGTACTATCCTAGAGTCATTTTTCCATTCTCTGATTGTAAAAATGCATCATCACATGGAACAGTATCTGTACTCTCAAGCTGAGATTTTGTCAATGAATTGAATGAGTGTGAGCTGATATTGTGTTTGATGATCAGGCCCAAGGGCTGATTGCTACATGGCTAAGGATTTACTCACACTTAAGTTGACATAAGTCAAAACTGAACTAAAACTAGGTTGTCTTTTTTGTTAGGCTATTTTTACTGTTATAGCTGTTGTGAAATGTTTGATTTATTATCAAAATAGGCTACTTTTTATTTTATTAAATTTTACAAACACAAGGAGGACTCGAATAAGTTTGTTCAAACTTCAAATAGTGAGCATAAATAACCCACAGTGAAAAAATTAGTAAATGTCATTTAAGCCCGTTAAAATTTATGATCAGCTAATTTAGACGTTTAAAGTAGTGTATGTTTTGTGGCTCCAGACAGATTTGTATGAGGGGGGGGCAAAATGGCTCTTTTGACAGTAAAGGATGCTGACACCTCTAGCGTCATGCTAGCAGCTCTGTGAGATTGAACTTAGGCAGTAGCACAAAATGCTAACATCAGCATGCTAACATGCCTAGTGAGAGATGAAAGGTGAGGGTAACACCAGGGTCAATATCGTCTGGGAAACAATGAATACCGGCAATTTAATGGCAGCTCATCAAATACTTGTTGAGATGTTGTTTTAATGGATGTGCAGTCAGAATACTCATAAAACAAAGGATTTGTGAGTGTGACTTCTGTTTTATTTACGTTTAGGTTCTACTGGTTGGTCAACTTAAACTCCACTGTGGTGTTTCTGGGCATTGCTTACATCCAGCAGTCTGTGGCCAAAAATCTGGGCTTCCTTATCCCCTTCACCTCCGTGCTGCTGGCTCTAATGGCCATACACATGATGCGGAGCAAACTCACCTACAAACCAAAGAAAGGTAACATGCAATATATGACTACAGCCCACCATGTACACCACATAAACATTAACTTGCAATAAATCACACCCAATAAGGAAAACGTTCTGCTCCTTCTTCGTGTCTGTCATAGGTGGATCATTATTGACCACACTGGGAGTTTTCTTGAACTCTCTCAAGATGTGCTGCCTCAACTATCGTCACCTGAGTGGAGACGTAGCATCTTGGCTGGACCGCGCCAAGGAGAACAACGGTGGCTGTTACAGTGAGACACATGTAGAGAACGTAAAAGTCCTGGCCAAGCTCTTTCCTCTCTATGGACTTCAGCTGCTGTACAGAGCCTGCATCACACAGGCAGGTCCCTGGGAATGTAATGGGTCTTTATTATAAAGTCTGAAAAAGGACCATAGAGTCCCTAAGTCACGCCCCTTCCGGTGGACCCCATGGGACCTTAGTGTAGAAAATATATGAACAGTAGTCAATGGGAAAAGGAAAATAATTTTTTTGACCCCGGTTGACTTGTGCCCTGAATTACACATGTGATGTTCGTAAATTTAAATGATAATTTTTCATGTGAATAAAGTCTATGTTTGTCATCAAACTGTCAATGTAATAGCTTGTAAAAATAGGTAATTATAAAGATTACAACAGCAGTAGCGTAACTGAGGTCTTAATATTTTCCCTTTTCTGACAACCGAGATGCCCGACTATATATAACTATTTTATAACTTTATAATGATTAGGGCTAACCATTAGGGTTAGAGTGAAATCTGCCAAGCTAATGGCTATGTCTGTATTGATGACGTATATTGTACAAGACAAAACATTTAGTTAACTGAGCGGTCTCACAAAAACATTGTTTTACTTTACTGTTTTGCGACAAAATTAAACTTTCTTTGCATTAAAAAATTATCTTTTTAACTGCCAACCATCATATGTGTAATTCAGGGCACAAGCCAAACCGGATCCAAAAAAATATTTTTTCCCTCTCCATTGTTTACTGCTCAAATTTTTTCCGAATTAAGGTCCCGTGGCCGGGAAGTAGAGGGGCGTGACTTAGGCACTCCATTTCCATGTTAAGAGCAGTTTTTCTTACAGATTCCCTCAGGTTACTACATACAGACTATGAACTCAAACCTTCACCTGATCGACATGCTGTTGCCAATCGGCGCCATGAATGTGATTAGCATCATACCTCTGTTGCTCCTAGCACCGCTGATGGAGTGTGTCACAACTTGCTACCTCTCCATGGAGAAAACTCCTCTGGCACCTGCAAAAGTCATCAGTGAGTAGTTCTATGTGTGCACACGTGCACATACCCACTAATGCACACATCATTGCCAATGTTTCTCTCGGTCTTCCGCCTCTCTCATCTTTCCTCTCTCCTCCTGTAATTATTCTGCAGCTCCCTCTCTCATCACCCCTCCCTGTCCATCCTACCCTTCCAGCTCTGGGCCATGCGTGCGCCACTCTGTCCGTCCTGGGAGCAGGTTTGTCTGAGCTGCAGAGGAAAGCTTACCCTCTGGTGGAGCAGACTCTGTCGGGAAAAGTTCTGCAAGTGTCGTCCATGCCGTGTTTCCAGCTGGCTCCTCAGTACATCCTACTTGGTCTTGCAGAGGCTCTTGTCACCCCTGCATGTAAGTGACAGACTTAAGGCCTCCGTAATTTCATTTGATGCAAGTCTAACATGGTGTGTCCTGGCCAAAAACTTTCAGATCAATCAAACCGATTTACACGTAACAAAAGTGCCCAAGGTAGACATTCCTCCAATCAGAGAAGCTCAATGTCTCAAACACAGAGCAGGAAAGATGATTAAACGTTTCCACAACTCCTCTCTGGCAGGTTCCCTCATATCTTTCCAGCTGATGCCGAGCCACATCAGAGGCATCTCCCTGCATTTCCTCACTCTGTCCTATGGAGGGGGCTGCTTTTTGGGAGCTTTCATTATTCAGCTGGCGTACTTTCTCTCAGGAGGTAAAGTGATTAGTAATATTGTATTGCATTTCTTCCTTCAAACATCACAAACACTGATTACCTCTCAACAACATCTTATTTCCTATGGGTTAATGATGGCTAAAAGAATTATTCTTAAAAACTGGAAGAAAACTGAGGCCCCCTCCAGTGAAGTTATGATCACAGAATCAACTGACACCCTCCATTTGGAGGGAATTATGTCTACCTTAAATGACAAACTGAAGTTATTTCTAAAGGTTTTGTCAACTTTTATTTCCTTTCTCGATCAACAGACTAAATGAACACAAATGTAAAAATTACGAGGGTGAGGTTTGTTTTTTCCTTCTTTCTCTCATGGTAGTTGCTGTTGTTTTTTCTCTCCTAGTTGCTTTTTGATATTGTTGTCTCCTTTTCCTTTTGTCTAGTTATGTCCTACCTGTGATATACAACAGAAGCGTAAACATTTTTTCTCACTCTGTACCAATGCCAAACTTCCTGCACAATAGTTTCCAATAAAAAGATTTGAAAAGAAACATCACAAACACTGGAAAATGATTGAAAAACATAATGATGTTTGGCACAAGAGGTACCTGATGGTGGTATGATCCCAGTATTATTTGTTCACAGGTAACTTCTACCCGAACGCACTGCATGATGGGAACCTGGAGAGATTCTTCTTCCTCTTGGCCACACTGATGGCTGTGAATACCTTTGTGTGTTGGAGGGTATCTCACAGGTATTATCTCTCACTACCTTTACCAATACCTATGAAGTGGAAACATTTCAATTAGATTACTAATTGTGCAGTAAAGTGAGCGATGCATTCTCAGGTCCATTACAGATGGAAGAAACTCTGGTGAAACATATCCTTTCTATTTCTTATCAAAGTTGTGTTTCACGGCTCTAAGTGTGTTTTCTTGTTTTTCTGATGTCGTCCAGGTACATCGATCTCAGTGTGCGGGGTAAAGCACTGACCATCAGCCCTCTGACTGAGAAACTGCTGCATTACAAGGCCTGTCTGCGCTTCTACGAGACTGTGGACCGTTCCTACACAAACGCCTCCATTGAATCAATTTTATGACCGTCTTCATTATTGATTCTACTGTCAGTGGCGCTGGCGCTGCTTATTTTATGCTGAACTGTATGAATGAAATATTTAGTTTTTACAGTGTAAAAGCAAACATTGTTTTAACAAACACAATGTAGTAAAGGAATTTGAGCAAATTAAATGTCCGTTACTGTCACCACAACTTTGGACTGTTATTTTATTTTGTGAACATTGGCTACTTAATCATGATTTATTTCTGATTATATTTGCAATGTCAAAATTTAGAACTGAAAAATGTAAATGATAAGACATTAAATCAGAGAAACAATGGACATACTGTGAGCAAAGAATGGTCCTTTATTTGAGTCTTTTAAAATGATGAATGAAGTTACAGAGTAAGGAGCCAACAACAGAAGTCACAATCATAAAGAATTAAAATGCAGTAAAGACTATAAGGAATATTTCAATGAGGTTCTCCAACATACAAGAAACAACACAACAGTGACATCAAACAGTCAAGACAAAGCATGCGCACTCCAGTAACATAATATGAATAAGACTACGAAACCATCTTTTCAAAGTCACTTTCATGATGCTGATTTGATAAATTTGTGGCCTTAAATGAAGATTATTCTGTAATAAAAAAAAGCATAAAGAAAAGACTCAAGTATGTTTTTAACCATCAAAGTCTTTACATTAAACAATATAAAGAGTAGAAGCAGAAAAAGGAGCATGTCCTTTTGAAGTGTGTAGAAAATCATACAGAGTGCTCGTAGGTGCAGGGGGACGAGGTATGAAACTAAAAATGACAGCAACCAATTTATAATAATAACCCAAAGAAAAATAAATGTGGGTTTTACTGCAATATGATGCAAATATTACAGTGTAGCACACATTCCGTTTTATTGAGAATATTTCCTCTGTGGTGTTAGCCTCTGATGTCATTTCCTTTTACCTCTTAGACCATTACATGTCATGTGCTTCTGTTACTTTTGGGAAGTCATCCTGATGAAGGCCTGTGTGCTGAATTGCATAGGTGCTTATTAGTATTATTATTTCAATCTTTGCCAGGCATTAGCCACATCGGTAAAGGCTTTTTAATTGCTTATCTTCAAGTGTGCCTCGGTCGCTCCTTGTTTGACTTGAAAACAATGTAAGTTCCTCAAAATAAAAGAGAAACATCTTTTTTCAAACTCTCCCACTGACTGTTCCAGCTTTCCAAACTGGTCAGACTCCACATGTGTAAACTGATGATATTATAAAGTTATTTTGCTTCTTTTGTTCAGTGTCTTTTGGAGTTATTTATCCTTGCCACTGAACAGGCTTTACATGTAGTAATTATTAACTGCTTTTTAAAACATTAGTAAAAAGATTTTAAAACAAACAAACAAAGAAATGACTGTTTTCTGCCTTTTAATTCATAATGAAATCTCTTAATTACTTTGCATGGATAATGTTGTGTCTTGTGTGCTTTTTTTGTCCACAAATCATAAATGGCAGGCAGTCTTGCAGCAGCATGCTTAATATAGAGCTTAATAAAGGGCCTGGCTGTTGCAGATTTTCAGTGTTGAACCTAATTCAACAGAGAACCCAGGATAGAGAGGTTCAGTGAAGATGGTCTGGACTCGGTGCAGCAGTGTGAATGCATCAGGCTCAGACACACTGTAGAAGCTGAGTGCTCCTGCTCTGTGGTCGAGGTGTATGCCCACTCTGCGGGAGCGAACTGGAGGAATTTGGCCTTTGTGAAGATTATTGTGCCAAAAAGTGCAGCCAGATGGAGTGCAGGTTAATTTCCAGGAGAGATTATTGTGACCAAAACAGCAATCTTTGCCTGAACCTTTTCTCTTAATGCTTTTGTACGACACAGCCAAATCGACAATGCCGCCGTCCCACTCCACCTCCCAGTAATGGATCTCCTCAAGTCCCCTCTGGCACAGAGCCTGGTTATAGTAAATGAACCTGTCAGGGTGATCAGGGTGAGCCTGATCTCCGTCACTCCATGATATCTCTCTGTTTCCGTCAGATAAGCAAAGACATGAAGCTACAGTGTTGGGATCCACCTCCAGTTTGGAGTCTGCAGGAAAAGATAAAAAAACTCATTTACTTTTCATATCAATAGAGTAATTCTTTCAGTTGAAACTTTGTTTTTTGTTTTTAATGTTTGTGTGGATGTGGCTTAGATTATTGCATAGGGAGCTGATATTTAAAGTTTTATACATTCTTAATAGCACGGTTGGGAAGATTACTTTGGAAAAGTAATGATCACAGATTACTAGTAACACTATTTAAAATATTCTAAGTAATGTAACTATTTCAATTACTTTATCAAAGTAATGCAACTTGTTACATCTGATTTCTACTAAGTGTTTTCACCTCTCAACCATTTTCAAATGTGTAAACCAGACAGTGTTAATGGCAGACGTGGCGCGCTGCAAATTCAAACAAGAGAACCAACCAAAAGCATCAGAGTAGCATCAAACTTTACTAAATTGCAAAAGAAAACATTGTGCCCATCAAGAACATGCAAAGCAACAAAATGAATATTATTCAACATATAATCTAAGCTTTTGACTGAAAATATTCAGATGTAATCCCCTTTGTGATCAATAACATTTTCAAAAGTAACTGCAATTTAATTACACATTCTTTCTCAGTAACTATAACTGATTACAATTACATTTATTTTACTACGTAATTTCGTTACAAGTGTCTAGTTACTCCCCAACACTGCTTAATAACAATACGCATGTTATTTAGACATTATGTTATATATTGTGTTCAAATTTAGCTGTTGAAGTTTACATGCATGACTGTGCTGATATTTGTGACAAGTGAATTTACGTATTTTCTCTTACATTTATTCAGAAGGTACCTCGTCGATGTTGGTTCCAGCACTGGCATTCTTGACACTGTGATGTAAAGGAAGAACACAATGATCATTCTGTCTGAATTTACACACAGGTTTAGAGATCCGAATGGGTCATACTTACACATATTGTCCTCAGAACGACTGAATAATTCATTCTTTTCTTTGTTGCATATACTTTTCAGTTTATCTTTCTGTGTAGCAACAAACTTCATCAGCGTCTCAGGTTTTTCATGTGAGTCTGTGAGCACAGGGAGGTCACCCAGGGCCCGAAAATCCTGCACAAGGCAAATAAATACATCATGTGCCTAAAAAAGAGCGGCAAAGATTGAATTCAAAACTGTATACGCTACCACGGAGTGGCTTAATCATTCTCATCATCACCTGAAAAAACTGAATGGGGTCCACCATTTGTGAAAGCTGGTTGAGTTTATTCTCTCTCCTCCTCAGTTCAAGCACTTCACGCTGGATTTGTCCCAGACGACTGTTGGTCCAGTCCACTCCGGCTTTCTCTGCTTCTCCAACTTTCTCTCTCATCTCCTCGCACTTCCTCTCCACAAAGCGGATGTGTGCTGCACACAGATGCTCAAATTCATCACACGCCTCCCATGCAGCATCCTTGTGGGAAACATGCATTTATCAAGTAAAACAATCTGATGAAGAAGATTCATTTTTAGGTTGAATTGTTCTCAACATGTAGACGCGTGTAGCTGAAGGAAGCACACAGCTCAAGCTTTACAGAATGGTTCGAGCATTTTGGGATGCAAATTGACTTGTTTGCCAGGAGCTGGATGAGCAGACTGATGCCACTCTCATGTCTACTCTGGTTGCCTGGCAACCTCAAAGTGATCGCTAGACTCCAGGAATTCACACAGGCCACTTAGGAAAGCACTGGGCCCACGACCACCAGTAAAACAACAATGGGTATTTTTCACACTTTGGCTTTTGAGCTCAAACAAACAAACAAAAAAGACTTGACATTTTTATCTTGTGACCTTTAGAGGCACTAGTAGGTGGTATGAATCTTTTTTTTTCTTTTTTTTCAGGTTAAAGGTAATATGATGCAATTCCAAATAGTTTATGCTTTCTATCTGCCTGGGATGGCTGGAGGTGTCCTGACAGAACAAGGCCGTCTACTTGAAGACCAAGGTCAGGACAAGTTTGCTGAACTTTGTCTGTCTGAAAGAAGGTAGTGACCTGAGTGGACAAAACGTGACTTAAAGCTGGGATAGGCAGTTTATTTTTGGTTTCATTGCTCAAAAATTCCATAATCTTTCAAAATATTGTAATTCAGGTGATCTGAAAGAACACTATGGACCTCTGCACCTCTCTTTGGCTCTGTAATCTGGCTTTAGGAAATGAAGACCGTGACGGAGTTTTAGCCAATCATAGTCATTTCAGAGAGCAAATGCTCCTATTGGCTGCTGTACGTTACCCTTCTTAGCGACAAGTGACATCACTACGAGCTGACTCACTTTTGAAACAGTTTTATGTTAAAGGTTAAGCTCACAAGCTGCTGGTTGTGGCTTCATATCTACTGTGAAAGTCATGAGAATGCTATCAGTTTTATGATCAAACTTTTGGATAAAGGTACACTCGGTACACCCTCACAGGACAGCATTGTGTTGTCAGTCTGCTGTAAAACACGTCATGCCCACAGAGATGGAAATCACACTGCTGCAGTGAAACATGCCTGACACTAACATTCATTTCCTGTAACCAGCTAAGCCAAACTAGGCCGGAATTGTTTTAACAATTACAAAATACAGAAATTTATTGATGATTAAATGAAAACTGATTCTTGCAGATGACACTTACTCTAATAGAGTCTGCAGCCCGCCTCAGATCTGCCATTTTCCTCTCTGAATTCAGCAACCTTTCTGCAACTTCCTGTTTTGTCTGGTCAAGTTGTTTCTGTCGAAACACAAATCCAGGAGCTTTTCAGAACCTCAGTCACAGCGAAAGGACGAGCAACATATGCCTTCAGCATAGGGCTGAACTGAATTACCTGCATTTGACACTTTTCTGCTGCGACTGCCACAGTGTCATGGTGTTTGTGCTCATCCATCACACACAGCAGACATATGAACTGCTGGTCGGTGCGGCAGTAAATCTCCAGAAGTTTGTTGTGGCGGCCACAGATGTTGTCTTTGATCCTCAGAGAAGCTTCAGTCAGATTGTGTTTTTTCAACGGTGGCACTTCAAAATGAGGCTTGAGATGAGTTTCACAGTAAGAAGCCAAACACACGAGACAGAACATGGAAGCTTTTCTTCTTTTCCCTGTGCAAATGTCACACTGCACATCACCAGGTGCAGCATAGGTGTCATCAGTAGCACTTGGACTGGTTGTCTTCTTGTGTTCCTCTAGCAGGGTGGCCAGAAGTGTGTTCTTCTGCAGAACAGGCCTCTGCTTGAAAGTTTGCCTGCACTGAGGACAGCTGTATCCTTCTTTTTTGTTGGTTCTATTCCAGAAGGTATACAGGCATTCTTTACAGTAACTGTGTCCACACGTGGTCGTCACTGGATCCCTCAGTAATGCCAAACAAATGGAGCAGTCGAACAGTCCCTGACTCTCAGCCATTTTCTCCCGCTCAGAGTGACGGAGTAACTTTCATTCACTTCCTTCTCTGGAGGGAGAGGAGTGGCTTGTTGTCTTCCTGATCTCACACAGAAAAACTGCCTGTGACTGTCTGTGTGAGTGTCAGTGTAAAACAAAATACAAAACAATATCCAAGTCAAGTGACTGTTTACTATTTGATAAGTGATTAAATCACAAATTGAAGTACATAATAGAATAATAATAG
>JAPZDX010000022.1:8011650-8025482 GCA_029783625.1 Naso annulatus
TTCTTTGAAGCTTTTCCTCTGTGAAACAAAAAAACAAACAACCATTACAATTTCTTATGAGGAGTTACCAGGCGAAAAGAAATTCTGAGGAAACTGAAAAAGAAACTTATTTTAACAGTGTAGCCGCATTGTTATATCATTATAAAAGATCACTTTCATAGTTAATTCAAATGTAAACTTACGTCACTAACTGCTGTTGCTTCCAGTCCTCAATAATCTTCTTGTTCAGCTGATCTCTGTCCTCGTCACTGGAGCTGCTCTTCTCCTCCTCATCCAGCTCCTTCTGGATGCTCTGCCACTTCTTCACCAGCGACGGCATTTTGATCTTACTCTTCTTTGACTACAGAAACATGGGACAAAATTACCCAGTGTTTGTACTGCCTGCATTTGTAATGTCATATTTAGTCATTGGATTACAACGATTATTATTATCATTATTATTATTATTTAACAACAGAGTTTATAAAAATTTAAAAAAGAAAAATCAATCTAAAGGATTCATAGCTACTTAACTTTACTTGAATGAAATACAGATTACTTTCGAACTTATTTACTGCAAGATACTTGATTTTTAGTGTTAGCCTCCATACTAACCTTATCCTTTTTTGATTTCTTGGTCTTGTCTGTGGGAACTGCTTTGGCTACAGGAGCTTCATAGGGGGGCTGTGATGGTGGCAGGGGCGGCTGAGGGGGTAGGGCGGGAACAGGTGGTGGAGGAGGTTCACAAGGGACCAAAGGGGCAGCGACAGCAGGCACGCCCCAGTAGGCAGTTGCTGACATTAGAGGGGCTGTAGACAAAAGAAACAGTTATCAGGTTAACTCTTAAAATGTCACTAGAAATTGCACTTACCAATTTGAAATACCATCTGATTTAAGCACATTTTTGTTAACTTGTTAAAAGTGTGATTTTTACTCAGTTCCTATATGATTAACATACTCCATGCTGGGACTCCACAAAGTCGTGAAGGGATTTTTCTTTACCTGCACTAGCAGCAGTCTGGGTGTAGAGAATAGGACTGCTGCCAATTGTAATGGCATTATTTAGCTGGCTGGCTTTACGCTTCTGGCCCTTTACCAGGGGGCCCGACGACTCCACAGTCTGTGCAGGTGACAAGGAAAATGATAAAAGTTGATTCTCTTATTTAGTTTATTCTCTTTGTACATATAAGGCATTATCAGGCATAACATCACCATTAGTGCATTTATTAAAGAAGAAGTGATTATTCCCATTATACCTTCGTGCTGGCAGTGCCTGGGGGTAAAGGGGGTCTCCCGCTGCTGTCTTCCTCAGTTCCAGGGGCAGGAGGCTCGCCGTCATTATCATCATCCATCTCCATCTCCACCTCCATGATCTCTCCATCGCTGTCAGGAGGGGGAGGAGGTGGAGGTGGTGAGCCTGGGGGGAGAGGTGGAGGTGGAGGGTTGCTGGAGGGTGGGGGTGGGCTCTCAGGAAGAGGAGGTTGAGATGGGGACCAGAAAGATGATGCACTCGGCTGAGGAGGTGCTGGTGGGGCTGCGGAGGTATAAGCACAAGATCCTGATTTGATTTTGTTTTTTTGCTTTTACAAAACGAAGGTTGCAACACTGAGCGTTAGTAAGCATTGAATCTTGTGGCACAGTATGCATTAAATGCACCAGAGCAATATTCAATGCACACGTTCAAATGTAAAGAAAATCTAGGATTTTTTTTTTTTTAAATCAAATTTTCCTTAAATGTTTGAAGAAGACACAAAAGGCTTGTCTAAGAAGCAGCAACAGTAATGGAAGACCGACCTGTGACCCTACCAACAGACGCAGACGATACTTTGGTGTCCCCTTGGCTGGACGTCTGTGTCTGGGTACCTTCGCTGCCCTTCAGGTCCTGGTCCTTGTCCTCCTCTGTTGGGAAATCCCACTGGGAGGCGCTGGTCCTGTCGTTCACATAGAAATACCGCCTGTGCTCTCTAAAAGTGGGACAACAGAGATAGAGGACAACAGTCTCAACGACCGGTCTAACATCTGGCTGAGCGGCATGACACCCTGGGGCACTGGGGCAAGGGAGTGGACATAATGGCCACTGAAAGGGGGCAGGAATGTTGGTATGGACGGCAACTTTAGCCATCCAAAAGACGGGCCCAATTAGAGTGTGGTTATGGATGTGGATAGGGAACCCACCTTGCTCTCAAAAACAAAGAAACAAAAAACAAATCATCTAGGTCCTGAAAGTAGCATTCAGCTGCTCACACCATGGTTGTCACATTTGTTCCTTTTAGACAATCAATCCCTCCCAGATACAGGAAGAAACCAGGAAGGAAGCATCATCATCATAATCAACAACCATAGGTCAGAAAATAACAAGCACACAATAAACTCGTTTTACATCAGAAAAAAGATTTAAAGAAAACAGGAAGACATATGAAATAGAGTAGGTCTGACCTGCTGGATTCCCGTCATTGCTCCATCTTCACCTTTTATTTGATGCGGGACAATCCTCGCTTCCAGGGCATCACTCTGTCTGCAATGCATTCTGGGGGTTGGAGTCCTGTAAGGTGCAAAGCTCTCCCACGCAACCAACCTTCCTACCATACCACCCCCCTCCTAATTTTTCCACTAAACGGACCCATAATCAGTCTACAAAAAAAAGCCCTCACAACAAAGGGCTTAAGAGTCTCTGTAATAGGGACAGAGAGTCCTCTCTGTGGCAGGTATACTTAACAGGAAGCAGGCTGGCCGAGAGTGGATGCTCCCTTACCAGTACGTGCAAGGCAGAGTGCCAGGATTGCATCACAGAAACCTGAAGCGTCTGTTTCTGGTAAGTATTCTGATCCTCTCGGACTGGTTAAGCTTCTCCCCAAGTCATGTTACAAAAGTCTGCAACCTCGGCAATGAGGGGGTTGTGGTCGCACCGTAAGTTTTTTGGGGGACGAGGGAGTTTAGAGATGTGAAAAGGTAAGGAGCGCGTACCTGTCCCAGTGGCAGGACCAGCCTTTAGGGGTGGCGTTAAGTTCGTAATATTTTATGTGTTCAGCAGCTTCCTGCAGCTTGCGGCGAAGATAGACCCCGTTCAGCGCACCTTCCCTCCAGTCAGCAATCCGAGTCTAGAGGGGGGAAAAAAAAAGACCCAAGGAAAAGGGGAGGGACAGGAGACAAGAGTAAGATTAAGTCGTGATACAGAGAGATAAATGCAAAAGAGCCACAAGATAGATTAGGAACATGGAAGAGTAATTACACTAAATATCCATAATGACATTTTATGATGGATTATGATGATAATTTTAAATATTAAGTTCTACCACATGGCTGTGTGCAAAATTACATGGAACAAAATTAAGTGCTAAATATTTTAGAGGTTCCACGGGGATATAACTACATCTGGAAGCTGGGATAATATTGCTTCGATACTGAATCATCATTCCCTCACCTCAATTTGTAGCAGAAGCATCTGAAAGTTTGAGATCGTTTTTCTGTTTATCCCCAGGAACTCCATCTTGCTGGTTACAGTATTAGCTAGTTGTCCAATCTGAAACTGTATGTTTCCACCATTAAAATCATGTCTACAAAGAGATAGTCACAATCACAACGTTTCATGGTGGTTATACTGTTTTTACCTTGAGCTCAGGCGTTTCCACCTCTTCTTTAACTGAGGGTTTGGAAATGGTTTTCTCCTCAGAACCGTCTGTCTCCTTGTCTTCTCCCTCTGCGACAGCGTCTAGAACTTTAGAGGGTGCTACAAAACACAAGAGAGGCATTGAAGCCTTCAGGTAAAAAACAATTCTGAGGGGATTTTTAATACATTTTTGCCCACTCCTACCATGCAAGCCACCCACAAATAAGAGCTGTGTTCAGAATCGTTCACTCAATCACCCACTATTCCCTATATAGTGTTTGTTATATATTGTGAACTATATAGGGAATGACCGAACAAGATTTCAAACACTACATAGAGATTTTCTAAATATCATTGCGTCAGTTGATGCGCCGGATATTCATGCGATGCAAGCTGACGCTCCCAGCATCTGGTAAACAAACTGAGCACACAGGAGTACAACACTGAAATGTATGCAGGCTGTGTTGATGTTGCATTGTAGTTTTTCAGTGTTAAATCCCAAATAAAACTGTGAAATTCCACTGATGAGGATGTTTGCTTTGTCAGCCATAGTCCTGTGTCCTGATCACAAGCTGTAATAGCCCACAATAACTGTAGGCCTAATAGTTCACAAACTGAAGAGCTAACAGCTAATTTAGCTCTTGATGGCTAAAGCTGTTAGACCGCAATTCCTCTGAATATTTTGCTACTTTGGCTAACGCTTTTGCTTCTCAGTACAGATGGAGGAGAACGCAAACTCGCCTCAGGCGTTCATTAAAATGTCTTTGGTTAATTATCTGACCAACTTCTACTAGCTAACATGCTAACTAACGTTAGCAAACCCTACGGGCTTTCTGGCAATTTTTTCTTCTACCTTGGAAATATGCGACTGCATTGCACTGTGGTCTACAGGAGTAAAATGCAGGGTACATCATATGTACATTAAAATTTGCCGTGCATTGTGGGTATTTTATAGTGCACTATACGGTGACTGTAATTATCCACTACGACTTCAAACACTACTACAAAATGGCGAACACACTACATCGTGCTCTATTTCCGTGACAGGGAACGGTTTCGGACACAGCAAACGTGTGTCATTACTCACCTGTTTCTGTGTTGTCTTGTAGGTCTGAGCCTCTGCTGTTTGAGTCGGGGCTGGCAGCACAGGGGAAAACAGTCTTCCACCGGTTTTTCTTCAGCAGAAGACTACGAGGACCTGAGGCTTCTTGGCTCGTCTCAGAGCAAGGACTGGAGCCCCCTGCACTCCCATCACCCTCTTCCAGCGCCCGTAGCTCAGCCTAAATGTCAGAAAACAGTTTAGATACAGGCCACACTCACATTTCCTACTTATTCTGAAAAGCCACTACTGCACACTGTAACAGCTTGAAGGTAATTCTTGCCAGGAAGTCAGAGTTTTATAAACTGAAAGAAGTCCCCACCTTTTTCCTTTCCAGAGCCAGTTCAAGCTCCATTGTGTCCTCCTCGGTCTCTTCCTCTGCGTCTGAGTTGTCTCCGGGCTGCTTCTTGGTGCAAGGATCTTTTTGCACAGGAAGGACTGAGTCGGGCTCCAGCAGAGGGACAGCAGGAGATCCCGCGGGACGAACACCTTCTCCATCAGAATCCAAACTGTTCTCAGGTTCATCCAAACCTTTAAGCAGTCTTTTCCTCCATTTTTCTTCTGCTTCTTTCACCTCAGAGGGGATCAGAGGACCAAGCAGAGATGCAGCAACTCCATGGCGCTCCTCCTCCTCACTTGTGAGGCCTACCACGCTCTCTATCACCTCCTTTAGACAAAACATATGGGCGATATATATTACATCTCAGAATAGAATCTCTAAACACCACAGAAACAAGATGATAGGGCTGGTTAATATAAAGATATTATATCATATTGAGACATGAGACTATAAACCGTCTGACATATTAGATATCATTAAATGGTGATAAGGAATAATTAAACAGCTTTTAACTACTTAATCATTATATCACCATTATTGATTATAGATCAAAAATGGAATTGTGTTAGTATATTTTGAAAGTACCAATAGTCCTTCCTACAATATTGCACCTACATGTGACATCGGAGGGAATTTGGTCATAAAAAATTGTAATGCTCAATTCTGTCTCCAAGTTGTGGCATTAATGGAGCACCTTTGAGAAGATTTGAAAATACTGAGACATATATATTTTGTACGGAGATATAGTTTAAAAATTAACAACAAAAAAAAAAAAATCACAATATAATTTTCAGCCCACATCACCCAGCTCTAAAAGATGATTTACATCTATGTTAGACAAATGAAACCTGGTGAGAAGTAATGCATGCACATCCACCGGTATGCCCAGGTGCAGGACAAAGCAGATAATCAAATAAAAAGACAAAAAGTGTCCCCTTCAGTCATTCCTGAAAGAGATCCATAAGGATCGAAACGCTGAATTTGTAGCACCATCAATAAATTGTGGGAGCTTCAATAGTGTGCGGAAATTTTATGTTTTTAAAGGAAAAAATAAAACTTGCCTTCGCTTTGGTCTCTTTCACCGAAGTCTGAGCTGCGGCAGATGCAGCGCTTTCGTCTGTTTGGTAACTTTCTGGCACTGTGCCGTTGCCATTGACATTAGAGCTACAAGAAAAAAAAAAACAATGAAAAAACAAACAAAAAACATCATACACAGCAAACTTTCTGCAATAAAGTCAAAACCAAGGAAAGTTAAAATAAATAAGTAGACTTCAGATCTTGTAAGTACATGATTTTATCTGGCATCAAAGTAAAGATGGAGGTTGCGTAAGAAGATAACATGTCACTTGCTCCTACCTGTTGGCATAACGCCCCAGGCTCTGCACCTGATCAGCCAGATAATGGGGCAGCTCCCAGGACACCTCATTGGTCAGAGTGTTCCAATAGTAGTAGCAGCCTGAGTTTTCATCCCACACCTCCTGCCAGTCCCCCATCTCAACACCCACTGGAAGAAAAAGCATGCACACCAGAAGCTTTAAGCCAAATGATAGCACATTTTGGGTGATATATCATGCGTGAATTTTCTCTTCCAAACAAATAAACAAACATAAGGACTTAAAAAACTTCTTTTAAATCTTGTAAATTTATACTGTGTTCTGAATAACATTATCATTCATCAGTGGTAAGCAATTTAAAATACTGTGTGTGTAACCCAACAATATAATTAACTTGTATTCCAATTAAAACTGTGCCAGTGGCTTGGTTTTTTTGTTTGTTTGCTTGTTTTATCAAATAAGCAGACATTGGAAAAAACTAAACACCAAAAAAAGTCCACTGTCCAGTCACGACAGTTACCTCCAGCTAGTGAGTACTGAGTATCATACTCAAACTCTGTGCCCTGTTGATTCTGTTGGTCACTGGCAGTCGCCTCAGGTCTGGGAGGGTTGGCAGTTGGGACTGAAGAATGAGATGCTGCATCATCTGAACTTGGCTGAGTGGTGATTGCATCAATCTCCTGTGGCAAAGGAAGTGGTGACATAAATTTACATAAACAAAACAAACAAACAAACAAAAAAATATGTTTTCTCTCCAAGGAATGAAACACACTGATCTAAGTGACAGTTTACTGTGAAATTTACTTTACATAAATACTGATAATATTGATGAGCAACTAGGTCCAATTTAGAAACCTGCACAAAACTGATTCTTAATTAAGAAAACTAAAACTTGCAAACTACTTTGTATCATCCACGATAGACTAGACCCACAGATCAATACTTCCTCTCAGTTCACAGCTACACAGTGCGCTGTCTGAATTTGTAACATTCCTTTGAAGAGGCATCAGGCAGGTTTTCCTTTTTTGTAACTGGTTATCTCACTGGATTAAGTATTATGAAGATAGGAACACTTGGTTATTCTCCATTTAATTTTCTATGTTTTTGGACTGCCAAAGATATGCTCTGTAGTACTTCATGTACTATGTACTATATCTTTTCAATCACACAGAACTAAACCATATCATGAATTTCTGTACAGGTCTAGGTCTGATAAAGGTAAATACTGTTTACTTCTGTATGTATCTGAATTACATGCAAAACAACTTGGCTGACACTGTCTTAGGTGTTGTAAACCATACATAGATTTCTAAAGTTCATGCAGTAGCATGACCTTAACTATACCTCTAACGGGTATGGGTTCACTTAGAGTATTAATTACTAAGTAAGTGTTGAGTATATGTGAACTGAAAGAAGACACAATATCAACATAAACAATGGTTCAAAATCCAGCAACCAAAACAGAGGATTAAGATATCTGGCAAATCATACTCACAGCCATGAAATTGGCCAGTGTACTGTCGATGTCAGCTGATTGGTTGAGCTGAGAATTTGCAGTTGAACGCTGAGAGTCTCCAGCCTCCTCATCGTCACTGTCCTCATAGGCTCCAAGCAAGGACAACCCCTCTACAGAGAAAGTTTTTTTTTTAAAAAGTTCAATCAGATGTCAATCGTTTAATGTTTTGTTTACCTGAAAAAAAGCACATACACTAACAGCTACGTGCACATACGCACACATAAACACACACACACTAACAAAACAGCTACATGCATGCAGGCACACGTTATCACACGCGCGCACACACGTAGGCACTTTACCTGTGGCCTTCACTGCGGGAGCCTTCATGTTTGTGTGTATTTCCCTCATGAATCTGTGACCATCAGCATCCTGTTCGTCTGCAAAAGCGTCAGCAAATAGATTACTGTTGAGATTTGACGTTGAAGTTGCTACAGCAGGCTAACGTTAGCCGTGACGATGCGTTAGCCACAAGCATTTACACAATGGCAAACTCTGAAAGCTAACATAAGTACCCTCATCATACTCACAGGCTGGGCAAGTCAAATGTAACCGTAACGGTGTTCAGCAGCTTCGCTGCAGTTTGAATAACTGTTACAGTCGTTTGACATACGCCCATTTTGACAAGCTCACAAAAACTATTAGCTTGCTAGCGGCTAGCTAAGCACGCTAACGTAAGCTAACAGCTTCTAGTCAATCCATGAACGTAACGTTAATTAATAAAGTAAAGGTTCGTTTGAAAAGTTCTAATCGTAACCTTCTGCCTTTATAATACATGTCAGCTAACGTTAACGTTAGTCTAATTCAGCAGTCACATTTCACGAAGCGATCGGTTTCTAGTGAGCACGGCCCATTCTTTGCGTTAACGTTACACCTCGAGTATTTAACGTTAGCTATCAGCTAATCTGTGGCTAACAGGCGACAGATAACATGTTAACTAAAAATACCATCAGATCCCGATGCTGCTTCTTCCCTCTCGCCTGCGTTGGCACCGCGGAGTCCGGGGGGTGAAAGCTGAAGGATCGTTCTCCGACCGACCGTTCCTCCGGTGAGGCGACCTTTCTTCCCCATCGCTGTGTGTCGGTGAGGCCCTACTTCCTTCCCTGACGTTAACGCTGCAGCTTTGCTCTGCTGCTCCAGGCTGGCACAAAAGACCGTTTTAACTTCCGGTTCATGAGGTCATGTTTTGTGTGTAGCTGCGACTGGGTTGGAAAGCTAGCCAAGTTGCTAAAGAGCTTAAACATTCTCCGAGAAACAACCTTTTGAAGCCTGGGACATTTTGATTTTGTAGAGTAAGTTAGTTCCAAACATGCTTACCAAACTAATTAGTGACAAACGTTAACTTTACAGGCTAAGTTTTTGACGAAAGCAAAAGCGAATGTGTAGTCTGACAGACTAAAACGTTGGACATGGGAGGCGACGATAAACAGTAGTTACACGGTTAAGGAGAGGAGCCACCCACCAATGTATGAACATAAAGAAGATCCGACAGAGGGGCAGCAGTCATCAGAGATCGAGGGAGGAACAGCTGCCCAAACCAGGACCAGACAAAGGTCGGCGTGTTCCGGATCAAATACAATGGGATCGGCTCTACACTGGCTGCAAGATGTGGCAGCTGTGACTCTCCTCAAAGCCCGGCGGACTTTGCTTCAGGCTGCCATCCTGCTATGTGTCCTGGTTCTGCTCCTTTGGGTGTCCATCTTTCTCTATGGAAGCTTCTATTACTCCTACATGCCCACTGTGAGCTTCTCCACCCCTGTGCACTTTTACTTCAGCTCTGATTGTGATGGCTCAGAGACAGAACTTTGCTCGTTCCCCGTGGCCAACATCTCTTTCATGAAGAATGAGAGGGACCAGGTGATGGCTTTTGGGCAGCCTTATCGAGTGTCTTTGGAGTTAGAGATGCAGGAGTCCCCAGTGAATGAAAAGCTGGGTATGTTCATGGTCAAGATGTCCTCTTACAGCAGAGGAGGGAAGACTGTCTCATCAGTGAGAAGATCTACGATGCTGCACTATCGCTCCAGTCTTCTGCAGAGCCTGAATACTTTACTGTTCTCTCCTCTCCTTCTGACGGGGATGTCTGAGCAGAAGCAGCTCATAGAAGTGGAGCTCTTCTCAGACTACAAGACAAATGCTTATGAGCCCACTATCGGCGCAGTCATTGAGATCCAGTCCAAGCGAGTGCAGATCTACTCATCTCAGCTCCGTATCCATGCTTACTTCACTGGCATACGATACGTTCTGTATAACTTCCCCCTGACATCTGCAGTCATCGGTGTGGCCACCAACTTTGCCTTCCTCAGTGTCATTGTGCTGTTTAGCTACCTGCAGTTCATATGGGGCGGCCTCTGGCCTCCAGACCAAGTAAGAGTCAGGGTTATGATGGGTGACAACACACGTATCCAGCAGAGGAGAGAGGAAGCTCGGAAGCGCATGGAGAAGGAAAACTCGCAGAAGGAACTTCACGCTCCCAAAGTGATCGGATCTGTGAATGAGGCAACTGATTTGAAGGGAAATGACACGGCGGCGGAGCTGTCGTCAAAAAAGCCCTCAGTAGTCCCAGATGCCCCTGGGGCTGATGTGCCAGGAACCGAGGAGGAAGGGTCTCATGACTGCATGGGGTCAGAGGAAACAGACAGCTGCAATGTGTCGAACGGATGTCAGCTGCCTCAGCAGGGCGAGACAGCGCTCCGACAGAGACCCGGACCGTGGATGAGCCTGTGAATCACTCCACTGCGCACAGCTAAAGTACCTACAGTATATGCTCATGTACCGCACAATGCCCCATCACTCTCTAACAGATATTGAGCGTGATGTGGCCATTATTGTTTGACTCAAGCAAGCCTACTGTTTGAGCTGACATGAAGAGATGCATGCACTTATAGTATCTGTTTTGTTTAAGCCAACAAAATACAGCTTATCGTCTTGTGCTGAGAAAATTTTACCTCATTCTAACCTTTACCTCTGCTCATTTCTTTGTGCTTACTGTGCTCAGTGGGGAGCCTGCCATTTGTGTCATCTGAGCTCTCATTAATGCTCATAGCAGGAGATTCTACATTCCAGTCCAGTCCATGGCAGTCCAACTCAATTGCCCACAAAAATTTGCCATTACAGCAAGTGTACACACTCCTGAAGTCAGTTGGACCCACCCACATTTTACCTCTCTGTGAAAGGTGGCTTTCTCTCTTGCCAGCTTCCAATTGCTAATGTGTGCAAGAAGGAAAAGTAAAACTAGACATGATGTTTGATTACCAGTTCAAACATCAGGGAAGTTGGTTCTGTATTTGTGTGTAGCTGCACTGTACTGGAATCTAAATATTGAGTTTGTTCCTGCAAGTTTGAATTTTCCAGAAGAAGTTTACACCCGTTTATAGGCTACGCAAAAACAAGCCTTGTGATACTTTTATTTCAGCGGGTTTCTCATAGCAATTAGATTTGGAAAATGTGCCTAAAAAGGCTTTTTGTTTTTAATAGCTTCCAAGAAAGAATGTGCAGTGGGTCCAGCCAGAGGGACTGAAGAGATTTGTTGCTTTCTCATCCATCAAATAGAGACATTCTGTCTCAGTGTAACGGGTGATTTAACTGCTGTGGCACGTTTCGTTAAAGCTTATTAAGTTCTATAAAGTTTCCATTCCATCTCTCTATTTAATATCTGTTACAGTGCAGTTTCCAATCTGCAGTTTAATGTTGTTCAAATTGTATTTATTGTGTTTTCCTTACAACAAAGCACTAAGATATTTTAGATGGGTCTTTTTAAGTATTGTAAGTTTCTTAATAAGTCTGTTAATGAAACATGTTTTTTCATTCAGCACCAAGCGACATACAGCATAAGATGGACAAGTGAAGTTGCTGTTTCGAAGCTGGTGCTGGTTGTTAGAGCTAATAAAGTGAATGTGATGCAGGAATTGTTGGTGTTTGGTTTCATGTACTTAACCTGCACTACAAGGGAGCTTAGGGTTGAAGCAAGTTTGCATTAGGCATTGTGCAAGTTGTGTTGATGTTGGATTTTGTACCAAAGATGTTGTTGAACTCGTGCACTCAAAATATGTCATCTTGGATTCTGTTAAGCAGTATATCCATGTTAATGCCTCTAAAATTAGATAGGTAGATGTTATTTATGCTTTCAACAAATTAAATAAATACACAGCGTTGTTCTTCTATTTATGGTCTGTCCTATAAATTTGGGTGACATTCTTGTCAAGTAGCAAAGCAGCTTTAGAGAGATTTGTCAACTTTTTTTCTTTCTTTTTGTTATTTGCCTCCCTCTCGAGTTCCACACAAGAAGATAGATACCATTCTTTCGACTGTGTGTTCAGTAACACGGAAGAAACAGGCAAAACTCACCCACTGCTAATTAGCTTAGCTCAAACACTGGTTGTCAATGGGAAGTGCTAGCCTGCCTCCGCCTAAAGTCATCAGATGAACTTTCCAATGACTCTAAACAGTCCTGTGTCCTTACTGTGCCTTGTTTATTTACCATGTTATGTTATTTTTAGACTCAGACTAGCACTTTATGTAATTTTAGACAGGGTGCATGTACGCCAATAAACAGCAGATGACGAAGAGGAAGAAATACACAAAGTACTCCATACAGTGCAAATCTGAGTCTAAAAATAACAACATGGTAAATAACTCACAACAAACACCCATGACCATTTAGAGTTGTTGGAAAGTTTATCTGATGACTAAGCTAGTTAGCGGTAGTTGAGCTCTGCCTATCTCTTCCTTGTTAATGCACACACAGTCAAAAGAATGGCATCTATCTTCTTGTCTGGAACTCAAGAGATAGGCAAATAATTAAAAGAATAAAAAAGTTGGCGTGTGCCTTAACAGCTTTATTGTCTATATATCCAACAGAATGGTGCTTGAAGTTGGGTTTGTAGAAAATATACAGGAAGTTCCACAATAACCAGGTTTGTGACATTTTTTTTGATAATGTAGATTTAAATTTACTTTGTACCTTTGAAGCTTTTTTAATTTTGGGGGGAAAAAGAATGCTTATAAAAACCTGTATGAAATTCTAGATTTATGACAATTTAACTACTTGAAAATTTCAATCTCCTCCAAATGTTCTACCTTTTCATTATATTTTAGGATAAAATATAAACTACAATTTAAATTAGAAAGCATTTAATAACAATTAATGTGATGTACTGTCCATCCAAAGACTCCAATTTCACCATGGCACTTAATGAAACCCCTAACTTTTGGATTTTGAGGGCAGTATAACAGAGCAAAGAAGTTTAAGATGTTTATCTGACATACATTGCACAGTAACTGAACGACACAAAAATATCTATGTGTTTACTAAACCTTGAGAGTTACTTAAACACACACAATAAAGTAGTTGTTTTTAATAAGAAGCCAGCACATTTGCCCAGTCGGTCACGCAGTTTGAAATGATCAAAGTTCCAGTGAAAGGGCCGGCAGCCCATTGTAATCAATTTTCCAACAATTTCTTAAAAAGGATTAAAATGTAAAAAATGTTACATCAGTGAATCACAGTTGTGTTTACAGAACATTTTCCTGGTACACAGAGGAATTGTAAAGCTGCACTTATGATCTGTCTCAGATCAGAACCTTACGACGATGATATTAAGGCCCATTAGCAGTCTTTATTCAAAGCCACAGCCCCAATCTATCAAATGAATTATACATTGGTCTGGAACAGTGTGCACTAATTGATTTACGCCATCCATCACTGGTATTAAAAACCTTGCTGGATTTAGCCTCAGAAGGTGCAGATATCATCTCTGACTCTGCTGAAACTTGAATTTGTGCAATAAATCAGTTTTTACTTATGTTCTGAAACATAAGTCAGCTTACGTCAATTAAATTCTTACAGCACTAAACATGACAAAAGTTGTCTCAACACACTTTACATATAGAGTAAGTCTAGATAGCACTCTATGATAAAATTTATAATTAAAAATTTGAAATAAAATTCGTTAAAACCC
>JAPZDX010000022.1:8191873-8201902 GCA_029783625.1 Naso annulatus
CTTTCCATTTCTGGACTATAAATGATGACATGTATGGTATAAAAAATATGATAATGTGATATGTTTGGTAGAGAATTGTCATGACTGACGAGAGAGCTTTTGGCCCTTGTGTCTTTTTCCATGGAGCTTAAAGGATCGCTGCTCTCACTCTGTCACTGTGTATTGTAAAAGTACACACACTTTGAGACAAAAAGTATTAAATTAACCCTTTAATTAATAGATATCATCATTTAATGTCCTCTGTTAATCACTCACATTAAGACTTTAGGGCTGGGCATTATAGGCTGAAAATAATATTGGGATATTTTTAGTCTCGATGCACAGTATATATCTTGATTATTATTTTTTTTAAATCTCCTCCAAAGCACTTAACTAATAATGGAACTTGGAGACAGAATCAAACATTACAAATTTTTTGACCAGATACTCTCTAATGTGACAATGTTGTAGGGATGACTCGACTATCTGATCAGTTAAGAAAATTACATCACTTTACTGTAAAGAAGCCTTTAAACTCAGGAAAAAAACACCATTTATTCCACGTCACCTTCTATGTAACGATAGCTAATATCTAAGATGATATGTGTCGTTATCTTTATACTCCCCAGCCCAATTTAAGTTGTTGTACTGCAAGTTTTCTTAAAAGTTGTGTCAAGTAAAAGAGCAAAGTAGGAGCAAAACAAAGCCTTAAATGTGTATTTTGGATGTTTTTCTTCTACTAGCCTGAAAAGAAAGACATTTCGTGGGAGCAAAATAGCCCAAAATTTTAAAATTGATCAGCGCATGAAAATACAATTCACCTGTGCTGTTTCCCCTAATAGCAGCTAATTATTTGTTTCCTCTTTACAAATGATTTCCCCTTCTTTCCTCCCTCACTCTCTCTGATTTTCCATGAGGGGTTGGAGGTGAAGGGCCTCCTCCACAGGGTCATTGTTTTCCAGTGTTTGGAAGGTCGCACAGATTCGTCACCACTGCATGTGCGTCCAGTGTGAGCGCAACCCCACTTCCTTCCGGCAGAAGTGAGGGATGAGAGAGACTGAGAGATCCCAGCAGAGAGGTGGGGGGTGGGGGTGTGTTGGGTTGGAGTGGGCATTTAGAGGAGATCCTGGACGCACTGGGTCATTCCCATTCTACTGTGAACGAGGCGACATCCCGACCCCTGCGGGGGTGAAAGTACTGCACTTCATGGGAAGTTAGTTTCATTCATCGTGTGAGAATGCGACGTCCTCCTTCCGTCTTGTTTGAACCCAAGGTAGAAAGAAAAGATGTGTGTGTTGTTTTTTTCTGGATGCGGGTGTGTGTATGTGTGAGGACACTTGTATGAAGGCTGAAGTTCAATATGAGCTTGAATGGAAAGATAAAGACACATGGAAATGGTCACGTCTGTTCTCACAGTTATGACACACACACACACACACAGAGTGAAAATGTTCTGGGAGTGTTTACTGAACCGTCACAGTCCAGATGTTTTTCTGATTATTGCCAACTGATTCACAGAAATAAACTGTCGTGTCGTTTGTGCCGTTAATATGAAACTTAAACATTTTAAATTAATATAAATTGTGATCATCTGTCTTCCAGTTTCAGTTTCAGACAACTTTATTTATCCCAAAGGACGATTCAGTTTTAGCAGTCCACCCAGACCATGCATACATTTACAACAAACAACAGACAGATCTATGCCAGAGACAATAATAAGTCTGCTTTGACAACTGATGTGACCTCTTAATTTCTTTAGATTTTCTTTGGTGATTCGCAGTCATTTAAAAACCCCTCACCTGTTTTTCAGTTGCTGCTTAATCCTCCCCCTCTGCACAACCCTCTGGGTTTCCAGCTTAATCATGCACTGTGCAATTTTGGGCTGTCTCTGACGACAGTTGACTAAACGTGGCAATATCTCTGGTCGTGGCTCCAAAACGGTGGTCCTACGTTGCACCGTGAGAGAGGTTCAAAGACGGTCATTTTTACAGTCTTCCAACCGAAGATTACCTGGGACAAAAGTCTGACAGTGTCAGAAAATTAGGATATTAAAATTTAGGATCTCCCAATGTGACCTGTGACTACTTGCCAACCAACAGGAATGCAGCAGGAAATCCTGCTTAGTGTCATGTTTACCTCTACCAGCGGCATAGATTGATGATGTGATGTGACGCACGCTGATGACGTCTAATTGACTTGCGTTGCAGCCTGCGATTCGGAAGGTGGTGTCATCGTACAGTGTGCATTGACTTTTTAAGTTTGTTAGATCCATGTCGTACAGTCGGCTTGCACCAAACTTATAAGATTACTAAAATCGCACAGTCTGTGGGAGGCATTAGTTACAGAGCATTTAAACATAACTGACTGACTTCACTGTGAGACTTAAGCATCACATCCCACAATGCAGCAGCTGGATGGAAATGCTGAACTGTCTCTTGCTCTGCTAGCAGGATGTTGTCTAACCTAGTTTCTTTTCCTTTGTTGTTCTGCCAGTTCAGCTCCACGGAGAAACTGCTGTGTATGATGTTTGGTGTTATGAATCATCCATACAAAGAAGTATCTGTATCCACTTTACTCCCATCTTCTACAACAGGCATCTTTATTACAGTCATATTGTAGGACAATGTGAATGTGTCAGTGATTGATGGTGACTTATATTTGTTACTCTTTAATGTTGACAAAACTATTATTCAGTCAGTGCTTGATATCTTTATTGATAAATGACTGTCAACATTTAAATGTGGTTCACTTCACCCGAATATATTCGCTCATCATGCTGATGTATTTACATCTCTGTCTCAATTTTTTTTTATCTTCCCTCAGAGGCCTCAGGGCACAGCACCCCTGGGCCCAAAGTTGATTTGGCAGGCCTTGAGGAAAGCATTTGGCAGACCTCTTATCCTCAGTATCACATTCCGCTTCCTGGCCGACCTGCTGGGCTTCGCCGGTCCTCTCTGCATCTCTGGCATCGTCCACCACATCAGTAAGGACAACAGAACCATTCAGCAACCGGTGAGGAGTCGAACATACTGCCTTGCACACAGAAACATAACATAATGTAACGTTACGTAACGTAACGTAACGTAACGTAACGTAACGTAACAGCACAACAGCATTTTGTGTATTGCATTATTTTACAGTTACTTTTATGAAATTAAATTTGTGCCAAAAATATCAAACAAAAAATAAGAAATTGAGAGAAAAGTAACCTCTCTTAAACAAAAAATATAATCTTAAAAAATATATCAGAATTTGCAAACAAATTATGTATGTAAAAACTATTTGATTTTTACTATTTTGATATGCTATATGTTCTCTTGTTTGCAGTTCCCTTTGTTTCCTGCTCATTGGTCATACTTTTGTGTTCTCTGTGGTCTTTACAGTTACTCTGCAGATCTCTCCTTTGTGCTGCCCGGCTTTTAGTTTGTTTGTCAGGCACATACCACTCACATTGACGGGTTTTTCAGAAGAATGTCCCCATTGGCTAATGAGTTTGAGAGTGACACTTCAGTTCCACTTATTGCAGCAAAAACACAAATTTCGATTTTTGGCAGAGTGTGCTGGTGCATAAGTAGGACCCCTCCATTCACTAAAAGGTTACTGATATTTAGGTATTGATCATATATAAAGTCTGTGTTGTACAAGACGTTTTGTTGTTGCATTGCCAAGTTGAAAGTAAGTTTGCTAGCTAAGTCGCTCAGTCACATCAACCTGACTGTCTGCTGGATACACTGAACCTGTCGCAGTCAGACTGCGAAACGACTGCCACAGCTGTTCACTGCCTTTTGCGATTTCACAAGCGTTATCTGAAAAGGCCAGGTGTGTTAGAAGGAGTCATTTATTGACTATTTATGTCAATCTCCACAGAGCAGATCAAGTCATGCAAGAAGTCAAAAACAGCACGACAGAAAATGCAGTCAGTTTTCAAAATAAAGCACCCTGTGCAGATTGTGTTTCACTTCATTACATGATTACATGTAATGAGGATGGAGTTTTTAAGTGAACTAAAGTTTTCACTCAAATCTTCATTTGCTAATGGACACCAAGCCCTGAAAACCAGCAACCATGAGAGGTTTGTGCCATAACTGCAAGAAAAAGAAAAAAGAAAAAGAAAAAAAGTCAGGCAGTGCAAACAAGAGCGTAGTGTCACTGCAAAGACCACCGAGAGAAAAAAGTCTGATCAGTGAGGAAGAAACCAAAGAAACAGCGAACAAAAATGAGATATTATGGAAAATAAAAGATCAGGAGTTACACTTTTACATGAATACTTTGTTTGCAAGTTCTAAGTTCTGCTTTTAAGATGATATTTTTTGTTTCAGTGAGTTTTATTTTCTTTTAAATTCATATTTTTGTTTGATATTTAAGAAGTATTGTTTTTTAGCACAAATCTAATTTCCTGTTATTTGATTATTTTTACATGATTATAGTGCTGTAAAACTATTTCAAAGGCATCAGTGAGATGAAATCACTCTCTAGCCTGCTTGTCTTTTTTACTTTCTTTTTTTTTTTTTTTTACTTGCAATGCCCAGGTCGCCCTGCCAGTCAGTTGATCGGTCGGTCGGTCGGTCAATCGGTCTGTCTTAGTCTGCAAAAATTCCCAATTCTGTGATTCTGTGGCTGCCACAGTTTTACACCAAAAAGCCTGAAATTTGGCTTGGCAATGGGAGTGGCCTATTGCAAAAAGGCGCAAATGGATTCAAATGGATTCACACCCGAGAGGGCACTTCATCATGTTTTATTTACCTTACCTCCAAGAGGACACTTTTGTAGCATTCTTCGAACATTAGGGCACTAGGTGGGGTGATTTTAATCTCACTTGTGAGACTATGACTCTTTGTGTGTTGCACTAGAAAACAAAAGAACTAGGCATTGGTTTGCACAGGAAAAAAAATGAAACTGAACTATTAACAGGAAATATAAAGTGGAGAAACAGGGTTATTGTGAGGATTAAACAACTGAACTAAGCTTAGGTTCTAAAACAGAAAAAACACAGCTTCAGCAGGCGAGGCAAGGACATCCCATGGCTTCCTCCGGCCTCTCAGAGGTCACAGTTACAGTTTGATGAGACATTTTATGATGACCTCTCTCCCCACGGCACCTGCCCTTGTGGTGCACTTATTAAATCCTTCTCAAATATTAATGAGACTTATTGCTTCTGCTGCTGTCTCAGTTTCTTAGTCTCCACACAGGGCAGACTGCCACATCAGACAGCCACTTGGGCATCCTTCTGTAAGAATAACTCTTCAATTATTTGTGTGAGAGTCACACCCATGTGAGTGAGTGGAATATCAAAAGTTAATTTGGAAGGCCTTACAAAGCCTTTGAAGTAAATATCCTTGACAGAAGACAGTAAATAGCCTGTTTATAAAATAACCCACGTAGAAGGATGGTGCTTCTGGATCTTATATAGGAAGTGAGGAATGTGTTTTGGGGGGCTGAAATAAGAAGGAGACAAGTGAAGGGAGAGGATGTGGAGTTAAGTCACGCTTCTAATCAATAATTTGTGATCCCTCCTGGGTGAATGATACCCGCTGCAGAATTAATACATCTTTGATGGAGATATCGTGTCCGTTTCCCATAGCTGAACCATTTCTTTGGTCTCTGGTTCACACTCCACGTATCAGCTGTGAGATACACTCTGAGGGCTCAACTTCATTTCGCTTTGAGTTTCATATGCATGTTGTGGCCTGCAGTGAAATGGAAATCGAACAATTTTAATGGATGCTGTCGACTTTGGAAATGATGAAAAAGAAAAAATTTACTTGGAAGTTATTACTGACAGGAACTTTCCAAATCCATTCCTGCCGAGTTCCCTGCCTGACTGATGATGACGAACCAGCTGATACCTCCGTCTCCCCCTGTCCCTGTCTGTGCTTCCAGATGACTTTGTTGGGGATCTATTTTATTTCCTCGAAAGAGTTTCTAGAGAACGCCTATGTGCTGGCCGTGCTGCTCTTCTTCGCCCTGCTCCTGCAGAGGACCTTCCTCCAGGCCTCCTACTATGTGGCCATTGAAACTGGCATCAACCTGCGCGGTGCCATACAGGTACGGTGTTTCAGGAAACCCTGCACTCCATTCTCCTTTACTGTTGGTCCACATTGATGTAACTGTGGTTGTCGTGTCCCCAGACAAAAATCTACAACAAGATCATGCGCCTGTGCACCTCCAACATGTCTATGGGCGAGTTAACTGTTGCTCAGATCTGCAATCTGGTCGCCATAGATACCAACCAGCTCATGTGGTTCTTCTTCCTCTGTCCCAACCTATGGGCCATGCCAGTGCAGGTAGGAAGTGTTTGTCTACTTTACTATTAAGTAGGATTTATAATTGAAAAAGAAGAATGTATTGTACATGATTGTGTCACGTCATGCTTCATGTTTTCATTCAGTCAGTGACATAGAACGATGGTGGGCTACAGAGGTTCTTGTGTAGAGTTTCATCCACTTCAAGTTTGCCTTTTCCCAACAGGAAACTGCTGCCCTGCCGTTGCCGTATTTGTTCTTATATTTAATGTATAGAGCAGATGAATTTGATAACATGTGTTACCAAAAAAGAAGACTTTATCTGGGTTCATTTTTAACAACTTCCTTGATGCAGTATATATTAAAAATTAGATCATGCTTACCAGTCACAGCTCTTGCAGTCTGTTGCGATTACCACCTCAAGTAGACCTGTTTTGCTTCAGTTATGTGCGTACAATTAACTCAGTAGTCACACTAGCTATGTTTACATGGACACAAATAATCAGAATAAATGTATGATCAGAATAAAAACGCTTCAAGTGGCAAGTTGGAAAGAAATTTTATTCAGAACGAGAGAGTTGATGCTGGTTGTTATTCCGACCGGTGTCCTTGTACACACTTGTTCCGACTGTCTCTCCCTGGTTGGGGTAAAATGATCCTTGCTGTGAGTGTCTGCCCCATGTTTCCAAGATGGGGAAGCTCATGCCGCATTTCTGTCTGCTCTCCTGTGAACTGTATCACCCGCCATGATGGCTTGGACTTTTGCTTTATTGCCATGAGTAACGCGGGACAGCAGGAGCTTCACTGGAAGATGTTCCAGTTATATTAGTTTGTCCAGAAACTCTACTGATCCGAGTGTTTAGAGCTTGTGGAAAAGTAGCTGTCAATCATCTGTCTGTGCCGACACTTTGTGCAACTCAGGCTGAGGCGATAGCGTCCTTCCTCAGCAGCCAGAAGCAGGAAGCTGCTGCTGTCCACATGTAGCGTCATTTAAGGTGATAATGCTCATGTCAAAAACATGGCAAGCGATACACTTCACAGGAGAGCATACTAAGGCTAGGAATACGCCGTGAGCTTCCCCGTCTAGGAAAAATACATTTATTGTTTTTTATCCAGGAGCAGTATGCACTGCTGTGCCTGTAGAGAAATATCTGAAGGCGTGCAGCGACAGCGGCGTTTGTTTAACAACACAGGTGGACGTAAAGCTTTTTCTTCTGCTGCTGTTTCTCCAAAATTAAACGACTCTGCGCATGTTAAAATGATTTATTCTGATTAAACACTTGATGCATGTATACGTATGTCATGATCAGTGAACCATGTAAACTGTGAAGTTGGAATCTCTTATCACTTAAGGTTTTGATTGTACTGAAGAAATTTTGCACATGTAAACATAGCTACTGTGACCACTCAACCCACAACTTCAAATTAAATTTTAAAATTGAGTGTTACAGTGTGTTGAGTAGCATATTTGTGTGGCGTTTTGCTGCTTTTCTATCATTTTATCATTTATCAGTGCTTTTTTGTCAGTGGATTCTGTGTTGTGCTGCATGTTATCTTTATTCACACATACCAGGTCATGCATTGTGCCTTTTTCCATCAGACTCATAGTGTAGGGCAAATCTCGTTCACTTTCCAATCATGTGGAGGACAAAGGGTTGTATACAGAGATGGGAGGACTTAAAAAGGAGCCTCAGGTGTCACAGCCCCTGTGGGAATTCACTGCAGCTGTGCACAGTCATTTGCAATCCAGGGGCCCTGTGCTTTGTAATTCTGTCCTATAAGTGGACTGTATTCATGTCACACAGTTGTGTACTGTATAATCAATACTGATGCATATACCATCAAGTATAAAATTTAAATTGGAAAACAAACATCATGATAAAATGCAAATACAATGCCAGCAAAACCTGAAAGTCAACTCTAATGAACATTCAGCGTCTCAGGAAACCTGCTGGCTATACTGCTAAATCTAGTTGATTATTTATTTATTTTTTGTTATTTAAGTCTTTTGATGATTCTTGTCTTATTTGTCTGCTATTTCTTTTTTCCCTTTGGTTTCCATCATTTCATGCATATCAAACATACAACCAACTTTGCCTGAACGATAGAAAATTAAATAAAAATGAGACACAAGAAGGCAGAAAAACATTTCATTTGCATTTTTCTGCTGCCGAACGTTGTTCATATATTTATGCTCTATGCCAGTGGCTGTGTGTTCAGATTAAAGCTTTGGGAAACCACAAATAGTTCACAAGTCAGAAGAATAACAGTGGCTTTGGTGAAAAAGCCACAAAGATATGAAAATATCTGAGGATTTAGAAGCCTTTTGAATTGTTACACACCACAAGACTTTAAAGAACACAGTAGAAGCAGATCAAAAAAATATTTTTCATGTTGCCAAAATTTGTTTTTGCAGCAAGCATTACAGTGAGTGTTCTAGTGTTTTATCAAAGTCCAATTAGACTGAGTGTCTTCTGTTTGTCACTGCTGCATGGTCTGACTTTGTTATGGCCTGCCAATTTCAGGACATATTATGTTTGTAGTAAAGAATCCTTTTATCTCCAGAAAGCACATTAGGAAATGTTTCTCTCTTACATTAGGAAATGTTGAAATTGCTTTATAAATTTTTATTTATTTTATGTTACTTTGAACAGGTACAGTGCATATTAATGAACATAAACAACATGCCAGTTTATAGCCAGAGGCTAATTTCCACCTGCAGTCCCAAGGCAGGTTGATGCAGCATCACAGTCTTACAAACAAACAGATTTACAACTGAACATGAATATCAGTACTTCATAAAAGAAAAGATATAAGTTCTTTTTTTTTTTTACGGTGTTCGACAAAACCAAACATACAACAGTACAATGACTGAGCTATCAGATGTTGCTCTTGACTAACAAGGATAACCGTAGGAGTAAGGTGCATAGTGCCAAAGTGCTGTTTTTATTGCATGTTGTGTATAGTAAAGTGCAGTACTGCATATTAATGTAAGGAACTAAAGTGAATTGAACATTGCCCTATAAACAAATATAGTAAATTGCACATTGTTATGTTATACATCAGTGTAAAGTGCTGGTGTAAGTTACACATAGCTCTGTTGCATAAGGTTAGCATACACAGATGCATATATGCATGAACTATTGCACCCGGTAGCATACATACATGTATTTATGTAAGCACTGCCATACAGTTGGAAATGGTTACAAGTGCAGTTTGTCTTGAGCCATACCTTCAGATGACCTGTGAAGGTTGCAAAGCTGGAGCATACCGACTGAAAGTGGTAGGTTGTTCCACAATGTGCTGCCTTAAAACAACAGGACATTTTACAAATAAGGTTCCTCTGAGGGGCACCTCACAGTCACACAGTGGTCCGGGAAGTGGAATTACTGGTTGCTCTGTTTAGTGGAGGTGGTGCAAGCTCAAGCAGGACTTTGTATATCAGACAGCCAATTTTAAAATTTTAGTTTTCAAAACTTAATATACTTTATTATTTGACTTTTTTAATCTAATAATTAAAATATAAACATTTTGTAGAGACTCTGGTTTAATGGTGTCGCTCCCGCCAGTGACCAGCTGGTTAGACAGTGAGATTATTTTTTGAGTGCAAAAGCAATATGGCAGCGCCTTCAGTCAGAGACCTCCTGATTTGCTTGAAGTTAACATTATTAAAGTTTGACACCTTTTTGACACGGCTCTTTAAATGATTAAAATATCAGAGTCAAATAACACTGGATGAATCCTGGGCTCAAAACACAAAAATGAACACTTGTTAAGAAAGAAATGTGGGACAAGCCGCTTCTTCCAT
>JAPZDX010000022.1:8335774-8361398 GCA_029783625.1 Naso annulatus
CTTGAAAAACACACACACACACACACACACACACACAAAACACACATAGAGAGAGGAAGCACACTGCCAGGGATTATCTGCAGGTGATAAATTAACACACAGACAGGCTGGACTCATGTAAGAGAGAGTAAAAGTGAGAAAGTGGGATTTACTATGTATTCCATAACCATAATGTTGGAAATTCCCATGAGGGTCATAAAATAAAGACACACACATACAAAAACACACACATGGAAAAGCAGAGGGACTCAGCTGGAGATGCTGGTAATGCCATTACCTCTGCCGCTCTCCTATTGGACTCAGTGAAATGCTCATTAAGACAGCATTGTGTTCACCCAAAATGGCCAAGGGCCATCTGGTTTTGCTTGTGTGTGTGTGTGTGTGTGTGTGTGTGTGTGTGCATGTGTGTGCTGAAAGAATTTGCTCCATTTTCTTTGCCGCTCCTCCTTACCTCACTTGTCCATCCCAGAACAACACACTGGTTGTTCTTGCTAGATTGAACCAAGTGGATGGGTTTTGGAGGGATGCTTTGTTTGCGGAGAGATGTTGTTAGACTGCGCGAGGTGAAATTCCACCATGACGTCACGAAACCAAAACTGCCTTTGTAGTCAAGCCTCCATTGAGGGGACTCGATGAATCGCCCTGCTGCTGGATCTGGACACAGTTTTTTTGTCAAATCGGTGCACTATGTGTCCTCCGGGGGCAAATACCTCTCTTTGTCTTTCTCTTTCTCACACACTACACAACCACCTTACATCATTCTCTCATCCCCTGGAGGTAAGCGCTGTTCAAACACATCACATCATTGGCAAACACTGCACCCTCACCGGCTGCCCTCCCGCTCCTGTGCCCACAGACAGTCAGAATAAGGAAGAGGTGGAGCAGTGAAGATCTGAACAGTTGTGTGTATGTGTGTTGGGTGTGACAAGAGGAAGCAGAGGGATAATACGAGCCATTGAGTCATTTCAGAGAAGACAGGGAACAACAGGGTGACGTTGCTCATAGGTGTGGTTAACAGGTCCCTTCTCTATTCTCAGACACACACATCTATATGTATTCCTCGTGTGAAGGTGTGCCTCGGGGTCTCGCTTTCTCATTTGTGTGTATCATTGGTGGAGCACGGATTGGCTGCAAACCCCCACCTGCACATTCCTTCTGTTAGGTAGCAGTGAGCTGCCACTCTCAGAAACCTTTGTATTTATCATTTCAGTAAATAAATACATCTTTTATATATTTTTTTGATCTTCTGTAAGCATCACTTACTAGAGACACTTTTCAGTGACCTTAGAGACAAGGTTGTAATAGTTTGGGATTTAAAAAAAAAAAAAAAATTTTAAGTTTCATTTTGACTTAAATTTCGCAATATCAATTTAGTTTTAAACCGTTTTTAGAGCAAGTTCTGTAATTCTAGTTTCTATTTTTCAGCAATGCTTAGTTTGTTTAATCTTTTTAGATTTAGTCTCAGCCGCTTTCCCCGACTTCACCCCTCATTGCTGTGATGCCAGCTAGTTTGGTTTAAGCTACCAGGAGAGGTGCGTGGACCGACTGACAGTCTGGCACGCCACAGGGGGGAGAGGAAGAAGGAGCAAAGATCTAGATTTAATATACACCCACAATATTGTGACAAAAACGAAAACTAAGGATATCTTCTCTATAATTTTATTTGATTATATTTTTTTGAAAAGCCTTGTTTTTATTTTCATTTCAGGTAACAAGAATGTTTTTTTATATTCTAATATTTGTTAGTTTTCATTAACTACATAACCTTGCCTTGAGATGAGGCAACATATTAAAACGAAGAAATGTTCTCTTTACTTACTAAAGTTAAT
Source organism: Naso annulatus (assembly GCA_029783625.1). Classification (NCBI taxonomy): domain Eukaryota; kingdom Metazoa; phylum Chordata; class Actinopteri; order Acanthuriformes; family Acanthuridae; genus Naso; species Naso annulatus. Next base: position 8,337,604 of record JAPZDX010000022.1, read on the forward strand.
TTGAGGTATTGAGTAATTTCATGTTATGCTACTGTGAACATATCCCTTCAGATTTTGGAGGGAAATATTTTACCATTAGGAAATTATTCTTTTTTCCATTTTCTTTTTGTTTTTAACCAGTAAGCTTCAGGGTTGCTGGTAGACAGATTTTTTTCTTCCCTGTGACCACTCTCTCTGTCATCAGTGTATGTGAGTTTAAGCTAACCTGTTTTTGGCTGTAGAATCATTTATTCAAGTACATTTAGCTTATGATACATGATTTTAAATGCAGGGCTTTTACTTGTGGCAGCATTTTTCCATTGTAGTATTTACCTTTATGTTCTTACATTCTTCTACCAATATTGACATGTTCTGAATTGTCCATGAATTCCAATTTATCACATAATCTGATGTAAACTTCTTAATAAGATGAACAAGCCTTCACAACAGGGTAATTCTGAATAAATCTTCCCTCTTAAATGATTCACCATGCAATCATCATTATGAAGCACGTGGCACTGTCTGGGAAAAAAAGAAATCGATGAAGCCGTGTCCTGTGGTTATAGTGGAGCTGGTTAAACACAAAATCAATAACAGGACTGCATGTGTTAATGTGTGTTTGTCTGTTTGGTGGAGATCCCCAATCAGCCCCCAGGCAAGCACACAAGAAGAAGAAGAAGCAGAGAGGAGTTTGTATTTTGTCATGTCTGTATTTTTGTCTCATTTTCACAAAACATGTACAGGGGAAGGAAAAGCCTTTCAATAGAACCTGAGGTATTTTTGCGTCAAGCAGCCAAAGGTATCAGGATTTTCTTTTAAAAACTCATCTAAAGTCATCAGTGTTTTTAGATGCGTTGCTATTTACACAACATAATAATAATAATAATAATAATAATAATAATAATAATAATAATAATAATAATAATAAATTTAATTCAAATATTCAGTACAACACTTATCAAATGGGACATCCTGCATCATCTTTGTTACACGTCATAAATAATTCTATCAACATTTCTTAAAAATATAGGAAAAAAGGGCTGGGAGAGGAGAGGTTGCTTGAGCCTCGGGGGAACATAGGAATATATCTGAACTTAGTGTAGCTGCAGAAGCCCAAGGTCAGAGATCACCAGAGAGAAAAGCTAATCAAGGGTCAAAGGAAAAATAAACACTTTACATTATAAATAAATAACCATCTCGCACCAGGAGAGCAAAGCTTTCATTTCTTTAACCTCAAGATATGAAGATCCTTTTTTTGTCTTTCCACTTTGTTAAGCTGTTTTGATCAAAGCTTTGGAAAATAAGAAACAAAAGCAAAGAGAGAGCGAGAGAGAGAGAGAGAGACAGAGAGGGAGCTTTATGGACATGCATTGTGCTGATGTACCAGCAGCTGTGTACCCTGTGCCGGGCTTGGCTCACTGAAAGATCCCCTGAGAATGAACAAAAGAGTGTGTGTAGGGCGTATGATTTACATGTGTGAAAATATATGTAAGTGCGTACAGTATAGCATGTTTATGTGTGTGTTGGTTTCAGCTTTGGTGGGACGCGTAATGATAATGAACTGGTGCTGGCTCGGAAAGGATACTCGGCGCAAGTCTTTACATTTCAAACTTGTGAAAGAGCGTGCGTTTGTTTGCATATAGGTGTTGTCATGCAAGCCCTCATGAATCGGACAGGAAATGTTTCGCTGTTATCGAGTGATCAGAGTGTGTGTAGCTTTCTCTTCCTTTCCACTGTCAAACAAAACAATGTTTTTAGTTTACTCTTGCCCGGAATTGTGACAAACCCATGAATACAGACCGCAAATGAGCCAAAACAGAGCTGCTGTTCCTAACAGATCTCACTAATAGGAGGTTTGTATCATCCTCCAAATGCAAAACAGAGGCTCTTTATTTATACTGACAAAACTCAAGACTTGGCTTTCAGAGTATCATGTTGCCAGGAAAGTGAGGGGTAACTGAACTCAGTTATCAGAAAGCAGAAAAGTGCATTTCAAAGTCATACATCATTCTCCCCAAAGAAGGAACAGCACATATTGCTTGCTTGATTTTGTTGAATGTGTGTATTTGTTTGTGTGTGTTCATAAATACCATACAGCAAATAATAATAATAATAATTCAACAAAAGAAAAAGAAATAAATCCACAAAACATTATATTATTTCTCATTACCAGAATGAACCAATACAATAAATTAAAACTATAACTGAACAAAAAAAGTCCATTAGAAGTCCATTAAAATTGCTATATATAATCATATTGTATATATAGTATTTGTCTGTCTGTAGTCAGCCTTTCGGGTGCATGCTCAGTGGTGACTGGGGCAGGTTGGAGGGGTTGGGGGGTCTATAAACAAGCCAAGGGGCTGTTAAAAGCGAACCCTCACCACCATCCCGAAACCTAAGCTCCATTAGGCTGTTAACACTGGGAACAAGGGAGCCACAGTCAGGACAGACACACTGTGCTTTAGGGGGGGAACACTGCCCGTCACTACGAGTTTTCAACTCAAAGTCTTTGCAGCAGCAAAATGCTGCGGATCCTTCATCGTTTGGATACAGTACCGCCATCAGATCAAGTCCATGGTATCTCTCTGCCTTGTGCTGTGGTGATGGGAGGAGTCGGTGCTGTTGAGGACTCTGGTATTGTCTTTGATGTTGTTATGTAGAGTCTGTAGCAGGCAGAGCCACTTGGAGGGGTGGGAAGGGGGGCACGTGCGAGGTTCTGAGGCTTTCTGACACTGGGGTGAAGCTTTGGGAGGACACACAGGGCTTGGATCAAATCACAAGCTATACACCCACTGAAGCACACTACATTTGACCGCAGGCAAGCAGTTTGTGTCCCAACTCTGTCAAAATATGGAGATTTTATACACTAAGGATGCAACATGACACTAGCCTTAGGTCATTTCTTTTTATCTGTAACAGAGCTCAGAAATATTAATGGTTTCAGTACCTACAGTCATCCCCATTACCCCATCCTCCTCCAGACTTTTCTTCAGATTTGTATGAGAGTTCAGGATGGTTATGATCTGCTCAGCACCACATCACAGGCTCTGTCTGTCCAGGTGCGAATGCTAGCTTTCTTGTGAACCTTTTTGCAATATCTCAGTATCTCTCTGCATGTGTATCTATTTATCCTTCTCTCAGTTGGATTCTTCAAGACTGTCTGTTGGAGGAACACAGAAGAAAGCCTCTTCTGCTCCCTGTCATAAGTCTTATTCTTGTACTCCCTCTAACTAGGCCCACTTGTGCCCCCAAGGGACAGCTCTGATCATGTCCATTATCTGTCAGGATACTTCAATGATCTCCATGCTCCCAGAAAAGCTTGACTGCTTCCCAATCTTTCCGAGTTCTTCTCGGGATCGTGTCTCAGAGATGCCCTCCTCGAACTCCATCTGACAGCTGCGCCGCTTGAACTGCTTCTCTGACGCAGTTCCGCTGTTGTTTGCACTGTTAGACATGGTCACTGTGGATGATGACATGTCCCGGTGCTCTCTTTGTGTCTGTGGTACTGGGGGCTTCTCCCGCTGGGATTTGTCTCGTAACCGCACACCTTCGCTGCATCCAAATGCCACATATGCCGAGCTGCTCCCAAACCTTACAGATGACTCCTCTCCTCTTCCAACCCCTTCTCCTCCAAGCTCCATCCCTCCTTCAACACCCTCCTCTGCCCCAAAATGCCAGGGGGCATCTGTGGTAGGGGTGACTGGGGTAACAGGCGTGGTGGCCTGGACAGTGTCTCTGTGTTTGGTCCACATGACCCCAGACCCCACAGTAGGAAGAGAGGGTAGGGACAGGAGCAGGGAGCCCTTTAGCTTCTCGTCCAGGCTGGGATTCTTGTTGTCCAGCGATAAGCTAAGGGACTGTGGAGGTTGGTGTGGTTGGGAGTGGATTGGGGAACTGCTGGAGGAGTGTTTGGGTTTTCTCCTGGGTCTGGATGAGGAAGAACCAGACCGATGGACACCTTCACTTCCTCCAAGCCCCAAACCTCCAATGCTGCCCCCGCTGCCTGGTGAGGGAAATGGTGAATCAGAGGAACTAGGGCTGTCTAGGACGGGAGACGGGGAGCAGACACCATTCAAGGTGCCTGTTCCTGGGCTGTCAAGCTTGCACAGCTTGGGGACGTCTTCAGAGTGTGTGGGTGCCAGGGTGGGGCAGTGGGGACTATTATTGGAGTAGACAGACTTAATGTCCAGAGAGAAGGAACGTTTAAGCCGGTTAGTGTCCATGATCCTCTCTGCTGAAAGGTGTAGGCCGTTGAAGCCTTGCTGGAGGGAGGTGGGTGATGGCAGTTTGGGTTCTGGTGGGATGTGTGGCTCTGCCAAAGATGAGTCATGGTTGCTACGATGACCGTTCATCTCAAGACCTGTGTTGACTCCATTAACCTCTGAGTTTTGCTTAGTGTTGTTTTCAGAGATCTTGTCATCAGAAGTTAAAGCTTGCAGTAATCGCAGGCCCTTCTCAAACTCCAGGAGCTGACCAAGGAAGTTGAAGTTTGGGGATATGGACGGTCTTCGATCCTTTACAAACCTGGACAATGGAAAAGAGTTGGAAAATATTTGTCAAAGGATGGCAGTTTAACAAGTCTCCTTTGCCAAAATATATGCCAGTGTTGTCCAGACAAGGCAAACAAGGTCTTTTGTACACACTCTGTTTCCTGGCAGATATCTAACAACTTCATTTCTTAGGACTTGGGGGGAGGATGGGAAAATCGTCTAGCATTTCTTTCAACACTGAGTTGCCTTTTTACTGCGGATGACACCTTAGCTCAGCTGGCGGTGGATGGGAGGTGTGAGCATACCTGTAGGCATCATCTGATGACAAGCCCATTGTCTTCATGATGTATGCAATGGCGATGGTTGCTGAACGTGAGATTCCAGCCAGGCAGTGCACAATGACTCTGCAGTTTGACACCTTAGCTTTGTCTGTTGGAGAAGGAAATGAACAGGTATGAATACACATCTTTAGGACAAGGTCTCTGGAGACAATCAACATCTATTGAAAGCAAACTGACATTTCCTGAGAGAGTACAGGGGGTTATCTGAAAGGATGTGATATACCTGGTGCTATTGTTACCTAAGCTGCACGTGAATGTTTATTAACCTGACAATGTGTGGAAATGTAGTATTAAATATCATGGCATTCTTTTCCACATAACTAGAGAAGAATTCACCTCCTTAAAAAGACACTTCCCTAAGTGGCTTTTGTGCTTTTACTGCTCATCTTCCCTTAATCCAGACACAATATTTTATTATATTTCTCTCATCTTACCTATGAATTCATTTGTTTTGTCCAGCCAGGGAAGCAATTTCTCGCAGTAGTTGTCATTCACTGGGATACGCATAAAATGGCTCTCGCTTATGAAGTCTGGCTTGGGGCAGGTGTTGCTGGCATTCAGCACATATGTGATACCATTCTGAGCCATCAGATCCTGTCAACACAGAGATAAAATTAGCTCAGGCCGTGTTTTGATGCCAGGTATCAATAACAAGTTGGTTAACTTTCAATGAAGGTGATAAAATGAGTGAGAAGATTCTACCTTGTTGAGGACGTCCTTCTGTGAGCCCAGGTAAAGGTGTGGCAGGATGCGAGTAGGCCCTACATTAGCTACAGGCAAGCAGGGCTGGGACAAGCTCATTGGTAGAGCAGTGGCAGGTTTCCCTTCACACAACCCGGGGAAACAGGAGGAGAAAGCAGCAAAGCCTCCTGCAGAGGAAGCAGAGGAAGAGAAAACTGGTTAGACACACTGCGAGCTTTCACACAGCAGTCACACGACACACTGGTAACTCTGCAAGGAACTTATCAAGACCATTGCATCACTATTAGCAGAGCAGACAGATGCTCTGTAGTCTTTCAGGGGCAAATGTGGCCTACAATGCCTGGGTCCTGCTTAGTGCCACAGGAGCAAATAAAGAAGCTTTCAGTGCTTCTGTGTGCAAGTTAGGTTAACTGCTGGGCAGCCAGGAATGTGTGTGTCTGGCCCTTTAAGAGGCAGGCGGCTCCACTTTTGGCATATGTGTATATGCGAGTGTGTGTGTGTGCGTGTGTGTGTGGCTCTGTTTCCTGCATGAGCTCATGTCCTGTAGCAGTGCATTGCGTCAGGCTGGGGGAATGAGAGAGGCCACAGGTGCAGGGCCAGGACAGAGGCCCAGTAACATCCCCCTGACAACCGTACACACACACATGCACGCACATGCACGCACACACACACACACACACACGCACACACACACACACACACATTAACAAGATCCATCTGTATCTACTGTAAATATTGATCTGAGGACACGATCACATAATGATGCAGTCAACATATGTTTAATATTTACTCTCATTGTAATTCTCTGTCTAAATACACACACACACAAACTCACACATGCACACACACACGCACACCCACCCTCATCATTACTCTGCAGTACCGCAGTTGTATAACCACAGGGTGGGGGCCAAAAGAGAAGGTTGGGGTGAAGTGTATCTGTGTGTGTGCTGAGAAGTGGATAATGACCTCGCTGAGGAATATGTAGGAGGGAGGGGAGATCTTCAAGGAAACCCTGAGCCGAAGAAAGGAGATTAGAGCCTAATCTAGGTTCGGCCCTGCCTTACCTAATCTGGGACATAGTGCAAACACACACACACACGCACACACGCACACACACACACACACACACGCACACACACACGGTCACAGAGTGAGAGTGAGTGAGACATGACATCACTTTTCTAAAGTAGCACACACAGCACAGTTCAGGCAGGACACTGCCTTCCGTTGTAACACACACCCAGCTGCACTACTCATGTAGCAGCGGCTGGCCAACACACACACGCAGCACACAGTGTCAGCAGCATGGACTGTGTACTCAGCAGATACAAGACCTAAAAAGCTGCAACATAGAATTGTGCAAACAGTCAGAGAATAGCAGCTTTGGTATTTGCCACAATTTCATAACACCCCAACTTCTGAAGCCTGGTGCAAACCTCATGACCAAATGCTCCTCTGGGCGCACTGTTCCTTTAAGAGCAGAGTAAGAAGGGTTGTCTGTTTCCAGCTATTAATGGCAACCGGCGGAGCAATGACATCAGCGCCCCACATGGGGGGTGGAGGGGAGAGACGGGGTGGATGGATTGATGCAGAAAGAGCGATCAGATAACTTACACGGTGCACGAAGAGAGGGACAGTCTGCACTGCTAGCATGTGTCTATGATCTAACCTTTTTGGCCTCTTTAGAGTAGACTGATCAGCCGTTTGTAGTTCACAGTTTTGCTTTAGACTGCACTGGCACTGAACAGTTTCTACAGCGATTCTATGGGTGGTGCTACAGTGTCACTAACTGATAAAACACAGGGAGGAAGGGTAGTTCTTTGAGGAGTTTCTTCCTGGTTTCTCTGTTCCCAAGCTTCTGGTGTGGAGTCTGCACACACACACACACACACACACATATACACACTGCAAAGAAAACAAATGGTGCTGCATATAGCACCCAACCACAGACATACACTGTATCAGTGTGAGGAAGCAGTATGTTCCTGGAGAGTTAAATGCACAGGAAAGAGCCTGACATCACACAGAAACCATTTCTCTTTTGATGTGAGGACATTGTTAGAGAGTTGTTAGAAGGACAGAAGACGGGACATTCCACAGTGGAGACATTATTTGTGTATGTGTGTGTTTCAACACTGTAGAGAAAGCATGTTTGTGCGTGTGAAAGGAAATGACCACATGAATGGGAACAAGCTTCTATAAATATTTTTGCCATTTGATCTTCCGTGTCTGGATTAATAATTACAGCTATGTTTACTGTAGCTGACATCATCTCGTGCTAAATAAACATCAAAACAGCAGGAAGACTGACAGGTCGGTGTGAGTAAGGGGTTACTGGCACACAGGGTGACTGAAGTCAGAGATAAGAGCTCAGGACTGAGTGTGCCTGCCTACTTTTTTAGGGCTATAGTTCATTACTGTGACATTACGTCAACATGATTACAATTTTAACTACCTTCTTTGTAGTTAGAGCTTTATATGGCTAGCGCTAATGGATGTTAGTCACTCTGGAGATAGCATGTTATTGTCACCTCGTCACCTGACCTCATTCTACTTAAGGTTACCATGGCAGCAAGGAGAGGCAGTGATGTTGATGACAGCTGGCTCATCATGTCCCCTTGAGTGCTGTCGAGGTGGCGTAAAACACACACACTGAGTGTCCAAAGGACACATGAATACACCGACTACGTCTACATGTACACTAAATTTCCACTATTTTTAAGAATATGACAGTGTTTGAAGTTTAATGCGGGTCATGTAAAGAGTTATTTTGAAATGGGCATTATTAGGCCTTATTTGGAATGATTGCAATTTTTGGAATGTTTACAGTACATTTTGAATTTCTGCTAAAACGTTTTTTTTTTAAAGGGGAAAATCCACCACTTTTCATGTGGATGTCCCATCCATGCTGACGGTAATTGTAGTCAACTGAGGCAGTAAATTCCTCAGTTTGTGCTATATTGACAGAGAAAGCTGATTTTTACGTGTTGTCCTGCTCACACAGCTGTTCTTGCAGTGCCTACATGTACCATAATGCACTACATCACAAAAAAATCAGTACATGCTGGGTCTCCAAGGTTGTTATCAATCTCACTGGAACATTTCTCTTATTTAATGTTGCGTAGTTTTCAAAAATGAGGGTTTTTTTTCCTTGCCAGAGCCAGAAAATCTTCCCAAAACAAAAATGGCGCTGGCTTGCCTGGAGTGTGAGGGGAAAGGCGAGGGGTAAACACTTTGTAGTTTTTCCAGAACAAGAGATTTTAAAGCTGCATACCAGATACACAAGGAACATTGAAAAACAAAAAACAAACAAACAAACAAACAAAAGGTTGGATTTCACATTATATCCCTAATTTGGATAGATAGAGATATGGCTAAAAACGGGCAGAGTTGCCTTTTAAAAGCAGTTTGAAACACACAGCTGTTTACTATCAGCTTTGTCTGTTGTTAAAAAAAAGCCTACTGATTTGCATGCACAAAAGAAAAGCTCTCCTTTTTGGTCACAATGAGAAACATACATACTCTAAATCATTTTGAAAGACTTGCATATTAAGTATGAATTTGCGTAAATACTGCAATGTCAAGGTTTTCAAAAAGCTGATTAGAGAAACAAAGTCATGAAATCATGTCATAATTTATGTCTGTGTTAATCAAAACATGCATTGCTGCATGTAAACGTAAATATTAGAATTATATTTATTCTTATTGGCAATGTAAACAGCCTATAGTGACACTGTCTACTTAGAAATAATGGTGAATATCTTGTGTGCTTAACGTCGGTGACACATACACAAACACACAGACAACAGTGAGCACCAAATAACCCAGAGACATGTCCTCACATTCTCCAAAAACCACTGATGACACATCCGTCCATTCCAATCTAAGCACACAAGGCACACACATAAACACACTGTACAGTCACACTGAGGTCACTGAAAATACCCTGTGACACACACCAGCCCAGCTGTCCATGAAGATGACATCAGAAAGTCAACTGGGAGAGATGAGTTCACCTCCAGCGCAGCATGATAATCAGCAGAGCCGAACACTCTGCTACATTAAACACAAGACATAAACCTGACTCCAGTGTTTATGCTTGTTTCAGATTGTATCCTGCCCTACAGTTTACTTTAAAATGAACTTTAGTAACATGCTGAAGTGATGTCACAATATTAAACACTCTTTTATTTTTAGGTGATGAGCTTAGCTTTTGCACAGCGCAACGTCACGTATCATAAAATTCTGGAAAACGTTCTTGTACAGGATGTGACTAACCCATTTCTAAACATTAGCTCTTGAAAAAAAGAAAAGAAGAAAATGTTCACGAAAGAAAACACACATGCGGGAAAGAGGGCACTGTGTCGCCATCGGCAGCACAGGCCAACAGTGACTTCCTTTTTCCGTTTTCTCTGCCCACTTCATCACTTATGCAACTGCTTATTTTCCTCTCTTGCCCTGTCAGAGCTGAGCACTGGGGCCTCCTTTGATTGCTGGGAGCGAGCGGTGGTTCCCCTCCTCATGAGTCCTTTTCTACAACTAACATCTACAACTAATCACTTTTCAAAGGTTCACTGTTCCACAGAGAAAAAAATGTGTGTTTAGCACAAGATCTTTGGATCAAATTCTGGCTTTTTTTGGGGGGGGGGGGCACCTTGTTGCGTGAATCGATGCAGAAGGCTGAAAGATGAAAGACTGAAGCGGAATCCCGGAGATATTGACCAGACAAACAGAGACACACAACACCTGCCGGGCTGTTATGGTTAATGGGAGCTCTGCTGTTACATCACTGCTCTCGGTACAATTGACTGCCTCGTCAATACAAGCTCACCCCCTCCCCTTCGCCTCTGTGTGTGTTTCAGTCTCTTCAGTCGCTTTCAGTTGCCCTCTTTAACTCGTCTGTTAATGGAGAGGGGACACATACAAGGGCGGGCGTGCACACACACACACACACACACACACACACACACACACACACACAGCCTGGGGGCATTGATCTGCCTGAATGAGTACCCCGCACCCCTGCATCCCTCCCTCCATCACTCTTTTCTGTCTGTGGTTCATATCTGGGAGACATGACGCCATCCTCTGTGCCCCTCCAGCTGTCCCCTCCACTATGAGGGGACATTAGCATCTCAATGTGACCCCCCCCCACCATCCCTCACCCTCCCAACATGACATCATTGCACACATGTCCCACTCAGTTCCACAAAGGCAGTGCTGCAGCCTGGAAAAGCCATGGGAGTGTGTGTGTGTGTGTGTGTGTGTGCGTGTGTGTGTGTGATGAGGGAGAGTAGGCCACGTTTGTCAGAAATGTGTAGATTGACAAAGCATAGATGAGCTAATGGGATGAGGTCATCGCTTTTCATGCAGGGCTCCAGTCAGGTTTATGATGGCCTGGAATGAGTGTATGATTAACATGTCATCCTGGCTGATGGTTAAACTGTTTATTGTTCCTAAGACAGATAGGGGACTATGTCATTGCAATCAAATGCTGTTTCAGCAGGACTGTTATTGCAATGCAGGCCTGCATTCACTCCAGCTGCAGCGTCACAACTGTTGTATGACATATCACTGTATGAAAATTTCCAGTTATCATACCTTTGCTCATTTGCATTTCTCTGATATTAAATTCTATTCCTCAAGTCTCATGTCCGTCAGGACATTACACTTAGTGAATTTATCATACAGTAATTCAGTTTGTTCAACTGAAAAACAAACTTTTATTCACTCATAAAATCACTCATTTAACTGTCTTTGATACCACGATTTTTTGGTTACTGTGTCAGGAAAACCTCGTTAAGGCCTGACCCATATATTTGTAGGCTGTTACAGGTATACTGGTATTGGCATGTGGTTCACCAACAGTGGCCGATGTTGAAACTGTTTTTTAGGCTGGAAAAAGTGCTTGAACTAGTGATTGAAAATGGTGTAATTACATAGTTTGCTTTTAAAAGTGAAATGTTTACTGTTTAGAGTCCTTTCAGTTAAATAATAAAGTTTGCTAAGATGCAAGATATCCTGCCTTCAATATATGTCTTTGTCACAAGTACCCGATAACCACATTCAGCGGATATTATAAATGTACAATATCAGTCGATACTTAATATATGTAAGTATATTCAGTGTAAACTGTATATTGGATTTTTTTTTTGCTTCAAATTACTGGTATTAGCGTCAGCTCAAAAAAAAAATCCCCTATCGGTCAGACCCTAAACCTCATATCATCACAATCTAATCATGCACACATCTATTTCCAGAGACAGGTTGAGGTGGCTCAAAATAACCTGTGACAGAGGCAGTGCTATTTTCACCTGCTGATGGCAAACATGTGATTTTTTTGCTAGCTTTGTCTGCAGATGTGTTTCATACTTCCACAAGCAAAACCTCGCTGACATGAACTGTGTGCACACACACAAAGAGACACACACCCACTGAAACGGTGTGAAGTGAGGCAGGTGTGGAGGGCTGCTGTGCTAAACTGCTTCAAACCAGCTTTCTCATATGCATCATATGCACTGATATGCATTTGCATACAAACTTAACACTGATACTCTTCTATATGTACAACCCAAACGATCAAACCATTTGGCTCTGGCAAATTCCCTTTGATAAATGTACGAATGAACGGATATTTTGTGCAAATACAATACATAAAAAGGGATTTTTCCACAGCACCACAGCTGCATTGCCTTACGCTCTGTGTGAAAGGTGTTATGTTAAACACCTGCAGTGCACACTGCACACATATTGATAGCATTATCTCCACAAGACACCATTCTGCAGAAAGAGAGTGAGCAGGAGCGAGGGAAAAGCCAAGAGCATAGGAGAAGAAAGAAAAAGAGAAAGAGCCTTTGTGATAGTTTTACATCTCAATGACCACAGGCTGAGAGAGCATGAGCACTATGTCATACCGCGGGTCATGGCTCTCATTCTTCCCCCGGAGCCCTTTTACTCTGCCCTCTCTTTCCTCTTTATCGCTTCTCGTCTTCATAATGTCATCCTCTTAATCCTCCTTCCTCCTATTCTGTCTATTTAAACACATTAACTGTGCAAACAAAAAGGTGGGAAACAATTAGCCTGTTTGGCTGGGTCCCCACGTTGTATTCTTTTAGCCTGTTATAGCGGTGAACCCTAAATATTGATCGAGTATGTGTCCTTAAAATTCAATTCACATCAAGCTTTTGTTTGAAGCATGCCTGGGCTGGAATACCTCAATACCTGAGAGGCCATGTGCCTTTGTGCTCATCTGCAGTGCACAAACCATTATATTTCCCCTCATCAACTGTACTTTGGTGTATTTTACAGCCAAATCCCCAACAACTTACAGCCTTGTAACCTCTGTGCACGAAGGCCTAAATCCTCAACATGGCACTGGTTAGAAAGGGATGTGCTCATACCCTTATTAACTTGCACACAAACACACAAACACACAAATCACTGCTCCTGCTCTGAGTCCAGGTGGATACACACCTCGCAGCTCTCTCCCCTCCTTCATTCGGCGGACTCTGATCTTCAGCCTCATGTCTGTGTCCTGCAGGTCCGGCCAAAAACAGTCCTCCGCTGGGGCAATCACTACATTCAGAGGCATCCCCCAAAACGCACTCTGTCTCACTCACACGCACAGATTGAAATTCTGGTGGCTCTGTAGCTCTTTCCTTCAGGGATGGTGGGAGCCCTCGCCACGCAACAATGTCCGAACAAACAAACAAACAGAAGTGCTCTCCTCTGAGGGGACGATTAAGGTCCCAAGTAGATAAAACTCCTGCTGGTGCTCAAGTCCACTCTGCTCAAATCAGCTGTTCCAGTGTCCAGGCAGACGGTGAACCTTCAACAACAGACCCAGTAAAACAAAAACTAGTCCAAAATCTCAGTGGACACGCTCCTCAAGTCCACCAAAATCCCATTCAATGACCACAAAAATCTCAAAAATGTTCCTGTGTCAATATTTAGTAATGCCGTGGTTTTGGTAAGAATGGTCGCCCACACAGAAGGCAAGAAAACAAAAGTGAGTAGTCTGTAACGCCTGTACGCATAAACCAGCTGTAATCTGCCTGCAGCTGGTTTACACAGCGTCTGTGTGTGTCTCTGAGTGCTCTCTCTGTCTCTGAGTCCACAGCCAGAAGAGCAGCCCACTATTGTTGTGCTGCTCCACTCTCCGTGTTTCTCATTCGCTCAGTTGCTGGCTTTCACTCCTCCCTCTCCCTCCCTCCTCCCTTCTCTTGCTCTGCAAAGAGGATGACGGAGCTGCACTCTCTCTTCGAGCTCTGGGGGTGAATGAGCTCACTTGCCGTGAGCTCAGACTCTTTCCTCCCTCCCTCCTCCCCCGCCTCCTCTGCTACCTCCCTCGCACCCTCCCTCTCTCGTGGAGCCAGCGCTCCGTCATAGCTAATGTCTCAGGCATGTAACCACATTCCTTACTCACCCAACAAATATGCGGCCACCTCAGGGGCCTAGCTGTGGAGCAGGGCTCTATCCGGAGAGGATGGAGGAGAAGACACAGATATAGAGATATACATGTACATGCTGCGACAAGACGGGATAGTCTGTGTTGTAGATTACCGTCAGGGAAGACAGGAAAATGCTTAGCATGACGTGCATGGCAATGCTGCTTCTTAATATGAAAGATGATGTCTTCATGTTCACTGAGAATCTTTGAGCTTGACAGTTTTAAAGCAACAAGACTTTTCAAATGTCCTATTTTGCTTTCCTATTCAATTTATATATATGATGTCAAAAGCTGAAGAGTCTGCACCTAATAATTAATAAAGTCTTGCAGCACATCAGTAAGCAGAAGCTGAATTACAATGTTCGGTTGATTGCCTTAAATGTACTCTAGCTGCATAGCACAGGGGGGATTAAGAGTGTGTCTGTGTGTTGAAAGCTGATTTGTCTCCGAAGGTGAGGGAATGTGTGACTTGCGCTGGTTCATGTCTAACGTGCCTGTGTTTGGACACCGTCTTTGAGGATGAAATGGTAGACAGAGGAGAGGAGGGGGAGAGGAGAGAAAGAAAGCGAGGCTGTGGAAAAAGGAGGAGTGGGAAAAAAAAAAAGAAAAGAATTAAAGGCAGACAAGAGAGGAAGGGACGATTATAAGTGATGAGAAGACCAAACAAGCTTGTGGTCGGCAGACATCATCCATTTGACAGGCCACAGACTCCTGGTACTTTACTATGGAATGACAAACATGTAGGCCACAAGTTCAGTGGAGGCAACAAAGCAGCACAGGACTTCACATACTGACTGAATGTTAACTGAAAGTTAAAGGAGAAGTTCTTTTTCTTGCACATTAAGCCTTATAATAAGGATTTTTACGATAATATACAATGTTCTACATCACTTTTATGAAGAGGAGTGCAGTGCTGAGAGCTGGAGCTCATGATGTCACCACTTGCTTCCACAATGGATTCAAAGGGGCATTTCCAGAATCCTTCACAAAAAAAAAACACAATAAATGCTCATTTTTGAAGGCGACAAACTCAAGTGGTCAATTGTGTCAGCTGATTTATCTTTTTATGTAAGTCCATTGAGTTGTACAAGGCATCGTTTAGAGATTTAGAAAGGCCTATCGCTCCGCTGCCAGAAACTGGAAGATGGATTGTGTTGGAAAGTTTGTAGTTTTCTGTGGATCACTTGCGGTGTTGTGCAAAAATGACATAAGCCTAACTTGGAAGAGTTTGTTCTACGGTAGCCTTCAACCTCCGGTTACGAAATATCACATGGAAGTTTACAAACGGCTATGAGGAGGCCAGATGAAAATAGTTCCATAAATAAAACTCGATGCCAAGCGGACTACGCAACTATTTCTGTGTGAGAACATCAGCAGACACTACTGACCACTCGGTGAGTTTGTCGTCTTTGAAAACAAGCATTTGTTGTGTTTTTTGAAGGATTCTGGAAATGCCCCGTTGAATCCACCGTGAAAGCTAGCGGTGACGTCAGCAATGAGCTCCAGTTCTTAGGACTGCGCCGGTTATCATAATATTGTTGTAGAGCATCATAGTTGACCGTAAAAATCCTTATTATAAGTCTTCATGTGCAAAAAACTGAACTTATCCTTTAAACAGACAAACATATTGGCTACTGGGAGCTAAAAAGTCTGACCACAGGTTTAGTGGTGCTCACTGAGTTGCTCCACTTAATTCTTAAGGCATGAAACACTGACATGTTTCATGAAGGGCTGGGCTTTAATAGCATTTTAGCATATCTACATAGAATATTAAGATATTATTCAGACTCTTTTACATATTGAACAAACGCTCAGTTGCCATTTTATTAGTTATACCTAACCAAAATTGAAGCAGTCTAATACAAGAATCCTGCAAAACATCCAAACCTTCAGGAGGGCTGTAATGTTTGTCGAAACTGTTTCAGACACATGTTGAATAAAATATATTGCTGTTTTAAAGGCTGTAATTTGTGGCAGTATTAGCAGTGCTTTACATCAGGTGACACAAATGTTGTATCTTTTTTTTTTTTTGGCATAATAACTAAGACTATGAGCTTACAGTCATGCTTGTGACATTGAGGCAACACATTGGTGCACTGAGCTAAATGCTAACTTCCACATCCACAATGCTCACCATGGCAATTTTAACATCACAAAGGTATAATGGTTAACACAATTATCATCTTAGTTCAGTTTTTTAACATATGACTGTTAATAAGCTTTAAAGCTGAGGTAGGCAACGTCTGGGAATAAAGCTAGCTGTAGCGTGAGACTCCTCCTGTACATGGTAGTCTCGATTCATTGGTCTTCATTTTTTGGGGTTGCTTTGCTGTGTATGCAGTTGTTGCAAAAACTGGAAGAGCGACTTGTCCTCATGGGTTGTCCGCTATGTATCAAGCTTTCACTAGCTGAGGAACATAAACGAGCATCTACCTTTGTAGAGCAGCCAGCTGAAACACACACTCTCTGAAATGACCTGTGACTGACTGAAAAATGTCTGTGATGGTCTGCATTTTCTTTAAGTCTGAGTACAGAGCAAAGGAGAAATGCAGAGTTCTTTCAGACCAACTGAAGTACAGTATGCTGAAAGGTTATTATGGAACTTTTGCTCAGTGACACCAAAAATAAACTGCCTACCCCAGCCTTAAACACAGCTAAGGTTAATGGGAATGCTCTTAATTTTACGGGCAAGTCTAGTCATAATGGCATCAGTCATGGGAACTCAGCTCTAATTTTTATGTTAAGATTTTTAGCCCGCAAACCTGCTCCTCTATTTTTGTGTAAAAACCTTCCATCTCGGTCTCAAAACATGAATCAATTAAATCAATCTGTGAGAAAAAATGCATTAAAATGTAGAGCAAACACACTGGAATGAGTCTTTTGTTTGTTCTACAGTGAATCTATGAGCATGCTTGAAACTCTTGGCAACATCATGTCTGTCATTGTATGTGTGTGTATGAGAGAGCGAGACAGAGAGCGAGCGAGAGATGGTATTGTCTGAGAGGGGTGACTCATCTCTTTCAATCCCTACACACCACAGAATACTCAATGGATGTGGCTCTGTGGACGCTCACATGCATGCACATACATGCACACACTCTCACAGTCACAGGCACGGACATGGACGAACACACAGGGACAAGTCTCACAAAATGCACACACACACAAAGCACACACAAATACATGCCAGCAACACCTCAGCCCTCTTACACACGCAGCTCACTTCTCAGCTGCCAGAGATGGCACGCTGTTCAGCACGCAGAGTGGAAGCGTACATTACACAGGTCCACACCTCCTTCCTTTGCAGGTCGATATGTTGTACCAAAACATGCCTTTTTTTTTTTTTTTTTCTGTATTTTTGTAACAATGGTTGAGAATTGGGAGGCGCTCCACAGGTTCTGCTCTGTTAACACTTAAAGATGGCACAGCAGAGAGAATGCAGTGTAAACTCGCCTCTGCAAGCAACACAATGCAAACAGCCCCTCTAACAGAATGCATCACACTCTGGCAATGGAGGTCTCAGCAGGTAAATAAGCTTACGTTTGCCTGTGTGGTGCTTAACGGCACGGCGCTGGTGCCTTAACAGAGCTCGCTAAAACACATATAAACACACACATCTGTTGCTGTCCACCATTTTCAGTTGCTCTTATCTATTTTCACTGCAAACCTGCAACAGCCTCTCTAATGCTGGCTGGCTGAAAAAGGGACTGTGTATGTTGAGCATTCAATGGCTCTAACAACACTGTGAGCACATATTTTTGAAATAAAAAGTATGTTTGCGGCTGAAGGGTCTTGCCACCACCTCCCTGAAAACAAAACAAAATGCCTTAAAAAAAATTAATGGCCCTGTCGAGATGTTGTTTGAAGTGCTGTCAGGAGGTGTAACCAGTGCTGGACTGCTGCTGCCATGTTCTCTAACTGTGGCGGCATTTACCCCCCTGAGAAAGAGTTGCAGGGAGAGAACGGAGGGGAGATGGATGCTCTTGAATGGATGCAGCCAACCGTGCAAAGAATAAATGCATGAAGAATACGTTATGTCTCTCACAGAAAGCAGCTTGTAGAAGGGGCAACCACGAGAGCAGTGATAGGGGCGATAAGAAGACGAAGAACGATCATATAGACAAAAACACTGGGAGACAGACGGCGAGAGAACAGATACGTAAATCATTACCTCTTCAGCTCAGGAAGCTTCTGTATGTCTGACTCGGATCTCTCCCCCAGCCTCTGTCTCCATTCCTCCATCCCCCAACTGCAATGCAATTTTCTCCCATTTTTGATTACAAATTGCTTGCCGTGATCTCAGCCCAGTTCCATTTTACCATCTGACAGTCGGGCTATCTCTGCTATTTAGACCAAAGTGGACGCTTCATCTCCTCTGCAGGCAATTTACATGCTTGCATCTTATTTGGGCCATTTGTATAGCAGAGGCAAAGCACTGGGACGGAGGAAGAGGAGGGAATTTCAGCAGCCAGATTAGTTTTCACCTTTGGTAGCCGAGTGCATCTCTCATTCGTTAGAAATGGGGTTTCAGAGAGGATATTTTTAAAATGACAAAGGCCCGTCTGTGGATGTGTAATTCATTAATTCATTCAGTCCCTCTGACATAAATATTTTCAGACACATCTTCACCCCCGCTGATAACAAATGGCAACAGCACACATGGCTTTCCACCAAGATGGAGACAGAGAGAATACACTTGAGAATACATGTCAACACTAAAGACAAACCCAGTGGGAATTTGCTTTGCTTTTCAAACAATTTCTCAATCCATCAAGCTAACATTCTGTTGTATTCTGCAGCATTATTAAATGACTATTTAGTGTTTTAAAGAGCCTGGACTCCTTCGTGTTTCAGACCTGCCACTGCTCCAAACTGCCCACTGACCAAACACAGCCTGCACCTTAAATTTGGAGCTACTGAAAACCTGATGTTGGATCTGTCATGGACTTGTTTCAGATTAGACACTTTTGTTCACTTACAATCCATTGGTTCCATACTGTTTTTCTCTTTTTTTTCCTTCTTTGCACTACTTCCATTGCATACAGAACAGTTGGCTTATATGCAGACTCTTACAGTGCTGAGGCACCTCCTTTTTTTTCCCACGCTACTGTACAGTTTGTAGTCCCTATTATTTATCAATCTGTATTATTTATCATTTTTTAACTCACTAGTGAAGTTTTTGTTGTCCTCATTTCTTGCTGTATGTCTGCCTTTTGTGTAAATACACTGAGAGCAGAGTCTGAGTCAAATTCCTTGTATGCGTACACATACTAGGCCAATAAAGCCAATTGCGATTGTGATTCTTCTGTGTTACTGTTCCAATTTTCTGTTCACTTTTAAAAGCCTTTTTTACACCGACAGCACCTGTTACACATCCAGCTGTCCAAGGAGAAGGAATCTTTCTTTGAATAGACTCTCCTGAGGCTTTCTTTTTGTAAGTGTTCAGGATTTTAGAGGAGTTATTTCTTATGCTTGCCAAGCACTTGTTTCTTTAGATATAATATGTAATATTGGTCTTTGCAAGGAAAGTTGACTTGAATTAGCTTTGTCGCCTTATCTTACATGTTACTAGCCTGGAAAAAAGCAAGTCTGCTGAGGTCAAAGCTTATTCACTCTGGTTGATGGTTCTGGCCCCCTTGTATTCAGACAGATTTCCAGCCATCCTGATCTGTGTCAGGCCTGTCATAACCGTTACTATAAAATCAAGTGGGTTAGACTCATTGACTGGCAGATGGTATCAGTCCCGATTAGAAAAGTCACGTGTCACACCTTTTTGCTTCAAACTGTTCAAAAATGCAGAGCTGATCAAATTCTACTTCTGAATCTGCATTGCAAATTTCCCGCTTCAGTTATTTCCTCCTTAACGTCAGAGCAAGCGCCGCTCAAACTTGTGTGTGTTGCTCATGGCACGGCACACTTTTTTGTGCCCTGGTTGGTTGTAGGGCCATTCAGTTCCAGAGGTATTTTGGTCAGCACCTCTTGATAACAAACCTTAAATGAACCAAGAGGTAGCAAATCAACTTGCAAATGTGATTTGGACTGGCATGCCAAACTGGGTTCCTTTTGAACACTTGAGCTGAGTTGCCCTGTCCACCAACGGTTCACGAGCCTCTTCACAGGCCAGAATGATGTCTACAGCCCTGTCGATGTAAGATTCATCCCCTTCTGAGCAAGTAGCTAAAATGGCCAATTAAAATCCTCCTTTAAGGCTAAGGCCGGCATTATATGGGCTTTTATTAAAGACACAATGATCCTACTTCCCCAATTTCTCAGTGGCAAATCAGTCAAATTCCATTCTTCTCCAATGAAAACAAAATTGAAATAGATACAATTTGTAATTTTTAAAATGCGCAGCAATTTTCCCGAAAACAGCAGGACACTGTAGCTTCAGCAAATGTTATTCTAACAGGAGTAAATAGTGCATTCTCGGGAACTGTTTTTGGCTGTGGATTAATATATGTTAACTGGGGAAACTGCCCTGATTTATTGTGTTTGATGTATTTAATAGTTTTTAGACAACAAGGGAGCACCAAGGCATAGAGGAATAAGTGTATCGGGATTTGGCTGCAAAGATAATACCTAATAGATTGACGAACACATTGTTGTTTTTGGTCTTTTAATCGGACTTGTGAACAAAAGGAAATAAAAATGAGTATCACCAGCATTATTATTTAAGGCTGCTCCCTACTTGTAAAAAGCATGCTGTATACTGCACATGGCAAGTCCTATCAAAGTGCAGGAATGCATGCTTGTGTTGCTCTGTCTGTGGAATTGTGTGTCCCAGATAACATCAGGTGGTCTTGTAAGAAAACAAAAAACTGGAAACCGTGTATACTTTGCAAGGTTGGGTCTAATCTAACAAATCCTTGGCTGAGCCATTGTTGCCAAGAGGAGAATAATTTCCTGCATGAAAACCGTTAAATGTATATATTAATATCACATCCTAAAAAAATTGGAACGGTACCATCTCTGACTAAAATCTGAAGACCTTGACAAAAGATAGACCCCCTTTTGCTTATCGTGTTATTGCTCTTCCTCAAATGACGCAAGTCTCATTTTCTGTTGTCCTTATCTTCCTTCTAGGAGTGCACAGGGGGCCACATTGCATCAATAGCTGCTCCCTTACAACAAGCCTAGCAACCAGCTGCAGCAGCTGCGGCTCCACACCCTTACAGCTGATGAAGAAAGATGCAACTGCAGGGTATGCCTGTACTCTCCATGTGCTGAGGACAATGTGCTCTTATACAGCGACAGGGCATGAGGGTAAACGTCAAAGGTCATGGTAATCATGATTGGTTGTGGCAGAAAAAGGCCACTTGCGAGAGTTTAATTTTTTGAGGTCTATTATGAAAATGACTGTCGCCTTTAACCTTTGGCCTTTTCTGTTTTTGATATACTGCACTTTTGGTAATCAGGGCCTGGCAGCAGCAGAAGCAGTAAAATGGAAGGGCAGAGGTGGGCATTCTGGGAGCAGTTGTCTTGGCTGACAACAGAGGTGGACATGCAGACGGTCAGCCAGCCAAACATCCAGCCAGCCACAGGGCTGGATCACTTTCTGCACATCCTTAATAGAGAAAAAAATAAGCTCTTAATGTGTTGGTCTAGACTGCCCAGCACTGTGCAAATGAGGTGCTGTCCGGTTCAGTTAAATGCAGTGCACAAATACAGCAACCCAATTGAAAGCCAGTGACTAAAACAGAGACAGAGACAGGGAAAGAGAAAGACAGACAGAGCGAGAGAGAGGGAGAAAGAGAAGGAGAGAGGGAGGCTGTTTACACGCCATGCCCTCATTTCTACCAAGCTGTCTCTGGGGTTCAGGGAGGGTCGCACTGTCGGCTAGGGAACAGCTGGTGAGAGAGGGGAGAGAGAGGACATTTGAACACGGACAGTTTCAGATCAGATGCCACATTATGATGTGAATAGGTCCTTTTTCTTTAACCGAGCATTGTTTTGTTGAGCCAACAGTGTTCTAGCACATGAATCATGCAGCCTATGTCAGATGGCCTCTGACACACGCAAAAGGATGAACAGGACTTGTTTCGTTTTAATCATTTGTGACTAATCATGGAAAGTGCAGCAGCATTATGCCAGTCCACACAGTACTGCCATAAAAACACCCATTTATAGCTAATCCAAGTGTTCATATCTGACTAACTGTTTGAGAAAAGGCGAGCCAAAATCATCAACTTGGAAATAAAATCAAAATGCGACAGCATCATTTTTTTCCTTGAAGACGGCTCGTCAGCAAAGACAGTTTTACATTTCAAGCAGGCAGTTTGCCTTTCTATAAAAAACCTAGCACAGTTTTGGCTGCCAATTAATCACAGACTGTACATAAACAACATCAAAACGGGGAGACCACCAAATAGCCTAATAACTTTCTCTCCACCAACACATAAGCAGACACATTAAGTGCAACAATCCCTTCTGCTGCGAGCAGCACTATTATAATCTTTCATACACTTAGCTGAGGAGCATACATAATTTGAATAACAATAGGTTAAGCAAAGCAATTTGAATCCAGGCTAAAAGATGGATACACCCTGCATTAAAAATAGAGCATCCAATGCAGAGCATCAGGGAAAAGGGCTAATAGTAAGCACTGGCTTAGTCTAGCAATGCCACGGCAAAACTGTTGATGTCTGAGATGAATGGCTATCTGTGAGCTCTGAACTCATTAGCCAGGGAGAAAACAATCTGCATCATGTGTCCAGTTATTGGCCAGCAGCAATCTGCTCTGGGAATACAGGAGGGGTCTGCTAGATGAGCCAGACCTCTCCTTGCTCACACCAAAGCACGTCCACAGTCAGCAAACAGTCAGCATGTTTATATGCACAATTACGTTGAGCTAGGGTTAAAGCTCGAATAGACCTTTTAATTGGAGTTGGACCCTTCTCCTTGTCCCAGTATGAAAGCACCGAGGGAGAATTGATTTATTGACGGACTAGCGGATCTATGTCCAACTCCACTATGGTAGGTGGCAATATGCCCTGTTTAGCTAGTAACTACTGGACCTCCTTCCTGTGGACCTACTAACATACCAAAAAAGGTACAAACAACTTAGCAACTGGCTAGCGAATTCTTTGTCAAACGGTTAAAATATTGACCTTACGACGCTGCATGCTAAAAGTTTATAGGCCACTTAGGACCCAATGGAAGCATTTACATGCAAGAGTAAATCGATCCAGAGCTGCATTACCTGGGTGTGTTTGTCTGACTTCGAAAAATTCAACTAAGTACTATTTCAGTCAGACATGCTTGCATGTATTTTAAAAGTCCAGTTTCAGTCGGACAAACACCATAAATCGACTTTTTCTAACATTTCAGCGTATAGGTTCAAGCCTGTGTGGATGAGTATCTCTAATGTCTTTTTTTTTTTTTTTTTTTTAAATCATAAAATAGGTCACATATTCCAAGATGGTGAGCCATTTATTTCTGTAAAAAGTTGCTCACTCAGTCAATATTTGCAGACTGACTTTCTGTAGGCCGCTTGCACACTTGACATGTTTCAGAGCCCAGCCCTGTTCTTACAAGCTGAGAGGTGCCAATATCTGATTTAAAATTGGATTTGCCACTGTACGTTAGTGCTACTTTTGAAATCAGAAAAAAATCAGTAGACACACAGAAATCCATTCTTCAGGTGCTGAGTTAAAAATTTCCAGTAATATATAGAGCAAAAAACTGCAGGTAGGACTCCAGATGTTTTGGTTGGTAACCAACACCTGGGCTAGATTGTTGACTGATGAAGAGCCCAGTCGGGTTTGAAACGTTGTGTGTTTTTAACGCAGTAATTAAATAAAAAGAAAATACATATTTTTGGGAGCTACA
>JAPZDX010000022.1:8382370-8395493 GCA_029783625.1 Naso annulatus
CACACAGTAACATACACTGTACGGCATACTCAGCAGTCTTGTTTGTCAGGTATACAAAAAGTTTTTTTACGTCGGATGAAATACGGACAAATATTCTGATTCAGCTGGAAAACAGAGTTAACAGTTAAAATACTGTTTTCATCTGAATATTTTAGAGAAACTGCAGAAAATGTGGAAGAATAATTCAGCGTTTGAGCAAAGAGGGAGAAATTACACCTCCACTTAACCCAACTGCAAGTGTTCACTGAATATGAGAACTCAAGCGCAGCCTCTATATTTAACAGAATCACATGAATGAAAGAAATAGTACAGTATGTGGCGGTACTGTGGATTCTGCTAAACCACCTCCAGCAGAGTATGTGTTATGCATGGAGTTTGCTGCAGTGTTAGAGGTCAACGACCCGTGGGATCGTGGGGCTGGCTGTCAGACTGCAGCAGCAGTTCAGATCCCTCATTCCTCTGCAGTGCTACAGCATCACTACTACCGCTGCTGCACTGGGCCAGGCGCTCTGACGCAAGCACACTGCAGGTAAACAAGGAATGCCAATGGCGGCCAGAGGGAGAAAGAAGGGAGGGATTAAAAAAAGTGAGGGGAAAAAGAGAGGGATATGAGGGAGGAAGGGGAAAAGTACCCTGGGAAGGGGATCACAGGGGAAAATGAGGCAGTAGAATCATCAGATGTAACAAAGAAGAAGGTGCAAAGAGGGACAGAAAGTGTCACCCACAGCCAAACGCTATGATCATGCTGAAACCTAGCTTTCCCGAAAAGATCTAAATCCAGCTTTAAAGGCGCAACCAAGAATTGGTCACAGAGAGAGTGGTTATTTTTCTCATGTCATTTGCCGAAGACAGCAAGAGAAAGAACTGAAGATTGTAAGAAAAGCAAGAGACAGAGCGAGGAAAGCCAGAGGGACAAGTGTGTATGTGTGCTAATTTAACGAACCGTGACCAAAAAGTGGAAAGGAGGAAAAAAGAAAGTTGAGCAGGAGACAGAAGACTGGCACATTTCTTACTGATTCCTTGTTATAAAACAGACAAGGAGTGGGAGGACAACCAAGGTCTGACACAAGACTGCGAGTCAAGGCTCGGCCTTACTGTCAGTGCTCCTCTGTAGGGACAGTCTGTACACACACACACACACACACACACGCATGCAGGCACGCACACACACACAGGCAACAAAATATATCTGTGGAGAACTGCGGAAACAGCCTGAGTGTCTACGGTAAGTGCTTGTGTAAGAAAGCGAAACATATTTGCCGTGACCTCAGCAGTGCTACTGACCAGTGACAAGGTCAGTGCTGAGCTCAGTACGGCTGTTTGTGTGTGAAGAGGCCTGTGACACAACATCAGCACAAACAGTCTAAAAATGGCCCCACATTCCTGCAGCGCAGACTGGGTCCTCTCACTGCGTCCTCTCCAGGATGTCCCACAGAAAGCAAGCCCCGTGCATTGTGAGCTCGTATCAGCCTCAAGTGCTTTCAGCTCAGACTGTAACATAAATCTGTACGAAGCCAAAGAGCAGCAGTGGGTGGAGTACTGAAAACTCATATTTAAGTTAAAGTAAAAAAGCATCTGATTAAAAAAATTACTCAAGTAAAAGTTAATTTTTATTTTTAATATTGATCTATAATTAGTTACTAATAAAAATTGTTTATTTTTGATTTTTTCAAAGCCAAAAAGATCATAACATCAACGATAACCTTTACGCATGAAAATTAAACAGAGCTAACGTTAGCAAGCTAATTACCTTTCCACATCTGCTTTCAGTATGAGCAGCAGGCGCGGTTCTAGACTGCTTTGAATGGAGGGGCAGTTATGGATGCACATTCCAAGTAGCATTAGTCTAATAAATCTATTGGCAATATTAAAAAAGAAAAGAAAAGAAAAAAAACTCTTCTACAATCTTCCTTAGACTCACACTCAATGAGCTAGGCTAGTGTCTGAGTAACAAGTACAGGCAGACAGGTTGTGTACAGTAATCAGGTGACACTGACCGTAGAACTGACACCGCTGTCCTGCAGCAACTCTATATTTTATAGGGCCGAGCCAACCAATAAGCATTAGTGAAACGTGTTGTTTGAAAGTGGCATTTTGATGATTCAATTAACAAGGACACAGTAAAATAGTATTTTGGTAACACTGTACTTACAGCATCCACCTATACTGCATTGGGAACATACTTATAATGTGTTATAATGCACCTGTAGTGCTGTGTAGTCATAGTTAAAAGCCAAGTTTGGGTCCCTAACCCTTATCATAACCCTAATCCTAACCATAACCACATATAATGCATATTTCATGTGTTATGATGCATTATAGAGACAGGCTTCATAGAAAGTGTTACCACTATTTATTTTTAAAATTTGGGGTGAAAGAAGGATATTTGGTGTTAGTGGGACAGACGGAGCATTTGGGGAGACACTGACCCATTGACCCCTCAAAGGCATTGACACCCCCCCCGACACACACACACACACCCCATGCCTGGAACCAGCTTAAATGTGCAGTCCATGTCAGTTTTGCTTTGCTGGGTTACAGGGGCAGTTTTTAGAAGCGGGGATCTCTGTGACGCACAACAACTATATTTGTTGTGTTTTTTTTAGGTGTTGGTATAAAAAGCAGGCCAGATATTGTTGCTGGAAGCTGCCTCTTCTTCTGGCTTTTGCTCCATCATCGTTGCATTGTGGTCAAAAAGACAGGTGGTGCTTCTTTTTCCTCCAGGCAGCTGGAAACTTGGCGCCCGCACTAAAGGTGCTCCTCCTGCGCTCCCCCCCCTACAATCAGTCCCACATTAAGGGCAGACAAGTTGTAACAGTGCAGTGAAGTTAAAAGTAGATTACTGGATCAAATATATATATATATTTGTGTGCAAGTACAAGAAACAATGTACATTTTGATGACAGCATTTTTTAAACAAAGACACAAAAGCAAAAACTCGGTGCATATCATATGTTCTGAAAATACTGCACGTGACCACAGATTTTTACAAATAATGTCAATCGGTGTCAGGCTGTCTTAATTGTTAAGTACTCACAAAACACACATGATCTGACTCGACATACATTACACACAAGCAGAGGACAAGCTGCAACAGGCAGTGAGCACTCCTCGCTGTTGATCTTTCAGTTTAAGACTGCGCCACCCAGGGTGCGACATATACCACTCGCTGCTGTAAAGACACCACCCTGGGGCCAGATGATGTCATTGACTGGCACTGGCAGCTGCCACTTCCATTTGCGTGGGTGTAATGTGTGTGTGTCAGAGTCCCTGCACTTCTATCTTTATGAGGGCCAAATAAAAAGTAGTTTATAGTTACAGGTTCAAGTTTGTGTTTTAAATTAGTCTTATGTTAAGGGCTTCAATAGAGATGGCACTAGTGGAAAGTCCTCCAGGTACAGTATCACACTGTGTGCATGTTTGTGAGTATATGTGTGTGTGTGTGTGTGTGTGTGTGAGATTCAGACAAGGATGTGAAGATGTGGCAGGGTGGTGAAAGTCTCTGATGCCTCAGTCTGTACTTGTCCAGTGTGAGATCATCAATGATAATTTCAGAGATGTGGTCACCTGATCTGGTCCTAACCTTCACACCCCTTAATTTCAGAGGACTCTCAAAACACACACACAAACACACGCACAAATAAACATACACACACTCACACACACTACAGTACACTGCATATTCCGATGTATGTGATGCCTGTAGGTGTTTATGTAAAAGGTATACAGTTTCCCCGTCTGTCTCTTTTTGGCTGGTTTATCACACATACACATGCATGCACGCACGCACACACATGCATACACACATGCATGCTGATGATCCTGTTATACAACGTCATCCTCCACACTTTGTCTATAATGAAAGCCACATGTCATACGCGCAAATCATTTCTGAATCATTCGCTCCGTCTTTCATTTACTTCCAAGAATTAAAAATACATTTCGACATAAATGTTACTTCTTTGATACTTCACAAGGTTCTATTTGAGACTATATACAGCGTGTGAGTGTATGCCCATGTTAAACAGTAGGATCTTTTAAGCAAACAATGACTCATGCTGTGACCTCATCAAAGCAAACACATGACATACCGGCTCTGCAGAAAAACCACCGCCAGTTACAGCGTCTTT
Organism: Naso annulatus; assembly: GCA_029783625.1. NCBI lineage: Eukaryota > Metazoa > Chordata > Actinopteri > Acanthuriformes > Acanthuridae > Naso > Naso annulatus. The sequence continues at coordinate 8,386,501 of JAPZDX010000022.1, forward strand.
GTTTGAACTTGGCAAGAAGAAAAATGTGAATGAAACATACACAAAAATTCCCTGAGTCTGCCCTCGGGGAAATCTGGAAAACAATCCACACAGTGAGTCATTAACTAAGTTCTCAGTTCTGCTGCTACTGTCAAGACGGATGACACATGACACACTCATGCGCTGTCCTATATTTTGAAATATTTCACTGTAGTCGCTGGAAAGTTTTGTGTCCAGAATATTCCCAGAGAGAAAACTCTATGGTGCTTTCCAAAGACGCTACCAGTGTCTTTGCCCTGCGTCAGCCACCTAATTCAGGCAAAATCATGTTGTCTTGGTTTATCTTTGCAAAAGCTCAGGAGTACTCATTCTTAATAGGTCAGAATTATTCAGGAATTTCCCATCATTACTGGCACCATTCAAAGGAGAAAAAAAACAACATATGGTGCGTCATAAGTGGAATTGATGGAGATCTCTTTATTGCATAAATGCATTAGCTGGTCACATGCCCTCTCCCCCAGTGCTGAGCAGCAGGGCACTGAGCCAGCTGAGATCACAGACAAGAACACAGACCCGTCGCCTCCATCCATCCATCCATTCTTCCCCAACTGCTTATCCGTGGTCGGGTTGCAGAGGCAGCAGTTTCAGCAGGTGGCCCCAGACTTCCCTTTCCATGGCCACAAGGCGTTCCCAGTCCCGTGCAGAGATATAGGGCCGTTTCATATTCCCATTTCATTCTGCGATATTTATTATCTCACCTTCAATACAAATGTCCCTGTCGAGGGATGGGGGGACGAAATGATCCCACCTCTGTATCGCCTTGGGAGGTAGTAACAGAGGCGTTACATAGGTGAGATGGGATCAATATAAAACGACAAGAGTGCCATCGCGGAACAGCGTGTGACATGTGATGACAAAATGCTGACAACAATATACAAAATCACACACGGTCACCCCAAATTTATGTCATCACGGGATCAATATAAAAATCCAAAGGTGTGATGATCGCAGGACTTAATCACACCTTTATCGCAGAGTCCCAATTTAAAAAGGCCTATCATCTCTCCACCTGGACCTGGGCCTGCCCCAAGGCCTCTTACCAGCTGGACGTGACTGGAACATTTCCATAGGAAGGCGACCAGGAGTCATCCTTACCAGATGCCCAAATCACCTAAACTGGCTCCTTTCAACGCAAAGGAGCAGCAGCTCTACTCCAAGTTCCTCACGAATGACTGAACTTCTCACCTTATCCCTAAAGAAGATACCAGCCATCCTCCTGAGGAAACTTATTTCAGCCACTTGTATCCGCAATCTCATTCTTTTGGTCATGGCCCATCCTTTGCGACCAAAGCTGAGGGAGGTGACAAAGATCGACCGGTAGATCAAGAGCTTTGCCTTTCAGCTCAGCTCCAGACCCATCACCTGCCATTATACCAAACAACAGCAGGTGGGCCACTATTATCATGACTAATATGCTGGTACGCAACACTTCAAGATATTCTGGAGTGCAACTACAGGTGCAGGACTTTACTGTAAACAATGACTCATTAAGTAAGCGCAAAGGCATGACACTACTGGCAAAGCAAAGTCGGCTGAACCTAGCAATTATCTTAATAACCTATTAACTTGCTGATTCATTTTGATAAATCTTTTAGCTTATACAGCAACAACAACAACGGAAAAGTGTTTACAATGGCAATTTTCGGTATCACTTTTTATGAAGCCTGTCTCTATAATGCACTTTAACCTTATAAACATATATAACACATCATAACGCATTATAGACACACTTATAACTCATGACAAGTGGTTATGGCTATGGTAAGAAATATGGTTAGGGTTCAGGTTAACCCTCACCTTGCTTATAATGATGCTTATACAGCACTATAGGCGCATTATAACAAATTATAAGTACGTTCAAAATGCATTATAGATGGATGCTTTAAGTAAAGTGTTACCCAATCTTCTTCAGCAGCACAAAAATGAGTATTTTATTTAATGTTTTATAAAACAGAGAAACATAGTAAATCATTTTAAAGAAATTTTGAAATTTGAAGTGCTTGAAGCACTCAGAGTGGCCGCACAAAAAAAAGGCAAATTGTGGGCACTGCGCTTTTTCTTCCTGCGGCTGCCTGCTGCTGCAGACGTTCTCCCCTCATTGAGAACAATAGGAAAAAAGACACTGGTGCTCAGAAAAAAACGTTATGTGGACACTGGCCCTTAGACTTGTGAGTCTTCAAACATACTTCTGGTTGTTAAATATTTAAGTTCCATCGACAGCCTGTAAGAGTTATGTCCATCTCTTTAAGTCGGCTGTATTCTCTCTACTACTCTGGGTCCCATTCATCTGACGTCTGGCCTGTGTGACTGCATACAGGAAGAAGGGTGCTTCCCCAGGCTGGCTGCTGCTAGTGAAAACCTCTGGTCCATCTGTCATGCCTGCCTGGCCGGCTGTCCCCGCCACAGCAGCAGGGATTAGCCAGGCTTAAGCCAAGAAACCAGCCGCCTGCCCTCCAGCCTGTCAGACAAGGCACGAGGAAGCCCCATTCCCAACTAAGCCTGTGCCATCCCTCTCCCAGCAGAGGTCCACTACCATCTAACCTACTGTATCCCGCTCTCTCTGACCTACATTAATAGAGAGCATAAATAAAGAGGTTATGAAGGGATGGGATGTGAAAGGGAGAAGAAAGAGGACACCATTTTGATTGCTGCTGTGTTGGTCATGGATGTTCATTCAGCTCAGTTAACTGAAGCGTTGGGAGCTTCTATGAAAGAGGGTGAGTGCAGCGCCTTGGGGGATGCAGGCTATTAATGCTCAATGGGATGTGAGGCGGGAGGCAGCCGGGGAGGAGGCGGAGGCAGCAGCCCCTCCATGAATACCCTCAGTGCTGCTCTCCCGCTTCCTGCATTCACTTCCCCAACAAAGAGCCACAATGGTGTCCTTTGCTGCCTTGGCTGGCTAAAGCGGCTCCTGGCGATGCTCAGAGCCATGTGGGGGGTAAAGAGGATGCTCTGTGTGTGTGTGTGTGTGTGTATGTGCGCGTGTGTGTGTGTCTGTGTGTAAGAGGTTAGCTGCGGGCCGGCTTTAACACCACACAGCCAGTCTGCACGTGCCCAGCCCGCGGCCTGCCAGTGGCGGCACAAAAGGGATGATGTCATGCTTAGCCAATAACAAAAGAGTGTGGGTCCGTCAGGCCCTCCTCTCTCACACGGCTAGTTCCAGCTTTATCCAGCCTAGCATTAATCGCAAGCCTTATCCTCTTTACTAAGGGTGGGGAATGGATAATAACAAACCAGCCATAGGGCAACACTGGCTAGGCAGAGGAAGAGGAGAGGAAAAAGGTATTTGTGATAAAGGAATGGGTTGTTGGCGGGAAGATGTAACCTATAGTGTTGGAGACGGACAGACAGACAGACAGAGCTGTCACAAGAATGAAAGTGAGAGAATTCAGGAGGAAGCATGGCTCTATGGGGTGCCACAGTGTGAGACCTGCCAACCACAAGGCCCCACACAGAGATGGACCCAATAGACCCAGCACAGAGAAACACTCGAGCTCGCTGCACTGACTCAAGCAATGAAACTCAAAGCCCGACGAGATCTGAGACCCTTTTACCTCACAGCTCTCCAGCTTCAACTTTTTCAGCCTCTCCAGTTTTTCCTTTGTTGTTTTTCTAAATCCCGAGCTTGCAAGAGCAGGTTATGCATCATCACAACCTAGAATAAAACCATTATCTGTGCTATACTGGATCCTCGGTCTGGATGAGTCATGACTGAGACGCAGCAACTTGAGTGTGTCCTTTTTTTGTTTTCAGGTACTTGCAACTCCGGCTGGCAGAATGCACTAATGCAAGATGTGTTACACAGGATCCTTGTCCAGTTAATGGTGGCAGATTTTTAGTGAGTAGAAAGGCATGTGGGTTTCATTGCCAGAAGCCCATGCAATAAAGCTAAATTAAAACTAATTGGTGTAACAGAGAGTCGGTGAGAAACAGCAGACGCGTGGGGACTCACGGCCAATGTTCCAATTATACAGACGCTATTAGCTGAACCGAAGGTCATTTGACTTGAGAAAGTAACAATAATCCACAGTTTTCCTCCCTTTTACCATTGGACCATAAGGAAAGTGTCATTCACCGACAAGCTTTAACTGTAATCAAACAGGAGCAGCAAACCAATAATCCAAAGCAATAATATGTAATTATTTGCCATTTGGTGTGCAGGGTGTATTTTTGGTGATTAAAGTTCTCTAGCTGTGCCCCAAATGGAAATAAAGAACCAGTTTGTTCCCTACAACTCAATGACTGATACTGTATCTATGGGGCATTAAAATGGGAGCAGGTAATAATAAATCACATTTGTAAGTAGGTTCAAGAGATGCAGATCAGACTCGCCGACATGCTCCTGGCAACCAGGAAGTAAAACAACAATAACAAAAGCAACTGCATTTCATGGACTGCTTTTCAAACCCAATGCGTCACACCTAAGAAAAAAATTTCCTGTTATGAAAATCACCTGTTATGCTACATCGGCCTCTGTGAGTCAGCATTTTATAATGGGTGTACCGTGTTAAAAGATTTGGAGACTGAGGGCAGCCAGGAAGTAGAATTTCTTCACCCATCTCTACAGCCATGTTGATGTGTTTGTCCAAGCAGGTAAAAGTGTGGGGTGATGTATGCACACACAAACTACATGAAGCACAAAACACATCCCACACATAAAACACACAAACTTCAACCCTGCTTAGGTTTCCCCTCTCGGAGTTCCTTTAGTTTCACACAGTGACTAAAAATACAGGAGACAGCGTGCCACGGGTGGACAGGCCATGGAAAAAGGCTGTCATATTCGTAGGAGAAGTCATGGAAAACGCGAGGATCCGATTTCAGGGCCACTGATAAGCAACGTACCTACAGTACGCCCGCCTGCCCGACAAATATAGCACCCACTGATGTGTTGCAGGCTGTGGCTAGCACAGAGGAGGCCAGTCTAAAACCATAGCGGTGCTCGGGTCAGGCTGTTTATAATGTTCTCAGACACTTGCGGAGATGTTCACAAGTCAGGGACAGTCTTTGCTCTTACTGTCAGCACTTGTTGCATTTCCTGTATCTCTGAATGACAAAGAACACTAACTCTATTTCCTCTCTAGTACAATTGTGACAAACACAACATTGCTTTAGTACTTAAAGGAAAAGTTTGTTTTTTTGCACATTAAGCCTTATAATATGGATATTCACGATCCTCTACATCCTCTACTTTGTTGACCTGTGGATGAAGGACTTGATTAAACACTGAAAAATTATTTGAGTCATGAAATCCACTGAATCCTGATGAATGAATACAGGATTTTAGGATATGCTCATATTTGCATCCTAATTTAGATTATGTCTGTATGTTATGTCTGTACAGTCAACAAAAGGCTGCAACCAGCAGCCGTTTAGCTTAGCTTAGCAGAGCTAGCATGTTTTTTCCAAAAGGTAACAAAATCCCTCTACCAGCATCTCTAAAGTTCACTAATCAACATGTTCTACAATGATTGCATAATTTGTACAGAAAGTAAAGTCTAAAGCCACAATTTGCTATTTTAAAGGGATTGCATGCTGGATTATTTGGTTGTTATTAAGCCTGTGTCTTGTCCTTATCAGCAAGGTGGAAGTCTGCCACACAGACACTTTGATTCCAGTCTGGCACTTGGAAGAAAAAGCTCTCTAATCACTGGCATCACATCCTACCACTCAAAAAGCATCAACTGTCGGGTCTGCTGAGCTTTAACTCACCTTCACCTTGCCGTTGGGTTGCAGCAGCTCAGTGACAGACACCTTGTCCTGCTGCAGTCGTCTCTTCACCAGCTTGGAGCAGCAGACGTTGACCGCGCCTTGCACGTGTGATGCATTGTACTCGGAAAACGTCCTGCTGTCAATCACCAGCAAACGGCCTGTTCCTCTCTGGATGAGGCTGGCCAAGCGCTTGATGTCCATGGCGCTTCGCTTAGTCGGCCCTTTCTCCCCTGCCATGTTGATGGAGGGGCAGAGTGGTCACCTTGGGTCACAGACGTGAGGTAGTAATGGTGTGGGGTAAGAAAGGTGGACGAGAGGAGGGGAAGTGGAGGAAGAGATGGGGAGGAGGAGGTTAGGTCAGTGGAGGTGGGCTATCACCAGAGCGGGTGCTGAGAGATCCATGGTGCCTGAAAGAGAGAGGTCATGGAGAGAAGGAGAAGAAGAAAATGTGACAGTTAGGAATAGGGCTGTGAATTGGCAAGTATCTGGCGATTCGATACGTATCACCATTCAGGGGTAATGATATGATATATTACGTTATTTTGCAGTACCGTAAGCAAAGTGACATATTGCAATTTTTTTTCAATCTTATTTTAGGAAAACTGTCATAGTATAAGCACAACAATATCCATAAAATCTGAGTTTTAAAAAAGATTGTTTTTTTTTTTTGTGCAGCAACAGTCAGGGGTTTAAAAATACTAAAATGAACCACTGCCATGAAACTTTGAGTGAAAACTATTTATTAAAAATCAACAGTGTTTTGAGAATCAATTAGGGCTAAACAACTAATCGAAATTAAATTGAAATCGCAATATGACCTACTGCAATATTTGAAGAAGGGAGACACAGTATTTGTTACAGGTGAAAAACGTGTCAAAATACCATTTAATTTAAATATTGCCATGCTGCAGAGTTGTCCCGGCCTACACACATATTGTAAAGACTTAAGAAAACATCTTTGTTTGGTAAACATCCCTGCAAAAATCACACCATTATTATTATTTTAATATGTTTATCGATGAAAAGAGAATATTGATGTGAAAACGATCACTCATTCTAGTGTCACAAATATGGATGGGACGATTAGCATTTTTATCGTTAAATGCGATTAAAACACACACAACAATTTAATTGTGGAGAATTTCAATTAACTGCATAACTGTAAATTAAAGTGCCTGCTATGAATAACCTAATGTAATCCTCACTATTCATGCTATTGAATGGTGAATAGTGCAAGTTGGACTTCACAGAACAGAGTAGACTTACTCATACAGTATTTTTATTATCCTTTATTTATGCAGAGATACCTTAAATTATTATTACCTTATTCATTTATTTTATATATATTTTATTATTATTATTATTATTATTACTTAAATCACGGTGTGTCGGCTATGAACATGATTCAGTAAAGGTTGCAAGGTATAGTGATCACTGTATGTTTAGTTACCATTCTCTTTTGATCAATTTATTGATGTTTTTTTGATATATCTGTACATGTATTTAGATTTTTTCACTTTTTTTTAAAGATTTTTTTTTTATTTAAGCATTTTTATAATTATTGCAATAATATAGTGTATCGCAATTACTTTGGCAACAGTAATCGTGACATGAAATTTTCTAATCGTCCCAGCCCTAATCACAAATCATATCACAAACACAATCTCACTGCAAACTGTCGCAATTAGATATTTTCTCAAAATCGTGCAGCCATAAAACGCGATATCCATATGTATCAATGTTTTCTTACACCCCTAGTTAGAGAAGAATCACAAATGTGTACTAAAGCTTGACATTCAATGGTTAATTTCAATGCTATCATTGACTAGCAGTGACATTCAAAATCGCCATCATCAGCTTGAAGATGCTAATGACGAGACAGCTAATTGATTTCCTCTCGTCCTCATCTTCAGTCCCCTCAAACCAAAGGCAACAAATAAAGTCATTCAAACACAACGGCTACACTGTGACAATGATTGATTCGTTTGCACTGATGTGCAAACCACAGTTACAAGCACATTTGCATCATCTTTTTTTGGGACACTTTGTGCACCTTGAGTTATAAAAATAGCCACCGAGCAACACAAGAATATAAAAGTTATTTTAAGCTTTAAAAGCCAACTGGATCGTCTACGGTGATTTATCAGTCCTGAGATCTGACGTAATATCACACATCCAAACACAAAGCAAAAGACTTAAGTTAGACATGCACAACAATAAAATGGGTGTGTATATGTGTGTCTGAAAAGTGTGTGTATGTGTGAAGATTGGTTGCTGTTGATCGAGGGTCTCTTATGTGGTAGCTCATGAAACAGGAAACTGAGGGCGTGAGATAAATTAAGCCAGGGGAATTCAGAGAGCAGGTCTGGACACAGGCAAACAGCCTCTGTGACATCCTGTGTATGCGCGTGTGTGTGTATGTATCCTGTGTATGCATTTGAATGAAGGTATGGATGTGTGTGTGTTACAGAGAGCTGCCCATAAACTTGACAAATTGCCTCCTTCTATTTATCACCATTCACTACTAATCACCCTGGACTCACGTTCACCACGGCACTTGTACATTTAGCATGAGGCACACACAAGCGAACCTTTATCAGTGTCGCAAGATCAATGTCTGCACCTGTGGGTGGAAGGAAAAAGTGAGCTCTGCCACATATGACCACTTCAAAAACCACAAAAACCGTTTGTGTGAGAGAACATTCAGAGAAATCCCTGAGTAGGCTGGGGACCATTTCCTTGGTCAACCAGGTGTCATGCGACAAGCGAGAAGGTCAGAATGTGAATGCAGTCGTGTTGTTTTATTCATCTACAGGCACATGGTGTCATGAAAAATGAATGGGCCTCCTCTCATTTACCCCAAAGCCTAAATGGAGGTTTAAAGCTCGGCTGAAAAGGGAGAGTACTACTGACAGAGTTGTAGAAACAGATAGTTGAGGGATAGAAGAAGAAAACACGGAAACTGCTCACTTTTAACAGCACTGCACTGTGAAATAAACTATATCAGCAAACACGTGCCAAGAAGATAAGAGGAGCATGACAGGAAGAACTGGTAAAAACGCAATAAATAAAAATAACATTTCATGCAAGCGAAGATTAACTGACGAGAAGTATCTATATGAAGCAGAAATATAAAATTTAATCGCGTTAATCGCATATCATCCATCATTGACGTTTTTCTATTTACAATTACATAAAAATTTTTAAGGCCGTTCATCATTTTGACAGATTGTAATTCACAC
>JAPZDX010000022.1:8560560-8574028 GCA_029783625.1 Naso annulatus
AATAATAATAAATCATATGCAAGTGCATAATTAATATTCAAATCAGAATGAAAGTAAGAAATTCATACTGACCTTGGGGTCAAAATCTCCCTCGTCATCGTCATCATCACCCTCCTCATCTTGTTCCTGAGACACACACACACACACACAAAAATTGTTAATGAAAGAATTATTCTCTTTAAATGATTTAGCAGTGATAAGTATGGTACAGTTGTGGTAGCTGGGGGCAGGCAATGTATCAATATTATATTGATGTTGTGATATATGGTTATATTGTGATAAGGCATTACTGCCAATCATAATAACCCACTCCCGATCATGTTTGCCCCCACAGATTCTTACTATTTTTAATATTTTATGGTGTTCTAATTATTTATTGCATTTTCTTCATGTATTAATATTCATATGAACTCATGATCTGTGTTAAGGGAGCAGCCACACTCACTGGGCTGATGCTGGACTTGCGAAAATGCCTCGATATTTGGGTTTGTTGTAATAAGCCACGCCCACTTTAATCAATCATTACCAAATTTCATGCCTCGACTGAGTCATGACCCAAGATGGTGCAAGAGGCCGTTTAGGAGGTACAAATTTTCCACTTTTGTGGTGCCTCCTACAGGTGAAGCGCAGTGCGCTGTATCAGATATGTTCAATGAACACTTTTCAATGTTTGCGCAAATTCAATAAAAAATATATTATTTATGGTCAATTTTGTGTCAATCTACACTTCAGCAAAGTTAATCAGTCTGTCTTAAGATTATTCCAACTAAAAGTTTTGTGCAGGTTAATCAAAATATCTAAGAGAAGATACGAAGAAAACATATTTGGACAAAATGCAAAATGGTGGACAATCTTTCCATGAGCAAAAGAGCATGACTTACATAAAACGATTTGTCTGGACTCACAGAATCAAGCAAATGGCATGGAATGGAATTTTATTGCTGACACTTAGGGTTTAGAAGTTATGGCCCAAAATGTAAAAATGCTAATACTTCGTGCTTGGACCTCTAATAAACTCTGAGCTCTTCCCCAGTGGGTAAAGGACAGAATGGTGAGACTCCAAACTTCTTCTCCTGTCCAGTCTGCCACAGACTCTCTGGTAGGTGTAATCATAATTGACAGTGGTCTGCTGGCTCTTCCCTTCTCCACCCATCGGACTAACAAAAGGCTCAAAGCTCTCCAAAATGTGCAACAGCCTACACAATTGACAGTTGATGAAGGATTCAAATATAAATGTCATGAACAAATCTTCCAACAATTCCATCCAGCTTAGTCATGTCATTTTCTGAGCCTTCCACACTGTTCCTGCTATTCTACTTTCACCCTTACACACTTAGTCATTACAGCCACGAGTTTTGATCATTTATAAAAAATCCTACTTAACACACTGATGTGTTATTGTATTATAGAGTATTATAAAGATGACCAATAGTCATCTCTATAGTATTGATTTAACATCAATGAGATATTTATTTTAAAGACTGTAATCTTGGATTTTGATCATATTTCGCAGGCAAACTCCAGCCCTGAGTGCAGCGATATCAGCTGTCTGGTGTACAGGACTGGGCAGTATGGCCGAATGGCAATACACATTATACATGTCTCAGTATTTTCTACAAAGTGGGCTAAATGTTGAGTTGTTTGAAAATACACAGTTGCAAAACATGTAAATAAAAATTATATTAAATGCTGTAAACAGCAGGGCTGGGAAAACAAATATAATTATCGATATTGCAACAATTCTGAAGGGATGACTACTGGTACTTTGACATTTTTTTTGACAAATAATCATCCATAATGTGAATATAAATGACAGAGTAACTGAAGTAAAGCAAATACTAGAACAACTCAAACACTCCGCTAGGTTTAAAAAATCACATCGCTTTTAAAACAAGACAGAATATTGATATATTGGCCTGCCCTACTGCTATATCCGATTGAATTCACAGTTTGAATGAAATTAATATTACTAACCTCTTCATCTCCCTCTTCCAGCTCCTCCTCTTCAAACTGCATGAAAAAATACAAAATAAAAAAATCAATCGCAAAAAAATACCCACCTACACGTGACACAACCTACCAGTTTTAGCTCAGATGCCGAAGGATGTTTTCAGGCTAAAAACATCCCAACTTATGTTTTCTTTTCAAGCATAATAGTGTGAGAGAGTGTGTGTGTGTGTGTGTCTCTCTCTCTCACACTCTCGTCATCTTCCAGGGCCTCTCCAGTGAAGTACAGCACTGCTCTGGGAACTATTCTCTCACGGAAGAAATGACCAATCTCAAAGTCTGTGGCTAAAGTGAACTCGGAGTCTTCATCCTACAAAACAAGGACACAAAGAGACAATTTTAACACAGCCCAAATTTACTACATGGATAGCAAAGAAAGACACCCATTGACGAAGAAGCTGCACTGTACTCACCATTTCTCCATCTGGTGAAGCTGTAAGGGAAAAGACATAATTTTAACAACAGAGACCATCAAACAATGATAGAAAGGGGCAAAATGGGATTTTACTGTAAAATTACCTGTTAAATGTCACATTTGTTTTACACCGTATTAGCATTTCATGAGTGCAGCTTTGGCAGCCATTTAAGACAAGAACTATGCTTGTTGTTAATGACATCACAGCATGAGGTCACATCATCCACAGACAGTGACAGGTCATTAGCAGCTGTGCTCCTTCGTCTTTAAGTGACATCATCCCATCCTTGCTCTTCTTTCAACAATACTGCATTAGGGGAAATGGCTTTGTTACACATACAAAAGTTCTCTATGCTACAGTGTGGCGTCCAAGTTGGATCATGTTTCTGAAAAACTGGGGTCCAATACAGTACGATCATCAACATTAATTTACAAAGCAGATTTGACTTGTTGAGACTTGTTGCTGTTAGATCGAGCAATTCTTACAAAAATTTAACACTGTCACTTGAGGTGATATTACTACATGCATTTTCCACTTAAAAACTAGTTCTCTATGTATTTTTAAAATAAATAAAGCATGGGACAGGCGACAGAAATACTCCTTTTATCAAACTTCATCAATGCAGACCAGCATAAGTCAGAAATGGAAGAGGAGTCCTTCATTATAGTGAAGCCTACAGTTCATTCTGATGATCACTGTATTTAGAGGCAGATGTCAACATCAACAACAAATGTTCTGTTTTTAAAATTAGCAATGTAAGATCATATATACTGCTGTTTTTGTAAATTAATTATTTTATTTTATTTTTTTAAACACACAAGCATTTTTGATAAGGGAGCCTTAAATATTTCTACGAATTGTGACCACAGTAACAGGTCTGTAAGTTATGACGTAACATCCTTCAAAATACCTTATGTGGGTCCAAGCACCGTCTTTTCAACACGCTGCAGTACTTTTTAAACAGATCTGAGTAAAAAAACAGCGATCAAACTTTCATTTTGCCGCTTTCATAGCAATGCGAAAGACGAGAGGACAAGGCCACAATTGATAAAAGTACATTGGTTGAATGAAGAAGAAAAAAGTTTTGGCTTTAGTGTGCAGATACTCAGATTAACTAGCCAACTGCAGCCATATCCTCATGTCTTTCTCATCGCTAGAAAAGTGGCAGTACTAAAGATTTAATTTTTTGTTTGTTTGTTTGTTTGTTTTTACCAAGAACTGTTTAAACAACATGGGAAACAGCACTACGGCATATTGGGAAAAAAAGGGCTTGGACCTGGATATGTTATTTTAAAAAGGGTGTTATGTCACACTTAAGGACCAAATAGCAGTTTTAAAGTGCCACAATATCTTTGCCATTTCTCTACTGACACTTGTGGTATTTTTTGCAGCTATATATATAATTTTTTATATAAAAACAATCTGCTTTACTTAAAACCAAAGATTCCAGTCAGTTTGTGCAATTGATGACTCAATATTATGTTAAGGTGTTTCTCACAATCTGATATAGAGATACAACTGATGACAAAAATGCACTTCCCCTGAGGACAGATTCACACATCAAAAATTAAGGTCATGTTTGTTTTTTGTTGATGATGGAAAAAATGTAAAGAGTTAATCAAAAAATCTGTCATCACCCATCAAAAGCAGCATTTTCTCTCTAAAGCAATCTAACAAAACTAGAATGAACTCATCTTGTTCATGGACTCCACTGCGTAGCATTCGAGCCACATGCACTCTCTGTGTCTGTTCACGTGATCAGTGAGGGATGACTTACAAAGAAGAGCAAGCCAATAAGACCAGTGATACCAATCACACAACCATTTGCTCAGCCAATGAGTGATCGGGTCAACCTCTCAAAATGATAAGTCCAGGCATGTCTGACAGTTGGCTATGCAGGAAAGACGACAGTCATTAAATAAAGGTGTATGCTGCTTAACTTACTGATCCTTCATGAGAGAATGACTAATTTTAAGAAATTTACTTAAGGGATCTGTCTCTGTATAACCTCACCCTCAGCTTAGATGGGTGCAAATACACCAGCAGAGTTACATAATATTCATGGGTATCATCAGACAGAATTATTCTGAAAGGTAAAAAGCTTAAGGACTTTAAAGTCTCTTACTATCATTGAACGTGTTTAAGAGTATTGCATGTTTCATTAGGTGTTTTTTTTTATTTTATTTTTCTATTTCTTCTATTTTTAACTCTCTGAAAAGTTTACTCTCAAAAGATGTAACATGTACAAACTTACATCTTACAGACTTGTGTCTAATTTAAGTGTTTAAGGCAGTAGCAAGACAAGCTGTTTTTTTAAGTCGTCTCAGTCATTTACATGTCAGTCATTAACTGACTGTTTGGCACCTTAAAAAACTCCTAAACTCTCTAAGCTGGAAAAAAATGATAAGACTTAAACTGATGCACAAGTTATCAGTCAAGTGAGCAACAGACTGAGTGCTTCAAGTAGAACACAGCGGTGGGACTGCACAGTCTGACACAGTCTTAGAGTCTTGCGCCACCTGCTGTAAGATTCAGCTTAATGCAGTGACCAAAAGACAAACATGAAATGCATCCCAACATGTTGCAGCACTGCCTGAACATGAACACTGACATGCTGACTGTCCAGCAGGCTTAAATGTGTGTGGCTCTCCCTCTCAGATCATTAAGTGATTTAGGGTTTGCTCAAGAGGTTTGTGTAAATCATGTTTACACAGATGACAAAGCTAAGATAAGAATTTCAACATTCACTGCTGTAAGAGATACATACATAACTTGTTCCACGAAGTAGGAGTGAATGTCACATTTACACCGTCAGAAAAAAACACATAATTTGTGTCTGTGTCCTCACCTTTGACGGGGTTAAAGAAGTTGAAGAAAGAGTCATTGGGGACCTGTTTGGTAACAGTGCGAACGGTGCCACGGCCTTTATGCTTCTGCTTCTTCTTAATGGTTTTGACAGTCACATCCTTCCCCTTATGCCAGTCTATCTGACAGCTAGAAGGAGGAGGCATGCAAAACAGTGAAAGGCAGCAAAGACGCAAAATGAGAAAAAATTGGAAAAGGTGCCATTGGGAGGTGGTTACTTGGGATGTAAAGCTGATATAGAGGAAACAGCAATGTAAAGAGGAAATTTAGAGACTTCTGTATTTCTAATCTGTATTTCCACGGTATTTAACGGCCATGTGGTAACATACTTCCCAGTGAAATGGTTTCGAACAGGATGTAGAGGCGGGACATAACTTTGGGAGCGATCTGATTGGCGAACACCCAAACACACTCCGCTTCACCATCCTGTTGCTAATGAAGCCAACTAGCTAGCTGATTAACTACATACCATACCCATAACTTTATCGCTTACATCACTACTCAGAATCTGTCTCTCTCTAAATCTGTCTGTCTCTCTGTCTATATCTATTTAAAGCTCTCTCTATCTGTTGCTATCTGATTGTATGTGTCCGCTCTGAGCCGCCTGAATTCTGAATTACAATGACAATAGATGTCATAATATGATTGGTTGAGCATTGGTTGGTTCTCCTCTATGTAATCATTCGGCAGATTTTGTTTAACATGGATGAAATAAGATTACAAAGAAATTTAATTTTTGCCATTTTTGGGCATACATTGTTAAAAAGGTGCACATTATGACCAGGAATATGGTGCAAAAGGGTTAAAAACGCATTTTTCATTTCATCTCAACTTTAACAAAAATCTTGCGTGTGCTGTGGCTCTCACCCTTCACAGTCAATGATCTCTGGTCCCTCAAATGAGAACGGGTCTGATGCATCAGGCTCTGACTTCATCTTGTAGACTTTACTGAGGACTGCGTTGTTGAAGTAACCATTGGGTTCAAAGTGGAACTCTAGCGTGAAACTCTGTGTGAGAGAGACAGAGATGAATCATCTTTCTCATTTTAAATCTATTAACTTTATTAATTTCATATAATGTTGACTCATTAGTGTGAAATGATGATACTGACCATCGGCTGTCCTGGCTCAGAAAACTTCACTTGAATATCTTTCAGGTGCTTTAAGATGGGCTCATCATGTTCCTGGAGATACAAAAAAAAAAAAAATCAGTCAAATCAAAGAGACATGACAAGGGTGAAATGTGTGTAGGGCATGTGCAACAGATCAATCAATTTACCTGTAACATGTCACTGAGCATGTCCACACTCTTAAATATGGTGAGCCAGAACTCAGGGATGCCTTTTGGGTCTGCCTCTGGCGTGGCTTCCTCTTTCTTTGCATCCTCAATAGCAGCCTTTTCCTTAACCTCCTCCTGCAGTCGGTGCAGCAGAGCACTCATTAAAATTAACTGTTTAAACAGCTTAAACAATCAACAATGATGCTTCAAGTTTTTCCAGCCCTTTCTTTAGACATTCTGCAATTCTTAAACAATGAAGACCCTTCTTTATACCAGCTTTTCCTTTCACATTGAACAGTCATAATGTTAATCTCTTTTACACAACACCAATATAATGCCACAGCAGTACTGGTAAGTGATTTATGATAGAGTGCCACGGATCCAGGAGCAAACAAATTGTGACAAACATGATGTGTAACACAGCTGCACCAAGGTCTATTGGGATGTTGGATTGTGCTTTCTAAACAATAATAACAACATAACATGGAAAAAGTAATCCTCTGCCCTCCCTGTTACATGGTGGTTGATCTCATACTTTGCTTATAAGGTAAAAAGCTCCTGCACATCACTGTCAATTTTGATTTCAATTGAGTAAGCTGCCAACTCCTTTTTAAATCCCCTGGTTATGGGCAGCGCATTTAACAAAATGTCACATCCCTGTCCGGCTCTGCTGCCTCAGTCTTTTTATACAGACATCATTTCAGCGCTGTTACCACCTCTCCTGCCAGCAGGCAGACTACAGTAGGGCTGCAGCAATCGATTATTTTAGAAATTGAGTGATCAATTATTCTGGCGATTAATTGTATAATCTGATACTATGCGTGGTGCATTACATTACTTTTGCTCTATTTAAGCGATACAGTAATATACACAACAGAAAAAAAGGCATCTCTTAAATGAACAATTTCCTTTATATAAAAAAAAAAATAATAACATCAACAGAAAAAAAAATCTTTTTGTGCCAAAGCTGTCTATAGTAAGACTGTATTTAATTGAATTAGAGTATAATATAAAATGTTATTGAGATTTTTCACTGGGCCGAAATTAATATCGTGCTTTAAGTTCATAAGAATGACTGGCTTACTTACTACTACTAAGTAGTTATTATATTGAGCCATAGGTAATAAGAATTCTTTATCAGCCTTAATCGCATCTAGCAGTCATATTGATTTATCTTAACTGCTATTGCTATTGTTTATGTTAATGGGACGTCCTGGGTCCGTTCTGTTTTCTGTTGAGGTGCTGCAGCATTGACAAAGTGCTGCTTTGGTAAACTAATTCCATTTAGAAATGATCCGAAATAATCATCCATGTCGAACACAGAGTGCCAAGCTGTGTGCGTAGTTGAACGCGATGCAGCACTACACTGGACCTTAATGGTGCTGTACAGGACTACACAACTGTGCGCAACACAGCAGTATACAGCGTTAATAGCCCTGGACTAAACAAAGCCCAGAGGCAATTACTTTGCCTCAAGGCATTTTAGTCATCAAGTTACTTGATTTACTCGAGGAATAGTTACAGCCCTGGACTACAGTGTTCAGAGAGGTCATGGAAGAGGTGTTGTATGTCCGTGTGAGCACAAAGGAATTATTTACCTCTGACATTATGACCCAAGAGACAGCACTTTAAACTGATTTTCCTAGTCATTTTTTCCTATTGTTTGAAAAATGAAAACTCCTCCTACTGATTTTATCCTAAACATCTTGCAATTATTCATTCATCCACCATGGAATCAAAAGCTTTGGGCTAAGACTTGAATATGATTTGGCAGATCTTTTTTTTTTTTTTGCTATTAAAAAAATACAAGATATAGGATTGGACAAACTGACCAGGCTTTAAAGACAAACTTATAACAGGGGTACTTACAGCTAGCTCCTCCTCTTCTTCTCTGTCACTGTGCCACTCACACTCTTCATCTGTGGGTTCCACTGTTCCTGTGACAATGTCTCGTCTCTGTGACACACACACACACACACACACACACACGATTCAACAAAGTTAATAATTATAGCAGGATATGGAAATATGGGCATGAAATATTTATATAATAAGAAGAATTTAAGTATTAAGGATTATTTTTTAGCTAGCACATTGAAATCAATACTGTTTTGAAAGAGAGGCAGACAAACTCACACTGACACACACACATATATACATATACACACACAGCATACACACAGCAGAGACAGGTGCAGCAGGATTACAGCTGCCAGTCTTCAGTGACACTAAGAATGGCTGAGTTCCTGTCACTAGCTCTGGAAATAGCCTTGACTGACAAAAGGGCAGTTGACTACTCGTTGTGGCAGTTTTCAATTTAGCACCAAGGATGCGTCCTCACTGACCTGAGATCGGCTCAGAGAGACATACTTCACCACCCAGTGCCTAAAATTCGTTTTTCAAACTAGAGTGGAATTCCACCCCTTTGTTCCTCAGACAAGGGTATTTAGTGACTTTGAGTGGGTGCTTCTCACTTGAGTTTAATTACACGTCTTGTTGTCCTATTTGTCCCCAGAGGTGGTAGCAGTCCATTAATTCCAAGTAAAAGTGCAAATACTAACCTAAAAAATGGACTCTGGGAGAATTGAGGTAATTTTCAAATCCTTTACTTAAGTCAAAGTATGTAGTACATACATTTCTCAGATTGACTAAAATAGCATAATAGGGTTATTACCTTATTCTGTAATTACTGTGGGATTTTTGGGGACCAAATATGCATTCAGTTAGATTGAATTTGCCATAATTTCACTCAACATTCCAGGCCAAAGTTTAAGGCTACACTTTATTAGTTATTGAAAAGAAAAAAATCTAAATAATTTCCCAAGACCACTTCAGTATAAAGTTATGCAAATTATACAACAGTTTGGTTTAGCCACCACTGTTTCTACACTGAAAGATTCACCGAGTGTTTAATCATGTACAGCATTTTTTTCTCTCGCTAGACAAACGCTTCTTGTTCGCAGTGATGAAGTGGATTTGTGACTAACAAATACGGATATGAAATGTTGTGCTTTGCATTTTTCTCACAGTTTCTGGACTTCCGTATAATTATTTGCATGTAATCATTGCATATGTAATTATTATTATTCTCAGCTCTTCAGTGTGAGTGGCGGAGCTGTACTGTGTGTCAACTTGCTCGTAGATCCTCCCTGCACAGGCAGTCTGCCGGTGTTGTGCCGGTAGTTATCAATGATAGAGGTGTCTCCTTAGCCACAGGGGCGCACATGCATTCAGTGAAGGCGAACTTATGACACTAGTATCTCTTTGAGCTGTTCATTTCTGCTTCTACTCGACTCCTTTCTTGTCACAGTTAGAAAACATACTCTGCCTGTTCCTATATTTTGTGCTTACAGGTTAATTATTAATAATATGTCAACCCTACAAACGTCTCACAGTAAAATTCCAGATTTGCAGCAATTTAAAATATGCAAAATACCCATGAACTGCCAAATTTTAGGCCTTGCCACCCTTTAGTGCAGGGAACAACCAAAGTGATACTTAACCACATAACAAATAAGAGCCCCCCCCCGGTCTTTAGTCGGTTTGCATTAATGTCAAATTAGAAAAAAAAAAAGTAGAAATGTGTGGGGTTATAATAAATAAAAAGTTAGAAGAGCTTTACCTTCTCAAACAGAGGCTGATAGAGGGCAGCATATTTCCTCTCTAGCTCATGGACCTCCTCGTAGAATTTAGCCTCTATGTTGGCACACTGCACCTGTAGCCTTTTCAAGGCATGCACTCGTCTCTTCACTACTTTGGGAAGCATGCTATGAAAAAAGAGAGACATGAGACTCAACGTCAACTAAAATAATCAACATAATTATATGTTATGATCTATGTCTTAGTAAGTTAAACTTTTATCCCAAACTTATTTTTGCACAATGTTAAATGCTTTTTAACTGGTGAGTCCTACACCTCGGAGATTAGGAACCACAAAAGGATCTCAAGATGGTTCTATTAGAAAGATCATTTTGATGAGGTAATGTTTTACAGTCTTATCCATGTCATGTTTTGTCACGTTTCAGACTTTCTTCCTCACTCTCTCACTGACGCAGCTCCAGAAGGTCAGAAAGGGACCTTGAATAAAACTGCTGATTTCTCTGGATGTATCTTTTGAAAAATTTTGAGGTAAAGTAGGTACACACCAAAATATGTAACAACTATATAGTCCTTTTTAGAAACTTCAATTATGCAAATGTTATACATTGTAAGTTTAATTGACAAGAACAAGCTGAAAACACATGACTCCACAAACTAATGAAAAATTAGGTTTGGCAAAATTGGGATTCAAACCTTCAGCCTTTGTGTCCCCAGAGAAAATGACTTACAGAAGACATCACTTGGGGACATTGTTTCTACACACCAAGTATTCATTTACACACTGATTTTGTTTAACATGTATGAAAATGTGAAAATGTTACGCATAACTACAGAACACTTTTTAACCTCAACTGATTCATGTTATATATAATTTTGCAAATATTAAACTTTACAGCCAAAATAATTAAGTAATTATTAAGCATTTCTCACAAGTTAAGTCAAAAAGTATAATAGATAATAATAGATAATATCAGGATTATAATCTGACACCTACACTGAAAGACATAAGCACACCTTAAAAGAAACCTTCATAAGAAAAACAAAATAACTTTTCGCATTTCACCAGACAAAAAAAAAACCCCAAAACATTTTGTACGATGTGAAAACGTCACGACATTTACCACCTCAGACGGTGTAACATCATGTTTATGTCTTTTGGAAGATACTGTAATTTTCATCTCATGGCTTGTAAGTGCCGATTATCTATATGCAACTAGCAACTGCGATTAAAACTTTGACATTTTCAAATACCAGATTTATTGGCACAGGCAGAAGGTAATATCAAAGTATCAGAGCAACATACAAATATGAATGCTGTGCGCCAATAATTGTTGTTTAGAAGCTTTAGGCTTTTGAATAAAGTTATCATTTGCCCAGTGTCATTGTTATATGTCTGGAATCTTGAGTAATCAAAAGCATGATGTAACCATGACCACCTTTCATGTTTACCTCTTTTTCACATAATCCAAACACGAGATAAACAATCAGCACTGACCTTTCCAAGAAGTGGAGGTTGACGGGTCTGTCGACCTGCCCACCTGGATTTTGCATCCCTTGATCCCCTTTACCTGCCAAACCAACGAATAACATTACTTTACATAAACTGTTCAGTAATAATAATATAGAAAAAAGGTTGAGCCACTCATTACAATCATGATATACTTCATCATATATACCATTTCAGTACAAGAGCGCTTACAAATAAATGCTGTAAAACCTGCAAAGTTATGTTTAAGCTTAGATGTCACAGTTGATGTAACACTTGTTTTTTGTACCTATGATGAAATTTCGGGTTTCATCTGGTGGCACTATTTTTTCTTCAACATACATATGAAAATATAACAGCTAATGTTGACCAGGTAATCAAAAGACATCTAACAGACATTTAATAGGGTGAGTCAACTTAAAAATACGCCTGACTTCACCTTTATTGGCATCCATTTCGGAGTGGCAGCTCCTTCCTCTAATAGGAAGAGAATAAAGATATTTGACACATACACATTATGACATGGCAGACACAGAGTTAACTACTGACAGAAAACAACAACAGGGTTAATGGGTGAAACAACGGTCGGTTGTATTTCACCAACGGGCGCGTCATTTAATCATTCTTCAACATGCGACGTTTTTCATCATTGCATGGACACAGAATTTGTTCAGCTCTCTAATCTTTAATTAAGAAGAGAACTGGAGTAATCGTCCGGTAGAAAATCATAGAGACAAGCAGCCCGGCGGAGCTAACTTTGAGTGACAAACAGCAACACTGCTGTTGTGCAAGCGCAGGCCGATGACGCATACACATGCTAATCGCAGCTGGGCTACGGCTATGACAAACAAAGTTAGCATCTCTCCCTGTACAGTTATTTAAATGACCAACTTATTTCTGCCTCTGGCAATGGGGCCGAGCCACAGAAAAAAAAACATTATTAAATGATTCTACACGCTTACGTCGGTTCACAACAAGCACGCACTAGTAACCGCAAAGTATGGGCGGTGCCAAATGTCTGACAGCGGCTAGCCGGGCTAGTTAGCAAGCAAGAAACTACGAACCAACGTGCTATGAGCGATGCTTTAGCTAACAGCAAGTGCGAAGGTTATTGTTAACGCTGAACATGAACCCATTCTCCCCTATTCGTATACAAAGGATGAACTGTGTTGATGACTGACTGAGGTAACGGTTCTACGCTTTGCCATAACGTTGATAAACTGTCCGTTAAGGTTACAGCCACGATACTAGCCTACTGCTAGTCGCATTGACAAGCTAGTATCTGCTAACTACCGTTACCGTTAGCTGGCGCATCAATAAAAGCATCAAGAGTGAGAGCAAAGCGTCTTGAAGACAGTTCACCAGCGGTCTGTCAAATAACTTGCGACGTTAGTGATAACTACACTAACATGGATGCAAATAACCGTATTGATGAAATATTTTTTCCTACTAGCCGCTTTAGCGATCTTACCTGTAGCTGAGCGGAATTCAAGCTGGTCGCGTTGCTCACGCGTCCTCGCTTCAACTCCCACGCGCGAAGAACACACGCGCTCCAGCATCCTGGACTCTCATTGGACAGCTGGTGAAAGAGGGCGTGGTGCTGCATTCAAGTGCCGTGTTGCGAAAATCTCAGGTACCAATAGAGAATCTTTGATCAATCTCGGCCTGCTCTCTCAAGCAGGCAAGTTAACGGTATAGGCCTACAATTAGAACTGATAAAAAATAAATTAGACACTCTTATTTTGATCTCATAGCCTCTGTGACAATTTTGTGATACATCTAATCTGGAGAAAAAAGCAACACTCTTTCTAAAGAT
>JAPZDX010000022.1:8582798-8595086 GCA_029783625.1 Naso annulatus
ACGAGAAAAATTCAAAAACCTGTAAGGGAAAAAAAAAAAAAAAGGTGGACTTTGAGTTAAGAAAATTTTCTGTTGAGATTAAAGTTCTGATTACTTTCTTTCATGCCATCTTATTCTTTGAGCTGACAGAGGTGGTGAATATTGTGTTGATGTTACACATCAAATGCCACACACCCGATCAAGAACCATTAGCAGCCAGAAAACCTTTGCTCGGGATAACCATATAAAAACATGATGTATGAGTCAGTTGTTATGTACGTAACTGCTATCATTCAGGAAGCAGAATGCAGTTGACAGTATGACTGGCAGAACAAGCTGTAGTAACACTACAGGTGGGATTTTAATCTGAGGCTCCAGCTGCTTGATTCTCGTCATGGCCCTCGAGGCTGTTGGATGACAGGGGCCCATTAAGGAAAGGTAAATCTAATCAGGAGTCTCTCCAGTGACAGAGCTGTGTGCCACTGCTAGAGGGGGAATGGGCCATATTACAACGTCATTATGCTGCCTCTGTGACCCCAGCACAGGGAAGTGGTTGGATAAGACTTAACTTGGTTGTTGAGACTATTCATCTGCAGGCAGGTTTATGTATCCAGACAGTCACAGACGAGAAATGCTGAGTCGTAAGACATGCTCTTTGGACACTGTCCCCTGGGCAAACATTAAAACAAATAATTTTATGTTTGAATAGATCTTTACATTAAAGCTGCAGTTTTCATTGGTCTGTGTAGTACATGAGCCAGAAATAAACCGATTTGTGCCATTCGTGACCAGTGGTTCTCAGACCACTTAAAATGATTGATGGAAATCATTGTTGAATGACTTAAAACTCCTGATTTGAACTTTTATCCTGCTGGGCATATCCGACATGACAGACACAGTGGATATGTGGATGCATCCGGACCTCAGTCAGACTTATCAGATATGACATTTAGAAAAGCACAGGCTGCTCGAGAAACAAAGAGCACAAGAGAGGCACAACACGCGTAGCCTTGAGCACTAATGATCCACGCTACAAAAGCATCAGTGAATCACCAAAAAAGTTAAAGCCACTGCTTCTCTAAACTTAACCCTTGTGTTTTTTTCTAAGCGTCCTTGTTTATTTATTCCCATAAGCAGATGATTCTTTTTTAAATTGGCCATTGTGCAGCACTTGACAGGAATGATTTGTTTTTCTCAGCAGGATTAGAAGATCGGTTTAGTGCCTGTCCTCAATTTAGATTTCTTTAATTGAATTCAGTCATTATGGGATCACCTTAAATTACATTTGAACATGTAAAATGTTTGTACCACAGCGTGTGAGGATACACACACACACACACACACACACACACACACAACGTAAGGCTGATATATGCTTCTCGCTTGACACATTTGATAAGTGTTGCTTGACAGAAATGAAAAGAGTAGCGCAACGTTTTTCAAGTTATGCTGCAGCGAAAGGTTTCAGTCGTCTCCACGGTAACCATATTTGACATGAACGATAAAATATCAACAAGAAAGTTCAGTTTAAAGTATCTCCACGGCGACATTACTACTATCCAGTTTCATTACGCAACATCATTTGACGACATCTGCAACAGAACACAACTCTACAGATACGCAACATGAAATTACACTTTTTTGTTGTTGTTGAAATTACGTCACTTTTGTCGAGCAACACTTATCAAATATCTCCAGCAACAAAACATAAATTGGGCTTTGGTCTACACAAATCAAAACCAGATTGATTCAAAGTATGAATGAGTTGTTACGGTGACACTTTGAACCATGAGGAGGTCACAGCAGCCTGCTGGAAATGTCGGTGATGTGTGCAGTCGTGCCACAGTCACAGCTGCAGTTACCTGCCGCCACGGCACAAGTTTGATGACGGCAGTCCACATGGACCATTGAGCATCAGTCAGAGCATCAGTCCCTCAACCACTCGCCCACCTCAGGAACACTTTATGCTGCCGCTTTCAAATTACACATCACGCAGACAGAGACATCGGAGGAGCACTCCGTGTGATTAGTCATCCACTTGGCAGCTGTATTTTGACACATGCAAAAACAATCGCAGTCATTGCCAGTCACAGATGCTCAGATGCCCTGTTTAAAGAGAAAGAGGGAGAGAGAAGCTCACATGGAGCCTAGATACCCAAAACAATTAAGTTGCACTGTACAAATAAGTTTTCATGATTCCTAATATCTGCAAAATTATTATTTGGTCTTAAAAACATTGATTAGTTACAGCTGAGTTGTAAATTAATAGGAAAAAATACAACAGAACTGGTCTTAAGCTGGGCATACACTGTGCGATTTAGGCCCTTTTTTTGACCCGATTATTGAGGAACGGCTCACTTCATCTTGGTTAGGCGTCATTTGCCGTGCAGTGTGCTGGGGGAGCGAGGGCCGATTATCCACTCCCGAACGGCCGTCGGATGGTTGGATGAATTTCTGACATGTTAAAATTTTGGTCAGCCAACTCAGGCTCTCGCTCTCACTCAATTCAACACCGTCAGTGCCTTTTTCCTCGCTGCGCCTGAAGTGGCAGACAGAGCGAGAGAGAGCTTTGGCTTAACATCGCAGCCGATTTACCCAAACAGTGTGAGTTGGAATTAAACAACATTTATAAAATTGTACAGTGTATGCCCAGCTTAAGTAAGGCTTCAGGACAGCACAAACCTTAAGAACAGTTTCAACGCTCTTTGAAGTCAAAACTCCAAATCCCTCGTATTGGGATTATTTGATAGAGTGCAGCATTTAAAGGTACCCTTTGGAGTTTTTGGCCACTCGTAGTGCTAAGGAGCAACCTTTCTATAAGTTGGCCCCCAATTTGTTATTCCAGTGCATGTGCAGGTCTGCATGTGGGGGCGGCACACACCTGCAAATGATTTCACATTTCCACTGACTGGTGGTGATAATGGGCCAAGAAACACAACAAGGTATCAGCACACCCAGAGATGTAGACTGCTCACACTTCCTTGATGTAAAAAACAAATGCTTTCTAGTGTAAAAAATGAACTTTGCATAGGTTTTATGAGAATAGAGATGAGTTCAACACATTCTCTATTCCTCAAGTATACACATTTGGGTTTTGGTTTGTCGTTTTGTCGTCAGTTCACTTCTCTTTAGCCTCCAAATTGAAATTCTTTATTTGGGTTTAATACCAAATATCATCAAAACAGTACTTTTGTGACAGTTGTGTCAATTGCTATTTGAGGAATGTCTGAAAGACATGAGCACTGACTCGCACACACTATACAGCCAAAATGTATTTTAAAGTGCAGTCTGTGTGTAAATGACATGTATACACACTGGCAAGTTCATGAGGGTATGCTTATCATGCACTTTGCACTACAAGCTCATCTGAGGCTGTTTACCCAACATTACTGCGATTCATGGAACATTTATTTTGTGTTTTCAATTCTCTTCATCAACTGGATGAGTTTAATGACCCCCACAAAGGTGACCAGCATTGTTCCGCAGCCAGAGAGAGGAAAGAAATGTGGAGGATGATGAATAATAGCCCAGCTGGTCGCCTTAGCTGCAATTAGCCCGTCTGAAGTCCCACAATTATGCAGGCAAAGCTGACACTCACAATGCCACAATAGTGCCGCTGAATCAATACATAATTGTAATAATTATCATCCTGATGTCATTTGTAGACACGTTCGACACTTCCAGAAAAGAAGATGGAATTGGATAAACACAGAGGGATGAATGGCAGAGACATATCGCCTCTTTCCCAACAAAAGGTAGAACCATTACCTGGTATGAGCAATGATGGGGTCGCCTCAACAGCGACGATGAGTCAGCCTGACCACATACAGCCAGAAAGGACTTGGCAACCCCTCTGTAACTGAGGTACTGTACACCACACCAGTATGAGAAAAGACAAGGACGCATGTCATGATCTGCCAAACCTTAAAATCAGATCATTTATGAGGGTAGTTCTAACGATTACATAACTTTCTAATCCGTCTTGCGTGCCTTAAAGCTGGGGTAGACAACGTCCAGAAATTAAGCTAGCTGTAGCATGAAGCTCCTAAGTATTTGAGCTCCCCTCCCTGGTTTTCTCCGGCTCACGTTTTATTTCATTTGTTGCTGTCTCTCTCTTTCAAGGCCTGTTTACACCAAAGATTTATGACGAGACAAAATGGTGGCAGGGACAGTTGCAGCAATGTAAACGGGTCCATCTCAGCTTGACTCAAACCAGCTGACGGTGTTGCCTGCAACCAAGCTTGTCAAGTCACCAGAGGCCAGTTTTTGAATGTAAGGCACAGAACTTGTTTTAACAGACAAAAAGGTCGTAGTGACGTCACCTGTTGCAAAGAAGCACAGTGTAGAGCATGAAACGTGATTAGCCAAAAGTAACTGACACAGTCCTCATCTTCTAAAGCCTGGATACAGAGCCACAGAGATCTGCAGCTGTCTAGCGTTCTTTCAGACAATTACAAAATACTGAAAGGTTATTTTGGAATTTCTGGGGGATGACAACAAAGATAAACTGCCTACCCCAGTTCTGAGTGCCCTTCTCAATGTGTACACACATGGCTAGTGGGAATTTCTGTATGTCCACAAAAAGATGTGATGCTGCCTTTTAAATTGCAATAATATGTGTTTTGGTTTATGCATTAACTTAGGTGTGTGATAAATCCTAGCTCTAAGGCTAGCAAGTCCGTAAGCTTGTGCCAGTCCCTACGTGTTGGAATAGACATGAAACTGTGACTTGATCTTACCCACCTGGAGGGGTATGTGTGTGTGTGTGTGTGTGTGTGTGTGTGTGTGTATGTGTGTGCATGTGTTTTTTTGTTTTTCTACATATGTGGGGTCCAAAACCTAGATTTTCATTCACGGTGTGGGGCCCTACAGTCTTTGTTGGGACAAAATCCCGGACCCCACAACTTTAAAGTTAAATTTTAGCATGAAGATTAAAGTTTATGGGTAAGGTAAGAATTTAGGTTAGGTTAAGGTGAGGGTTAGGGTAAGGGTTTGGGCAATGCTGTACAAATGAAAGGGTGTCAATGTAAAGGCCCCACAAAGATAGTCGTACAAACGTGTGTGTGTGTGTGTGTGTGTGTGTGTTAAACTCACCAACTGCCAGGTCACTGTCTTGCTTCCTGCAACCAGCTCTCTCAAAATCTGAATTCTGTTGACTTTTCTCAGGAGTCACGTTCATCAGTCCAGTCAGCCAGCCTGCGCTTTGATGTGGTCTTTAAGTTTATAATGTTTTTTAGTGGTGGTGCATGAGCAAAAACTCTTGTTTCCCTGTCTCTTTGTCTCCAAGAGTGTCTTGCAATTTGGCGTCCAGTGTCTTTGCACGTCCTTTTCTGCTTAAAATTCAAAGTCTAGTAGGACCCTGTGTATCTTAGCCTGGCTAATCACACATACTTAGACACAGAAGTAGGTTTTATGACATAATCATATCAATAAAGTTTACATTTCTGATAGAATTTGCTTTACTGTAAAGTTTTGTATGAGTGGAAAACACTCTTATTCAAGCATTATTCTCAAAGTTTTCCCTTTTACATATTTGACCTATCTATCTATCTATCTATCTATCTATCTATCTATCTATCTATCCTTTTTAAGAAGAAAGTAGGAGCATGACCCCTCACTAATGGTGCTTATTTGTGGTTCACTGATCTGTTTATATGTCCATGAATTGTCACAAAGAATAGTGGACTTTTACTTTTGTAACTTAAGTTAAATTTTTCTGATGTTTACTTTGACTTAAATAGGACTTTGTGTAAAATACTTTTTCTTCTAACGCTGATCTATGCGTGAGTCAGACTTTCTTTGGCGTTAATAGCAATACAAGTAAAAGGGGGGGGAGACCAGAAAAGCTTTCTCTGTGATTTCAAATGAGCAGCAATAAGCCAGAGTCTTGATAAAAGTGGCTGAAACAGAAAAGCAGACATTTGGAAGGATGAGAAGGAGTGATATCAGTTTATCTTGATTCTGATGCAAACTGTAGCTCTGCTGCTCAGACCCACAAAATCTGGTTTAACTTCAATAAAGCAGTGCGGCTACAGCGTCATTAAGTCTCTTGTGGTTTGTAATACATTTGTAGTTTATGTGGTTTTGATTTTTGCCTGGACTCCCTCAAGATACTCAGTATTTTGAGAAACTGATGTTATCTTTTAGCAACCAAAGTGTTTTTACATAGATTTTTTCAGGCTGTTTTGCTTCTTCTTGGGAGAACCTCAATTATTTTTTTATTCATTACGGTAGCAAGTACTCAATTTTTTATCCTCTACATCAATCAGAAGAGCAATTTGTAAGTTTTTGATTACTTTAAACAGATAATACATTGCTTAAAAGACATGGTTAGAACAAACCATAAAACTGATAATTGCTCCTATATCTTTGAATAAATGTCAAGCTTCTGCCTCTTGCTCGGTGTTTCATGTTTTACTAGTTTCAAAAAAAGGTTAAGCTAAAGAA
Source organism: Naso annulatus (assembly GCA_029783625.1). Lineage (NCBI taxonomy): Eukaryota > Metazoa > Chordata > Actinopteri > Acanthuriformes > Acanthuridae > Naso > Naso annulatus. The sequence continues at coordinate 8,589,225 of JAPZDX010000022.1, forward strand.
GAAAGAAAAAAACATCACAAAGCTTCCTTTCCAAAGATACACCAATTTCCTCTGTTTCCAAGCAGAAAATAGGCTTAAACAGGGTGAAAAGTGGCATTGTCTATTTGCGTTATCTTTCTGTCTTCATACTCAATCTGTCATCCAACAACAAAGGATGGGATATCTTGGTCGTCTGTGCCCCAGGCCACATCAGTGCTCTTTAGCATTTTCAGCCTGTGCGTTCAGGTTGGGGGCAGAGTCACGATGGGGCTCATTCGCCTTTTCTGCACCCATGCAAGGTTGCTGCTGTGGCAGCATCTGGCCAGAGGTCCACACATAATCCTTTTACCTCTGCTTGCCTGTCACTTCACAATCATGTTAACCACCAAAGTCCTCAGCCAAAAGCGGTACAAATTCACCTGATGTTGTTGTTACTGAGGTAAGAAAGAGATGGAGTAGCCCAAACAGCAAAAACAACGTGTTGTTCTGCCTTTGGTTGTGTTTCTGTGTGTGTGTGTGTGTGTGTGTGTGTGTTTTCCACAATCAAATCTAATTTGCGAGAAGCTGTGGAGATTCGATTGAGCTGATAAAGTGACTTAATTTTCCACGGTTGACTTTTCTTTGGTTTAACCTTTATGTAAAGCCCTGAGGTCGAAGCTTTGATAATTGTCCAAAGATGACTTGAATCCAGCTGGTGGTTGTAGCTACAGAATTTTTAATTTTGCAAATATTAGTAAAATAAAAAAAAGTCTCAAATATTGTTTTAAATATATACTTCAAAGAACATGCGCAGGTTTCTTTTTAAATTAACAAAATGTAGATAAATCCCAACTATCACCAGGAAATGTACATTTTTTGAATTGTTGCATGTTTTGAAGGCAAATGAAAATGTGGCAGACATTACGAAAATGCTGTTTGAAGATACATCCTGTGTGTGTGTGTGTGTGTGTGTGTGTAGACTTTACAAAGGTCATATATAGTGAATATACACGGCTCCAAATCGGGACGTGATCCTGCGCATTGATTGATTAGAGCGGAATTAGCGTTTGACGTCAGACACGGGAAACAAATGACCCCATAAAAGAGGGAACCTGTCTGAAAAAAGAAAAGCTCTGGTCGCACAGCACAGCCGCAGAGGTCTGAAGAGCGCTCCAACTACACTATCACTTCAGTAGCCCTTTGACACTCACACGGAAACAACACAGAGTACTTCTGCGCCTGAAGATGCCTCTTTCAAGTAGCTCCACGTCCTCCACAAAGAGCATACGCAGAGCAATATCCGAGCTGGAGAGGTCGGACTCCATGACGGTAAGTTTACAACAGCCAACTTCTTTTTAGATTCAGTTTAATCGGCGGTCATAACTGATAGAGGACCAGCAAAAGCGGTTGTTTTTGCGCGCAGAAAGCTTGGCGAGGTGACCATTACGCAGCGGCGATGCCAGGTGTAGAATCCAACTTGTGTAGAAAAAAGCTAGCACCAGTAAACCACTAATATCAAATTTGATAAATGTGCACCGTGGCAGCTTCTCAGCGTCTATAATATGTTTCGGTTCACCTTAAATGCACTGCTTTTCCGTGCGCATTTGGAGATATAAAGTGCCCCCATCAAATATGCAAAGGGATATCGCAAAGGTGATGAAAATCCCAGCCGTTTCCCTGCTCTTTTATTTGTCTGTATCCCCTGGCAGGTGCCTAAACACAGTGCTTCTGATTTCTCTTTTGCAACAGTCTCCAAGATTCGTTGGCAGGCGTCAAAGCTTGATCGAGGACGCGCGCAAGGAGAGAGAAGCCGCAGCTGCAGCGGCAGAAGCCGCGGAGGCCAGTGAGCAGATCGTGTTCGAGGAGGACGACGGAAAAGCGCTGCTCAACATCTTTTTCACTTTAAGAAGCTCTAAGGCACCTGTACTGTCGCGGACACTCAAAGTTTTCGAGGTATCACATTAATGATTTTAGGTCACAGTCATTTAAAAATCTGTGTTTTTGAAGCGGCATTTGGGCCGAGGTGGGATTTGGGTGGGGTACCACTTTCTCATAAGCCTGCATTAAAAAAGCCTATATTTAAGTTTTACCTGATGGCTTGATTAGTGGTTCATATATCATTTAATAATGCATTTTACATCAGTTGTAATTTGATTGGTTGTGGAAAAATCCCACGTTATTTCCGTCTACTTGGATACAAAACAGCTCAAAAATTAGGCCAGGCCTATACTGAGAGTTTTTTTTTTTTAATCTCTCAAAAGGTAATTAGGCCTCATTTATAAATAATAATAAGTTAGATAGATTTTGGTTTAGATCAGTTTGTCTTTTTGTGAAGTAAATAGATTTTTTTCCCAACCAAAATTCCTTATAATTGATCTTTATGTATTTATTTGTGTACGTGTGTGTATGTGTATGTTTATGTTTATGTTGTTATGTAATGTTTATTTATTAAATTAAGATGAACAAAGACAAAAAAGTGAGATAATGTATGTTTGTTTAAGAAAGTGACTGTATTAGAATGTATATCCAAGTTAAAAAATGTACTTTTCAACTCACTTTTAAATACTGTTGCAGGTATTACCTTTTTTAATGAAGCGTTTAACCGAGTATTGTGCAAATTTAATTACATTTTGCTCTGTCGTGGCTGAAGAAAACATGTTTGTGGCACCTCCGTGCACTTTTTATTTGAGTCACTGGAACATTTTTGTCTCCTGTATTTAAAAAACAACCCCTCATATCAACGTTGGTTGTATAATTGCATTCCACTGCTGCCATATTTGATTGTAATCCAGTACTAGTACTGCTGCAAGAGTTACATGTCAGTGTGTTGACTATATTTCAGACATTTGAAGCTAAGATTCACCATTTGGAGACGCGACCATGCAGGAAGCTCAAAGACAGCCAGGAGGGCCTGGAGTACTATGTCCGCTGTGAGGTTCACCTCTCAGATGTTAGTACTCTGATCAGCTCCCTTAAGAGGAATTCAGAGGATGTTAAAACCACCAAAGAAGTCAAATGTAACAGCCTTTTGCTTCTTCTATAAAATGCATTTGAAACATAATCAATATTTTGCAGAAGCAATCACAAAAACAGCTCTGAACTGAATGGGGGCATTCGTTTCCTTTTCTGCTCTAGTCCACTGGTTCCCAAAGAAAATAGCAGATTTGGACCGATGTCATCATCTGGTCACAAAATTTGATCCAGACTTGGATCAAGACCATCCTGTAAGTAATCACTTCTGAGAAACGATTCTTATTACAGGGCTGGTTATGTTGTTGGACCAATATGTCATGACACAGACAATGTGGTCAGTGTTTGATATATTTGATTTAAACAGGGCTACACAGACTCTGCTTACAGACAGAGGAGGAAAATGATCGGAGACATCGCCTTCAGATACAGACAGTGAGATGCCATCTTTTCCCTGAATACTGCACAAAGATTGAGAAAAAAAAAATCTAACATTTGATTAATCCTAATACATCTGAAATATGTTTGTCCTCAGTGGGGAGTCCATTCCCAGAGTGGAGTACACAGAGGAGGAGATCGGCACATGGTAGGGGCTTTTACACCATCAGGTGTAAAAATCAAAAATTACACTGAATATAAATTGCTTGTTTTTCAGACAAACAGTTTGACCTTCCTGCTGTTCAATATCAGAGCATCAATGTGTTCACTCACCACCTGAGTCAGTTTAATCTTCCGTCACAGACAGTTCGTTATGATTTGCCTTTTTTTTTTTGGCAAATTAGTCACAGATGGAGGTCGCCATCAAAGCCGCGGCAGCTTGAGCTTGTCTAAGCATTAAATGTATCAGGGAGCTGGCAACAAAAGATTTGACAGGAATAATTTACAATTTAGTGGGATTTTTTTTTTTTGGGTCATTAATTTCACTTGACAGTTTAAACCAAAAGAAAATTAAACATTTACGATTCCATCAAATACCAGCAAGTAATGTTGACTTTCAGATGATTAGTCTACAAGCCAAAGTGAATTTCTTAATATTCAAGAAGGCAGTTATTTACAAAATAAGAAACACAGTGAATATAAAATACATGAAAAGGTTCCAAAACAAATAGAAATGAAATGAAAATAATAATAAGATACATTTAAATTAAACAAACTAATCTTGAGAATAAAGTAGTTTTTAGGTATTTACAGTTGATTTTCTACTCATTCACTGTTGCACCTCAGTAAAAGTTTTATATTGTTTTCATGCCTCAGAAAGACAAAAAATGTTTTGTTTGAAATCCCCCCAAAAAGAAATCAGAATGACTCTGCTTCTTATGCTATCTATCCCCAATTAGGAGGGAAGTGTACTCAACTCTGAGGGACTTGTACGTCACCCATGCCTGCAGTGAATATCTCGAGGCCTTCCGTCTGCTGGAGAAGCATTCTGGGTACAGTCCAGATAACATTCCCCAGTTGGAGGAAGTGTCATGCTTCCTTAAAGGTAAAAACACATTAAACCTTTTAATAAGGACATTTCTTATCATTTACAATATTCTACGGCATTATCACAACAAACTGTGCAGTCACCAGAGCTGGAGCTCCTTGCTTACGTCAAAGCTAGCTGAAAAAAACGGAGGTGAAGGGGCATGTAAAGTGCTTCAACCATCTGTCGAAAAAAGGTTGCTTTTAAAGACGAGACAATCGCTGAATGTTTAGTGGTGTCCTCTCATGTATTGACACTAAAACACGAAGTTGAGCAACAGCTTTTAACCCTGAAACAACTATTTCAGCTGTTTCGGGAAACAAACAAACAGTCATTTCTGGCTGATTAGACACTGTTTAACTTCGTATTTACGTGTCGGAACTTGAGAGGACACCACTAAACATTTGTTGATTGTCTCGTCTTTTAAAACAACCTTTTTTCGACAGATTGTCAAAGCACTTGAATGCCCCTTCACCTCTGCTGTTTTCAGCTAGTGGTGATATCAGCAAGGAGCTCCAGCTCTCATGACTGCACCGTCGTCATATTAATGCTGTAGAATATCGTATAGGATTGTAAATATCCTTATTACAAGGCTTAATGCGCAAAAAAATGAACTTTTTCTTTAAGTGAAAACAATATGTAACATCCCGGGGTGGTGTCTCTCTATCACTCACAGAGCGTACAGGTTTCATACTGCGTCCAGTGGCAGGTCTGCTCTCAGCCAGAGATTTCCTGGCCAGTTTGGCATTCCGAGTTTTCCAGTGTACTCAGTACATCCGACACGCCTCCTCCCCTATGCACTCCCCAGAACCGTGAGTACAACTGTGACTCCTCTTGCTTTGCTTACATGGCATTGTAATGTAAATAAAAACATTGAGGATTTGAGAAAGAAGCAAATATATTAAGTAAACAGAACTACTTTCTTGAGGGCACAGCTGAGGAGGAAAAAGGAAAGTTAATTTCATTGATTTTTTGGGGTGTTTGTAAGAAAATGGACTTCTGTCTTCATGCCTGTTGTTTACAGTTGGAACAGAATTGTTGTTCATTGTTGTTTTGTAATGCACCCTGATTGAACTAAATAATAAAAGTTGTATCTAGTTAAATGTACAGAGTTCAGGGTGTTTCTGTTTGGATCAAATTCGGCTCCACTTCAATCTTTCCAACTCTTTTGCTTCAGTGACTGTGTCCATGAGCTGCTGGGCCACGTCCCCATGCTGGCTGACCGCACTTTCGCCCAGTTTTCACAAGTGAGTGGAGAGGCCAGACTTCCAAATTATTCCTATATCACAAGTTGTACTGCAAAGTTTTTCGATGTATTCATTATTTGCTGCAGAATCTTGGTCTGGCATCACTTGGAGCTTCAGATGAAGATATTGAGAAACTGTCCACAGTGAGTAACACCAACAACACCACCAACATGTTTGTTTTTTTTAAAAATCAACCTTTAAAGTAAACATTTGCTTTGAACC
>JAPZDX010000022.1:8617727-8628285 GCA_029783625.1 Naso annulatus
TTCTGTAATTTTGCTTGCTCGCAAATCTTCCTTTTAAATATCACGGAAAATTTCAGCATAGCATTGTCATTATTATAAAGTTTTCTCAAAGTTCGAGGCACTTTATATATACTGTGGGAGCTTATAAATCAGCAAAAAATTCCAACAATGGCACAGTATGGTGGAATTTGATCCACGGAATGTACAAAAATGATTAAGTACTTATACCCGAAAACTCTGACGTTGGTCTTTAAGACTGGAATGGAAAGAATTTTGATTTCTTGAATTTATTAATAGCACATGGCAAAGATGTAGTGTGTGGGATGGTGTGTGACCGATGAGTGAGAGTATGTGTGTATGTGTGTGCGCGCATGTTGAGCACTCAACAGGTGCCAAGCATAACAGAGGAGAAGAGAAAAACATGGTGGGGTTAGCTCACAGCCGGGCTTCCCGCTAACAGAGTGTCACAAACAAAAAATGGGATGGTGTGTAAGTCTGAGCGGTCCAGTGTGATTTTGTGACTACGTGTGATGTTATGTGTGCTTGATAGATAGTGTGCTGGAGAGGATGCACGTGTGTGTGCGTGTGTTTGCCTTTGTCACTATCTGCAGCTGTACGTGTGCAATGAGCGAAAACAGTACAGGGAAATGAATGAGGTATGTGTAATGGCTTGCTGCTCTGCTATGTTCATTAAGCTACAGTGCATGTGAGTGTGAGTGTCTCTGTGTGTGTGTGTGCCTGCCAGAGTGTGTTTGCTTTGCTTAAACACAAATTCCTGGGGAACAGTAGGAGGTATGGAAAGTGTTCTTTGCACAGTTTTTGAGGTTCAGTTGTCAACATTGTCAGTATAACATCATTGACATTATGAGACAGATGCTGACACTGTTGCGGATTACCCTACAATTCTTTGGCTCAAATCGACCAATAGATCACATTTCTCTTTTTCTGCCGCCTCTGTGGAGAGTGACATTAATTTTGGGCCTTGCATGTTTTGCGGTGAAAATGTGTTATTCGGGGGAGGAGTGAGAGCCAGCTTGTCCTTTCAAAATGTCCTCAACACTGCGGTTCAGTGGCACACTGGAACACCACATACTGTATATACTGTGTGTGGGCCATTTTTTCCAAATTTTCAGGCAATATGTATAATAACTGCTGCCCATGTCTCCCCAAGTAACCCTAGAAGGTACCCAACAGCTGTTTGGATCTAGAAAGCTTTTCAAAGAGTCATTTTCAACCTCCTCATAAATAGTTTATCTCTACCCGATAAGCTTATTATTATTATTATAATTATTATTACTATTATTATGTTATTTTAATTTTTTTAAAAACGTAATTCTTCAAAGAGCAAGCGGAAAAACTGACAGGGGGCAGTATATCACCAAAGCAAAACTTAATGGCCCCTCAGTATACTCTTTGCTGTAGCTCTTTTTGACTTTAACTTGTTGTTGCCATTAGCTTGTTTGCTAAGTTAGTGGTACAACTACAGTAGCTGCGCTATTAGCTGGTCTGTCTAACTGGAACAGTAGACTGGAGCGCTGAATGAGCGTCGGTGTTACACTGTGGACAATGGAACCGATGAAACTTTAACCATAATTATAACGATGTGAGCATCCACTCTAATGAACGATAACGTTCTGTAAACAACAGCGAAGAGCGTACTGTAGAGACTTCTTAAGCACCAAAATGATGTTTTTTTTAAACACGTAATTTGCAGCCTAATATTATGCTATAACTGTTAATTTAGTTGTATACTGCATAAGTCAAGACTGAGTGATTAGAGTAACATTTGACCAAAATATGTTACTTGAAGACGAGCTGAAATGCCTGTTTCCAGAGCGTCAACTGCCGTGCTGTGACGTATTCGCTATTCAAACAATTAAACAACCATGACCGGGCTGTAGGGGCGGGACATAAGTTAGAGGAATCTGACTGGAGTGTTGTTGTTACTCCTTGGCAATCGTTGCTAGGACTTTGTTAATAATTAACAGCTAAATTTTAACACCAAGCTAGATTTAGTTTATTATTATTTAGTTTACAGGTTTATATTGACAGGTGGATTGGCATGACATAATTGGTTGAATTCAAAAAATGATTCAACCAATAACAGCCCTAGTCAACGATGACATCAGGGACCCAGGAGATTTTGTTTTAAATGAAAGACAGAAGTGGCAGACTTTAACATAAAAATATGAAATAATTCATTTTTTGTAATTGTTTTGTGATACATTTTAAAATTTGACTACAATAAGCAGGGATATGATCCAAAAGGGTTGAAAATGCATTCTGTGACTTCAGCTTGACTTTACTTACCATCATTTAGCTTAAAATTTGGTTTTATTCAACCCCAAATACAAATCGAGTCATGAGATGCCCATAGTTGAACTGTTTTTAATCCAAACGTGTGGTTGATCTGAATGCACACTTAAATAAAATTCAGCATGAATATAATTGTCTTCCTTTATTTCTATTCCGCAAAATACATATGCTGCAAAACATCTGTCCAGGTCCAGCTATGTTTACTACTGACGCTAACTAAAGGGTATACTCCCTCTTCTGGCATAAGTGGGAAACAATGCGTCTTCTTATGTACAATGATTTTGATTGGCTGTCAGTGTTTCTGTCATTCATCAAATCACTCTGAAAGTGATCCCAACAATATCATCTGCCACTGTTGTTACAGTTGTAGTTAGGACTCCACCATCCACCTGAGTTGGAATGATTTTTAAATTATTGCCTTTTTATAGTTATAGTTACTGTTCTTGGTGTAAACGACCCTTTGCTCAGTAAATAAGGGTTTGTTTTTTTTCAACAAAACAGAGTTAATGACTGTTGAAAAGACAAACCAAGATGGTTCTTGGTGATTTTTACTGTCTTATGTTTTTGTCAAGTTTGAATAAAGTGTGTTCTACAACTAGTGAACAAAGCAATTAAAGGAATACTCCACTGCTGTAAATGCAAAAATATCTTGAAAATATGGAATCTGTGTAGCAGAAATGCACTGAATTTTTAAAATCTGCAATTGGTACTGTGATGTAGAGGTCTTCAGGGCTCCAAAAATTCATACTCAAAGAGACCCGGAAATGTACTACCCAGATCTGGACTAGACCCATCCATAATTTTAAAACTAGGACCCGTACCCATGCACAACCGTGAAATACCAGACCTGGATCCCACTCGAACTCAGGTATTATTTGATATGCCAGACCAGAACCTGGCTTGGACACACAGACCCGACACAGATATCACAACTGACTGCCAATAACAAGATAACGTTGATTTGCAAGTTAAATCATAATTTTGTGTCTTACCTTATGTAATGTTAGCCTTCATCTGTACCTGGCCATGATGCATATAATCCATCCTCCTTGTTAAAGTTACATTCATCCAGGTTTTCTGTTATCGTTATTCCACTTCCTTTGCTGATAGAAACAGCATACAGGCCAACAATTAATCCACTCAGTGACACTGTTTCATCTTAAAGTCCACTTTCTGTCAGTTATGGATGACAAATGCTACTTGTTTAGAATCAGCTGTGCAGTCTGAAGCATCTAGCGTAACAAAATATGACTTAAATTTTTTGCCTTTTTGAAATATAATGACGATACGACTGTTTACGTTAGCATTGCTAACTTGCTATCAGCTGCTTTGACTTCGGCTCTCTCTCTGAACTCTGACCCTTCACCTCTCAGGCCGGAAGCGATACACTCACTCAGTCATTTGATACCACCTTATGACCACAGATGCACTTTGCTGTTTGTGCACTGTTGTACTTAACACACACAATAAGAGCAGGATAACTCCACAAATTTAGACTTTCATCAATCAATATTTACTGTGAGACTCTAAGTAGAATATAAAATGAAAAAATCATGGGTAGCGGCAGGTCCTAATGGACCTGACATTTCAATGACAGAGATCTGAGACCTGCTGCGAATGGTACTGAGCCCAAACTGGACTAGCAGTTTTTTCATATAAATGGACTCGAGACTTGGATCAGAAACTTGGGTATTCAGAGGTTCGGGTATACCCCGAAGAAACTCTAACACCAGATGTAGCCAAAGGTCATGTTCACTTTTGAACAAACGGCAGAAATCCTACAAGTTCCAGAATGCTCTTTGCTTACCAGGTTTATCCCTAGAATGTTGAAAAAGAGCAAATTTCACAACTTCTAACACGTTAGTTCAATGTCATTTGAAAATGGGGCAACATGAAACACGTGCTTGGGTAGAGTCTTGCACGAGACTGTACAAGACTAAAAACCTGTGTCAATAGTTTAACATTATGCTTGGTGTTTTTTCACACTGTAACGTTTTACTGCTGTTTGCAGCGAAATCCTGCCATTGCACTAACTATGTGCTCATTGGTCAGTTTAGTCTGCTTTATCCAATTTCTTTTTGGAATTCAGAAGTAGGTTTCAAGAACTCCGCTGTCCAAATGCGGTCCAGTGATGTGATGCATTGCTGCACAGGCTGGTCCTCCAGATTCAGACACTTCCTCCAGGAGAATCTGGCCTCTTTGAAATGTGTTGCAGCATAACATCACCATTTCAGTTTCTATCAGCTTACGGTTCCTGCATAGACACCACCAGTTATCCAAGAGGTGAAGTGGCTTGTCCGGCTTGATCTCTGCAGTGACTGGCAGGCTACTTCTCCTCTATAAGCTGCTCACTGTATTGAGGCTCATATATGTGGCCACGTAGATCAGATTCCACCAGTACACTGTTAAAATTCTCTTCGTACATATTTTTATCTGCCATCTGCCATGATGAAAAAGTTTCTTGTGAGTCTAGCGTGATAAGCAAGACAGCAGAAGACTGTTTTGCTCCTGGGGAGTGAGGGGCCACCTCTCTCTAAATGTGTAAGTACAATTTAACGGCAAAAAAAGGCAAAGTAACGGCAGGAAAACTGCCTCCTGCCTCCCAAGTGGGCGGCAACAGAGGAGTTTTAAGCCGAGAGAAGAATGGAGCACCAATCAATGACATTTTTGTGTCTATGTGTCAGGTTCATGATAGAGAGACTCCCTTATAGGCCTTTACATCAAAAATTGAGTATTCCTTTAAGTGCAAGAGAGGACGGGTCAGGGCTAGCTGGTTAGCATGTCAACTTCAGTAGATATCTCTGTAGCACAATATATAGATGTCTTTGACGTACTATCAAAACGGTAATTTCTTCAAATTCTGTTGATAATGTTAGTTAATTTTTGAATGTTTCAAACAAATTCTGGTCATATCCTACACATTTCTGCTTTAAGTGTTTTTTTTTTTTTGTCTGGGATACTTCAGTGATTGAAATATACTGTCCATATGCAATGTATAATTCAGGAAAGCAACAAAACGTTGTAGCAGAACAATGCATAAAATATAATTCATAACAGTGAGATTTTTCCCACAAGATTAAGTGTATATAAATAAGATCTTAATGCACTTTGACACATTTGGCAAGCCCTGTAACATATACAACACATATATTTCCATAAAATATGCTCAGACACACTGTTTGAATTTCCTTAAAAAACACTGATCTTGTGTAAACGCCCTTTTTCCAGCCTTAAAGCCAGGTCGTCCCAACATCATTAAATATGTGGTCCTTGTTACAGAAGCTATCATGTTGATGTTTTCAAGTTGTTATCCATACAAGGCTGTACATTTCTCAATGTACCCTTGGCTGTCCTCATATGGCTGGGCTGAGCTGACCCCCAGCACAGTTTACTGGGAGTTTCACTTCTGCAGCGGTTCCCAAAAAGCTTTCCAACACAGACAGCGGTACAGCTGGCCGCCCCGTAGCTGACATTTACAACAACCTCTCATCTGACAGTGATTCACAGCACATGCACTAAAGATATATATTGCACCAGATGCACCAGCGGAACTGTACAACAACAACAACCAAGACATCAATGATTAAATATGTCATGCTGAGCAGGGGAAAAGGCCAAACAGCTCCAGGGACTGAGGGAGAATGTGTAAATTTGGGGCTTTGGTCTTCATTAAGGACTGATAACGTACTCAAAACTGAATCAAATTTGGAATGTTTGATAAAGGATTGCAAGTGCCAGTTTATGCCCTTGGCTTAAGTTCAGTTTGTTTAATGTTATTCATGCTGGAGGAGCGTGCCAGTCAGCGGGAGCAGATGCAATCTTTATGTTCCACAGAACAACCAGTTCCAGGTGAGAGTGTGTTCGGGAGAGATACATGATGCTGTGAGAAATCTGGACAAGTTCAGAGGGACCGCCTGCAGCCAAAGCTACATATGCAGCTTCTTTTAGGTCACAACCCTCACGTTTGGCCTGTGCAAACACAGCATAATTTACTGCCTTTAGACTTAATGGCCAGCCTTAGTCTGAAGTTTTGAGTAGACATCACCAAGGCTTTTTAACCTTCAGGCAATGTTATCGATTCTGAAAATTCCACATTTCTAACATTTTTTGTGCGAGCTGACCTTTGGCACCATAATGTGCATGAAAGAACTTGTACTGGTTGATCAGATAATGCTGTATCAGTGTGTATGATGGGTGGAGATGATGTTGCTGGCAGCAAATTCTTTTCACCATCCTTAGCTTATGAGTAAATACTTGAGCTACAGGAGCTATTTCCCTACCTCTGGCTAGGGGAAGATCTGTAATATATAGTGGTTGTCTGAATGTGTGTGTGTGTGTGTGTGTTTGTGTTTTCGGAAATAGAGTAAGGTGGAATTGCAAATAAAAGTCCTGACCCTGGACCGTGGAATTCCAGGGTCGGCATTCGAGGAACATGCCCAGCCCTAAGAGCGGGCAAGCCCAAATCCCCCTCTGGGTAGCTTCAGCCTTACACAACACGTCTGCAAGACACACACACATACACGCACACACACACACACACACTCTCGCACACAATACACACTCACATACACACAATAAGCAGACAGTCCCCTACCCCCTTCCCTTTGTTGTTGTTGTTTTTCTCTCTCCCCCTCTCACAATGGAAAGGCATCTCCACTCTCCAAGAGGCCACAATGAGAGATCTGCTCAGTAGCGGAACAATAGACAGAATCTATACTGAATTCATTCTGCACTTTCCTTGGACTTAAGTCAGTTAGCCAACTGATTCTTAGATACAAGGGCTAGATAAGTAACAGGCATGCATGCTCCGGCAGGAGTAGCAGAAACACACACAAGCACTCCCTTTTTGTCAAATGTATGGGCTGATAAAGCTCCTTGTAGGTTGCTTCAGCCTCTTGGGACGGTGACCGTCCGTTGCTGAGGCCCCAGTGGCATTGAGGCACTCGTTGAGTTGCTGTCAATACAAAGCTCCTTTGAGCTTGAGCATTGTCTCCTCCCTGGCTTGTTCTCTATGATTAGTCAGCAATCTGCTATCGCACGGGGCCCTGGCCTACTTCTGCAGAGGAATTCGACCTATGACATCAGTCTGCTACAAAGAGGCCAAAGTCTGTCCAGCATGGGCCTTAAAAAGTCCAGGTGGAACAGTTTAAAGATTTAGGTGTTTTGAACCTCCTATAGAAGTGGTCTGCCTCTGTTCTTTGTCCCATTTGTTAACAAACACTAACAAACTGCGCAGATTTAAAAAAAAACTCCTGAAATTTTATTAAATGAGCACAAAAGTGAGAGGATGCATTAACAGATGACGTAACAGAGGCATGAGTAGAAACAGACACAAGGTAGACGTAAAAATTTTGTTGTGGTAAGTTTTTCTTATTTAACCACGACCAAAGGCTTTTAAACCCAAACCACAACCATAAACATTAACCATACACCAAATAGTTTGAGTTTCTTAGCCTTAACCACACCTTTGCCTGGCTAAACCTCACATCAACCTTAACCATTAGGTAACCATTAATATGATGAACACAAGATGTCAAATTGTTGTTGCCTAATTTGCGGTAGTAAAATGCACTGTCTGCAAGACGTCATATGCATGTCGGACTTTGTGCTCATTTTCCAAAATTTTATGAGGTTTTGACGATGCAGGCACACACACACATATACGGATTGTGGACACACACACACACACACACACACACACACACGCAAGGATAAAAAAGACACTGATGGAGGAGGGGTTAGAAGGAAGGAAAACAGAAAACGTGAGAACAGAAATGGGAAAGAAAGACTGATTAATCCTCCCTTTGGTGGTGTGCTCAAGGCGTTTGATTCAGCCACACACACCCCGCCCTCCTGACCTGTCTACTTCTCTGTGAGGTGGTTTGATGTTTCATTCTTTCTTATCAATAGCACCTTTGCATCAATTACCCAACAAAAACATCCTTCAGAGGCAAAGGGATGGGGGAGCGCTGGGGGGGGAGGGGGGTTCTCTGAGGGAGTGTGGGAGACAGCCTCCTTGTAGCACATTCCAGGCTTTTGTCATCCCTGGGAATTTGTTTCCTGTCAACGTCTTAAGCCAATAGATAATATGTTATCAGGGATGAGAGGAGACTTAATCCCCCTCAATGACCCAAACCCCACCATGAGAGAAGAAAATACATAAGAGGAAATACCTTTTAAGTGAGACGTCTTTCTTGGTGATAAATGTTTGCTGGTTTATGTGCGCGGCGGTAATCATTAAAATAGAATGAACAGACTCAGTTGGTGGAGTAATGATCTAAAACATGGGAGAGCAGAGAAAAGACCGAAAAGTCCTCTTGGAATCCCCCCTAAAATAATCATCAAGCAGGCTGATAAAGTCAAGAGGTTGCCAGGTTCTTACTCGAAGTGACATAAAAGATGTTTGCAGATTTCTCTCTATTTTGGATGCTTTGGGGTATTATTTCATAGCTATTTGGCCTAATTTATGAGGTGCTCCACACATGAGCTCGTTCAGTTTTATGGCCCTGTGTTTCCCAGTGTCTGCAAAGAGATCTGTGTGCCCTCTAGACGGCCAGCCTGGGGCCAGTAAACCTCTCTCTGTACAGGCAACCGCAACCATTCTCTCTAAATTACATCACCTTTCCAGATCCCACCAGTGAAATCGACGCTCAGCTGCTGTTGGATTCTCCTCTCGTTTTCTTTTTCATACCTCTCTCCCTTTTCTTTTCTTTCTAGATTTCTTATGTTCAATAGATTAAATCTAATTCTTCGATTTACGACCGCAACAACAGCCAAAGTAGTCTTGGGAGAAATCTCGAGACTTTATTCTTGTTTTTGTCTACTCTTGAGTCCCAGGTTTCTCCAGTGCAATCTGTAACCAAAATCTGTCTCCCTTTACCTCGCTTCTCTCTTTCATCACTCTCCATCTCTGAAACCAACTTGAAAGGAAGTGACTGTGGGTCAGTGGTATGTCTGCAGAGTAAACAGTGGCTAACGGAGGCCTGGACCAGGCTTATCAGGTCGCGTCTGTCTGATTGACCCTCCACTCCCTCTTTGTTTAGACGTCCTGACAGGCGGGTCACCGCTACACATCCTCCTCCGCCTCTGTTCCATTATTCCCACAATTTCATGTTGTAAAAGTGAAAGGCCATGTTTTACTTCTTTACTTGAAGGGCAAACAAGCAGCCGGAGGTGCTTTTTGGGAAACTAAACACTGCAATAAAGGGACTCGGGCTGCCACCTGAGACACCACAGGTCATGATGCTTAGACAGGCATCTCTGATATGTGGCTCATTTTAAAGAAACAGTAGGGAAAGGTAAAGGCTTGTTGTGGGCCGTTGACAAATATTTACAGCTCACTCAGACAACAGGAGGAATGCAGGAGAACGTCTCTATCTGGGGTTACTCACCCCCCACCTTCCTCTTTCCCCTCTGTGTGTGGTAACGCTGTGTTCTTCAGCTGTTCCCCAGGTCTGTCTGAGGCCACTGTGGCCTGTCAGCCTGTCAGATTAAAGCTTCGGTCTTCCAGTCGTCCTTAAATGCCGCACGCTTTGTTTTCATTGAGGAGGGGTGCAGAATGCGTGTGATCTCTTGTCGGTCTCCTTCTCATCCATCTCTGCCAGAAGCTGAGGGGGCAGAAGGGGTAAAAGGGGGTTCAGGCAGGGGCAAGGGGCAGGGTCACACAGGGGGAAGAGCAGGGTCAGAGGTTAAGCTAGGTTACCCCCAGCCTTTGCACTAGAGTAGCGAAGACCTAAAGAAAGACGCACACACACACACACACACACACACTTCTCTGCCCACCAGTAATGAAGCCCTCTACTGACATTTCGCTCATGTCTCCAACACTGCAGTTATTCATGCAGAGTGTGGCCTGTTATTGAGTGCAGATGTGGGGCTGTAATGAGCAGTGGCTCTGGCACTGACTGTGATGAACAGAGGGCTTTGCTGTGCCCAGACGTGGAAGAACAGAGAGAAAGGGATGGATGAAGAGAGTGACATAGATGAACTGTAGAAGATGAGGCTTTTTTTTTTGTTTTTTTGGACTTGGAGAGAGGATGAGTTTCGGGGCTTTTTCGCAGGTGCAGAATGGGATAATGGGATGTTCACAGTAACCTCAGAGCTCTCAGTGGGGCTGGGTTACTGCATCCCTTGCTGTAATAGGCGTCCTGTCAACTCATAGCTCCTGAATGTATCAGGATATGGGTGCCGACCATTAATGGTAACCTAAGACCATCTGTCCCCCTTATTTATATCTATCTCTGTTTCTCTCTCTCTCTCTCTC
>JAPZDX010000022.1:8635108-8646006 GCA_029783625.1 Naso annulatus
ATAAAGGCCTAAAAATCCCCCAAAAATATCTTTAAAAAAAAAAGAAAGAAAGAAAGAAAGAAAAGAAAATGTCCAACAATTACTTGATTTGTTTTGTTTTTTTAAAATACGTTTTTGCACTTGTTTCTCCTACACACATTAATCACAAAGTGATCTGAAAGTAAAAATTAGGAGCAAATATTTTAGCCAACAACTTTTTGTGTGTGTGCATTTATTGAAATTGTTTTAAAATACATGAGCCAAAAAGTTACCTTTTGCTGAAAAAAACCCCTATATTAGTGTACCACAGCATAACTAAGATTTTTTGGAGGGTTGATTGATTTTATTGATTTTATTATTTTATACATTAATAATACATTATACAATGTGCACACAGTGCTAAAGTTCATCAGGACATCGCAATAAAGTCATCTGACTTATTTCCACTGTGGTTTATGAAATCACAAATAAATAATTAAACCAACCCAGCCTTTGTGAAATTCATTTGGAATTTAATGATCTGCTCCACTTAAAAATGTGTTTTTCATTGATTCATCACCTACAATGTCAGACATTGACTATATTGTTTTGTATTCATGCAAACATTGTCCCTAGAGAGGTGTTTTTACATTCTTCTACTGAAGGGGGCGATGTCTGTGCACTTCCCCCTTCTTTAATTCAGATACAACCTGGAAAAGCTAGACCCCCTGGCAAAGAAACCTGAAACCTCCAGCGTAGAGCAGACGTGTCAGTATAGAGAGTGACAGTTCGCGTTAGCACAACCACAAACGCTGTGTCAGTTACAGGTTCAAGCTGACAAGCTGAGAAACTACATAAAGGATATCAACCACATTTACCATTCTGATACATCTGCTAGTCGCTCATTTTGGTGCACAGCAGACTCCTAACCTGAGTCCAAAAACATTTGGCTGAATTTTTCCAGTGTTTCCTATAGCTAGCCATCTATGCACACAGCTTTCCATCCAGTTAACATAACACAAGCAGCTGTGGTGGGCGGGGCACAAGGACTGTGATTTGTGTAGATCAGGACTTTCCTTTTCTTTCTTTCTTTTCTCTTGTTTTTTTTTTTTAAGAGAAAGTTTTTACAAAATATTAATCATTAGAGTATTAGAACATGTCTGGTGGAGACTTCACTAAAAAATCTAAAGCATGTCTTACAACTTAAGACTTGATAAATGTTGCACCGTTCGTTTAAAGTTCATCTGTAGCTCAGCTGTTTTCTTTGGCTCTGGCTAAGACATTAAGTAGATATTCCCCTGCAGCTCATGGCATGCATGAGGATCCGTACGCAAGCCTCTGAGGTTGACTCCAGAAGTCTGGCACTCCCAGGAACAGGACATGTGGCAGGACAGTCCGGCATAGGAAGCTCAAAGACCATGATGCTGTCTATGGGGCTGATGATTAACAGAGAACCAATCACAGGAGAGAGAAGCCAAACTCCACCTTGACAAAGATTGGTCAAGAGTTGATGATGTGGTCACAAACCCAATGAACTCAATCTGCCAACATCCAATCTGCTAAACCGTTCCAACGGCTCACACTCTACCATCCAACTTCCTCTTCAGCATGGACCTTGGTCTTTGATCGGACCTGCCTTCATTCATAAATTCAGTCGAATTTAATTGATAAAAAGGATCCAAAGCTGTGAAGTATACTGTATTAGTTATTGATATTTTTAATATAAGTCATCTTGCAATAGTAATGTTTCTGATGCATAAAAATGACAAAAATTTGACGATTCTTTTTTTTCTCACAAAAAGGTGTCCCAAAGCAAAAGCATGGTTTATTTACACTACCATCTGTTAATAACAGTGACATTTGTTGCAAGATTAATAATAAATAATGACTGAACAGTAATTACGTTTAAAGAATAGTTTCTAAATGGTAAATCTTTTGTTACTTAAACTGACCATTAACATTTCCCCTCATTCTTTACAGGTAACAATAACCAGGGGCATATCATGTAATTCTGGACCCTGCACATAAACATTTAGTATTTACCCTTCCCCAAATTCACAGCTATTCATCCTATCACATTTGTAGGTAATCCTCACATGAAAGCTTTGTACATCAGTGTCCCTATGGCCCCAATTAACTCCATCTTCTTGCACAGCAGAATGTCTTAAAGGTGCAACAGATCAAAAAAACAATGATTGTTAAAAATTAAGCAAATGTAAAATATTAATTTTGCAGGAAAAACGTCTAACGACCCAAACAATCTTAATTCACAGATTTTTTTCAATGCTCATTCTTAAAAATCACTCAGACTTTTGTTCGTCCTCTTCTCCTCTACCCTTCTCTAACGTTCACCTGCTTTGTTCTCCGTTGTCTAACACACTTTGATGCACAGAGTCACGTATGCACATTCATGCATTCACACAAAAGTACCCAAAATACCTGCACACATTAACATACATTCACAAGCGCACGCTCATGCACACACATTTCCACTGCAAACAGTCACTTTCAAGTGAATTGTAGGGAGCAAAAAACTTTGCTCAGTACAGCCTGCCCTTGAGAATATAACTCTGTTTGATTTGCTAGATTTTGGACTTTAGGTTCAGAGATGGCCTGGGAAAGGAATGTTTTGAAATCACGTGGATCAACAGACTAATTTCGTCATGATGTCACATTACAGTCGCTGTGCTTTTAATTTAACAATGGTTCGAATNNNAAGAAGCTTTCATTTATTTTAACCATAGAAAGTAGAGCTGTTGATCCCTGTGCAAATCAAATGAATTTTAAAGTTGTTTCACAACCATGTAATGAGAAAACACTTGGAAATGTAAAATTTAAGATCAGATCAGAGTTACTTTTTGTTTCAGGGAGAATTCAGATAGGTCAGATGTCTTAAAAATAAAAATAATTGTCAACAGATGTCAGCAGAAAGAAGAGAGAAAAGGCCAAAGAGTCACCTGTAGTTTTGTGGTATTCACAGGCCATCGATGCCCTCATTCTTTTACAGAGTGTATTACAACAATATTTAAAGATGAAGTCATTCTGTCTCTTTAATAATACTTAAGGATATTTGTTCACTAAATGGATCATGATATCATGATGTCACACAGGATATGACCTCAAACGGCTCAGATGACATAATTGCTATCACCTGCACGATGCACAGACATTCCTGGGGATGGTTTGTGTTGAGGTGATGATAATTATTCTTGCCATCATGATAACAAAAATATGCCGCACTAAGAAGTTTTGTAAGCATATGAGAGTGGATTGCATGTTACTATAAAATGTGACAGAGTTTCCTACCACCAAAGCTGATGTCTCAACAGTGCTGCCAAAGGATTTCCATGCATACTGTGTCTTTTTTTGGCTACCTCTGGGGATTTTGTCTGGGTCATTGTGACCTGAGCAGCAGCAGAAAAAGGAGTGAAAGTTGTACGTTTACTTTACTTCAGTAGATCTTTAACTGTTAAACTGCATTTCGACTATTTTCTGTGTCGGAGCGGAACATTAGAAATGCGCTAATAGCATTCCATGCTTTGAGACTTTGAGAGAAATGCCTTCCTGATTTCAAAGACCACATTGGTATGTTGCCATCTGCAGTTGTCTAAATGAGACAGACTCTCTCTCTCTCTCTCTCACTCTCTCTCTCTCCCTCTTTTTCTCTCTCTCTCTCACTCTCTGTCTCCCTCAGTGAGTTCATGGCCCTTTGTAAAACTGCACTTGTAGTTGTATGTGATGCCCCCTTCTTCATCTCTGCTCTTAAGCACCACATTTATGTACATTTTTATAAAAAAAACTGGCACTTAAGACAAACCGCACTCTAACAGTATATAAATTTATGTCTGGTGAAGGTTAAATAAATGATTATCTGGTCAAGTCAGTAAACTCAATTCTGCCAAATCAGAACAGTTCATACAGTACCCCTTCTGCCTAATGTGAAGTTGGCAAAAGTGGCGGGTAATTACATCACCAAAGCTCCTTTAATAAGCTCAGACTTTCAATTTTTAAGGTCGTTTATGCCGGCCTCAAGGACTACAGAAGAGGCAGAGCTGTGCTGAGCAATCAGCTGCAAGGCTGAGGATGTAATGTCTTGATGCAGGCACTAGGGTAGCAGAAAGCCCAACCATCAAGTACCGTCACATGCCTGACCATAGAGGATCCAGCACTGAGGGAGGACACTGCACCTGAAGGCACACATCTGACCACCTAGGGGTGTGACGGTGGTGAGATGAAGCCTGATGTTGAGACCGCCCCAGTTAGTGGACATCAGCTGCTCCCGATGCAGACTTTCGAGATGGTCAATGGGGGCCAGGCCAGGTCAGAGGCATGGGGAATGGCAGAAAGTAGAAGTTTGCGCCCACAAAAGAAAATTTCCTCAGACTCAAGACGTCGAATCTATTGGCCAGTAGCAGGTCCAGAGGTGGAGGAGGGGAGAGACAGGTGAGCACCATGTTTGCCTTTAGTAGCTGCTGACCAAGGCTCCTGATCTGGTTTACACAGACTTGAGCTCACTGGAACCTGAACTCCATCCCTGCCAATGAGACACCATGACTCAGCTGGGCCCAAACAGAGCGTGGAGGTTGCTGATGTTTTGAACTTTGCACCCTGGAGAAGCCACTTGACCTAAAGCTAAAGAAAAGCAGCTTTATTGTCATTATACAATGAATTGTACCACTAAATTGAGAGGTTAGACTGGAGGGTTAGTCTTGTGCCGCTGCCACTTCAGGCCAACCGAGCCAAATGGGTAGGGAGGGGAGGAAACTGGAGTACCCAGAGGAAACCCATGCAGACACACAGGAAGAACATGCAAACTCCACAAAGAAAGGTCCTACCCAGCCAGGTATTGAATCGAGGACTCTCTTGATGTTAGACGAGCCAACCTGAATTTGAACCCATGACCTAATAATCAAGCAACTGTGCTGCCTCGGGTTGTTTCCTGGCAGTTCCAGACATTTCGGTGTTGACGAAGCTGGTCCATGGCAGAGTTGCATTGTTGATCATTGTCATGTTGTGGTTACCATAGCCGGAGGATCTAGGGACTGCCATGTGCTTGGCCTGGCTTGAGGCGTCAGAGGAGAGTAGCCTGTCCATCTCTTTATGTAACTCATGTAAACTATTTTTCAATTTTTCAATTCTCCACCAAATGTGCAATAAATTAAAATACTATTGTAAAATACTATTACCTCAAACTGTACTTCAGTACAGTCATATAACAATCCACAAGTGAATTTTGTTTGCATGTCCCAGCTGGTGAATGAAGTCAGTACTGATTAAACAGACGTCGCTCAAAGCAGCTTGCGTTTAAAAGCCACTACAAGGAATTTTTGTTTTAAGTTACTTAAAAATTTTAATTCAGTTTTGGAGAAACTAAGCCAATGACCCCTCTCATTCCTCCTTGCATCTTTATTGTCTTGCTGAAATCACCCTGACCATCGCAGCACTCTTGCAAAATACCAAGAAATGTCGGACGCATGTTGTGAAGTTTGTCCCAAAGAGAGCCAACAGTAATTTTAAGTACATAATGAATGACCATTCTTTCTGTTATTAGATGATTCACATGGTCTGTCTAAATGCTAATAGTCAACTGTCAAACCACAAAGATCAGATGTTTTGCAGAATTTTTGCCTAATGAGAGGAGGCTGTTGAGAAGTGTCTTGTCACTGGTGAAGGGTCAGTGGTGAATAGTGAATGGTGAGTAGGAAGCTGTTTTCAGGCCTGATTGCCCACAGGCCACATCAAGCATTTGTAGTTTGAAATGCTGCCATAATATGTCAATATAATGATTCACAGATAGCTTTGCCTTTCTGATGAATGGATGAAATGAATTCAGCCCTTATAGGAACCGGTCTTCCTGAAATATTTCGAAGGAAAAGCTCTTTCTCCGTCTCAGTCTCAGACTTGAGAGGCTACACAGTAGGGAAAAAAAAAAACCTGCTAAGCCAACATGCCTGGAACAATGGGCACAAACACACCCAGGAGTGGTCACGCATGCTTCCTCATGGCTGCCGCGAAGGTCAAGTGTAGGTTACATTGAGCTGGCTGACCTTAATGATCATGTTACCACAGTCACTTTGCCCTTATGGTATGTTTTTTTGTTTTGTTCTGCTTTTGTTTTTGTTTTGTTAAGGTAGGAGTCCACACTTTACTATAAGAGGATAGAAAGGTAGTACATCAATGTATGCTGCATCATTTTAAGATTACTATTCAGACAAAATAATTTCATCATCAAAAGCAGCTCTTTAAAACTGGCAATATTGACAGTAATTCTACATGTGAACATAGAGTCTCCAATCAAAGATATAACTTATCTTTTTTAAAAAAAAGAGAGAGATCTTTCTCTTTAATTTAATGCCATTAATCATGTTCATGACTTTTTCAGTTTATATCAATAAAAGTAAAGGTTTTGGTACTGAGGTTTGACTAACCATGATGAAAGGAGGGCTGGATGAGTATGTAATGTAACGGTACCGTGCAAGATATTTCTCAAGCCATAGATTTGATTGACTTTCTGCTAAGCTACTTTGTCAAGTGGTTTTAACGATGTGACTTTGTTTTGCTATTCTTCATGGTATTCTTAAAATTAAACTACAACTCTTGAAAGAAAAAAATTCCATTAATTTTCTTTAAAATGATAGTTCAATAGGCCCACATGAGCAGCAAAACATGCTTTTTCTATTTAATACTCAGAAATTCTGCACTACCAGCGTTACTTGGTCTGGTGGGACCAGCAGTTTATGGTGGCTAGTGTTAGCTAGTGTAAACAAACTTTTTTTTTTTTTTTTTTGGCTTAAATGATATTTCTGACAGTTTCAACCGGCCAAAGCAGAGGTACAGAACCCGCAAAAAATTAAGAGGTACTTATTCAGTGATAAATTTTCGATGATTATTATTTAAAAAACAACAACAACAAAAAGAAAACACTCCATTTCAGAAGTCGGAGCCATCACAGATGTAGTAGATGGTTGATGTTGTAGTACTATCTCAGTCAGAAAAATAAATTGCTGAGAGATGGGTTTGCCCAACTAAAAGTTGTTGTGGACTTAACAGGACATACATGGACGATCAGGTAGGCTTAAACAAAGCCTGACCAACCAGGTAAGACAAACACAGACTGAAAGTGAAAATAAAGGTGAAAACAGAGTTCATGCATACCGCTACAGCAAACTAGATAGGTCAGAGTTAAGCTGGAGAAAAAATATTTGAAAATCTAAAATGTTTACCTTCATTTTCACATTCAAATATGAAGTTGACAAGCATTACTTATGCTGCATTCACATGGAATCAGGCAGACGGTGGGAGACACCTTGTGAACGGCACAGGAAAAAACAAACAGTCAAACGGAATGGAGGGATGGCAAAACATAGCACCCATGACAATGTGTTGCTATGGTGATGCTGTATTGTTTACAAAGAATGGCATAAAATAAATTTAATGAAGTTATTTTGAAACTATTATTTTATGTGATTATTTAGTTATGCATGTAGCTGTAAAATGTAGCTTTCTCTTAATGTTGTATTGCAAACTTAAAAATAAAGTTTAATTCCCTCCAAAACATTATGTTTTGGAGAACAATCAGCTCTGTGCTGATTGCCTTCTACGTATCAGCTTTTCTTGTGACATCTCAGTAAGTTTTTAGGCTGTGGAAATGCAACTGTGGGTATTATTGCACCAAAATAATCACCTTCTCATTGTAGAGATCAGACATGTTTTTGTCCTTGCGAGAGGTATTTGAGGAGTTATGCAACATCTGGTTGTACATTCCGTTGCGGAGGACAGCAAAAAGTTAAAATATTAGAACTTTTGATGGTAATGCTGTCTGCAATTACCAACTTACCGTCCTGCTCTTATACACTTAAATGACATCTGGTTAGTCATCTACTGTCTGCATGATTCCTTGTGAATACACCATTAAACTGGATTTTCTGAAAACTTGTCTGTTCATATTGGTAATGCTCTCTCAGGTGGTAAATTAAAGGTTATGGGAACTGGTTTGAATAAATAAAAAAAGAAAAAAAAAAAGTTCCAGGTTTAAGAAAATATGATGCTACTCACAACCAGAAACCATTTGAGAATAAATAAATTTATTAGCAAAAAACCCCCCAAAAAAACAACAACAAAAAAAACCCCACACCAGTCCAAAACATCTTGAATCTTCTGTATTTCTGAGAGCATAGCCACATAGGCTCAGGCAGCAAGCTTCACAGAAGATTTAAGTCTGCAATATCCTGTAGCTACATTGTAGGAATCATAATGATCTTACAAGTAATGATCCAACAAATAAATCTCTAGAAAAAAGAAAATCAAAGCCAGAAAAACAATGCCACAATATGGAATGATGTTTCCGTGCAGTCCTGCATGCTGAAGGATTGAATGCTGACATTTAAATACAATAGCTTGGTTCATACGAGGATCAGAAGTAGACGTGTCTAACATATGTGGTTTGATCCACCTGACAGGATGATGGTGAACAGGAGCGAGAGCGCTCAGATATTTTTTATGGGACTTGCAGCATTAACATACTAAAGCCCATTTACAGATGGAACAACTAAATTCAGCTGTGCGCAAGTATTTCTCAAATGTCTCTATGAATAAACGCGTCCACCACATTACCATTGCAGTAGACTTGCAAGCAGTGGAATGCTGGCCACATAAAGTTACCATTACAGAGCCGAGGATCTCTCTCATCCTTGTTTGATGGAGAAAAATAACATGAACCATTAGCCACAATGCCACAGCAGACAGGCTACTGTAGGCTGCAAATGTCAGTCTTCATTTTACAGTAGCACAGCTGGAGCCCTTTCTATCACTTATATCTGCCTTTAATAATTAAAGCTTGCATCTCAAATATCGAAACCTACCTGCACTGTAAAAAAATTCCCCTCAAAGAATGACTTAAACATTCCTCACAATTTCCTCCTCACATGTAATAGAGACCTATTAGAAATGGCAAAACCTGACTTTCTCATTTCAAAAAGCCACACGCTGTATAAGTACTTAAAGTCAAGTGTTGGACGGTGGCAACAAGTGGTGACCTAACATGATGACATCATCTTATTTTGACACTTGCCCCATTTAATGTGGAAACGATTAAAGAGGAAGACAAAGAGGGATTTCACCCATTACCCATTAAAGTTAACCACCAAATTACATGGGATTTTATAGGCCATAAATAAGAAAATGCTGCTGGATTTTGCCCTCCTCTAGCCACTGTTGAACCTCCCCCTGTGAGTGTGTGTGTGTGTGTGTGTGTGTGTGTAAGCTTGCCAAGCTCAGGGGGAGAGACTACGCCATGGGACTCACCCGGGTCTCTGCTGTAGACACCCGCCGCACAATGCACCAGCGTACAGTGCACACAGTTAGTAGAGGCTTGGACACAGGATAAAACAAACACACACATACATACACTCATTCATTTTCAACATATTGAACAAAATTCAAGTCTCTCAAGTTACAGCCCTTCCTTAGCCAGGCACCCCTGGCAGGGATCATGTTAACAGTGCCGACTGTTGAATGCTGTAATTCCTGGAAAGCAATGGGCAAGCTTTTTACAGTTTATTATCTCACGCAGCTCCCTTTCATCCATCCATGCAGTCATCACAGCAAAGGATCTCTTAGCACTTTCACCATTGCGCCACTCATTCACTGGTCCATTTGGTTGCGATTTGCTACCAAAGAAGTTTACTGCAAATTGTTCCTTCCTCTCCTTTTTTCTTCATCTCCTCTTCTCCGGTATTCCCTTCCCATTCTGATCTGTATTATGGCATTTCATTGTGTTTTGTTTGTTTCCCTGTGACTCCTTTCATCTCTCAGTCTGTCTGGCCTCATATCATTTTTAAAGTGGACCCAAATGCTTTCCCTGGCACTTGCCAGCATGCGCTTCCAGTAAGTCTGAGACATAAATCGAATATTTGAAAAAAGACAAATAAATACACGTGTAAATAACCTCTTGGAAATGGCCTTAGCAACTTCTGTGTATAATTAGGCTGTCGTTTGTGTGTGTGCCTGTGAGTCTGTGTGTGTTTAAGAGAGGGGAGGGGAATTGCAAGATGTTGGCAATTGTGTTTGTGTGTCTCCGTTAGTGCGCAAGTGACTAAATGCCCTTTTTAACCAATGTGTGAAATGTTCCTGGAGGTGCTGGAAATGACTTAGAGCCCTCAAGTTGACGGTAAAAGGGTCTTTTCCATGTAGGAACACACAACAGTGATGACCCCCCCACCACCACAACTACCCCAACACCACCACACCTCCAGCAAGAGCAACATTTGACCAACGAAAACACCATTATGGGTTGGAATTTATCTCATTGCTCGGTGTCTCACTGATTCACTGCTGTCTGGCTGTGATTCCAAATTAGCTTTTAGGGACACAAAAGAACGTGGGATAGAAAAAGACCAAGAGAAAGAATGACATAGTTGGCATTGTGAAAGATTATGCAGAGAAACCAAACCAATAGATGTCTGGCATCTGTGAATGTCATAATCATGATGAGATGATGGAGTAACCCCTCTGTTCTTTCTTATGTTGTTTGTTTTTGCGCACCAACTTTATGTCTGTGTGTGTGTGTTTGATCATACAGCGGAGTGTGTAATATGCCAGTGTTGCCAGTGAGTTGGCGTATTTGCCATGTTTATGTGTGGGTATTGTGTCTGGACTGAGTGGTCATTGTATTCCAGACATGTGGTATATTCAGCGCTGGGTGATTCACTCCTACCAGCATCTGTTGTCTACCTCTGCAGTCTCTGAGAGGTCTGATTAACACCACACAACTGACCCACCCGCGACTGACCGGACCTGACCGGATCTGACCAAACCTCCAGAAATAAACCAGAGCCAACAGGATGGAACCAAGACAGGGGAAACAATTGTGCCCACCACAAATAGCGCACATTGCAACTTAAATATTTTCACTGGTTTGATGTCTTAAAAAAAAATATTTA
>JAPZDX010000022.1:8646106-8665737 GCA_029783625.1 Naso annulatus
TTAGATCGGTTTCAATACGTCAGACTGAAGGAAATGACGCGAGATGAAGAAGGACTTTATTTTCAATTCTTGAACATTTAGAACATTTCTGAAGAAGTTCATCTCTTTTGTCTTTTATGTGTTTTGTCAATCTTGCTCTGTTTTCTGTCATTTTTAGTACGGACGTTTCCAAAAAGTTTGGTCATGAAATAAAATTTTGTTTGTTCTCTTCTGGCCACATTTGTGAAGCCTATTACTCACCTTAAATGTGTTTTTGTTTCCTGCCTGTGAGGGTTTTGTTGTTGTTTTTTTAAAATATTTCATTGTGTGAGCAAAACATGAACATGTTGTTGATTAATTTAGTGTTGAATGTTCAGCAGGGGGAGTCAAGAAGAACCTAGAGGAAGACAGGAGGGGACTGCCGAAACTGAGGAACCCTGCAAAGCTGTGGCAGAAGCGCAGACAGCAGAAGAACACCACCACTGCAGGTACAGAACCTACAGAGTGCTAGTCAGAACATGGAACCCACAGACTCTCATCAGCCAGAACCAACACAGCATCAGTTCAGAACCAACAGAACCTCATGTAGCACCATCAGCACCTGAAACAATCAAAAACTGATCCTAAACATCAGTAAGAACCAGAGGAACCCCAGCAGCTGTACCACCACAGAACTGTAACTCAAGTAGAGCAGAACCTCAGGCGGACCGCAGAACCCCCATCTAGATCAGAGGAAGCAGAACTGACATGTGGTGAGACTGAACTTGATGTGATCCAGGAGTTCTCTCGCTGACTTCATGGTTCTGTGCAAAGAACTGACGCTGTTCTTCCTGAATACTTGAATGGCATCAAACTTTAACTCTTCAGCTCAGATTCAGTTAAAAAATCGGACCGTGCCAGGCCTCAGACCTGTAAAACTGTGTATGCACCAAAAACAAATTTAATATGTGATGTGATTAAATTACATTCAAAGACAATGGCATGATGGGAAATGATACTGGGTGCCACGATGGACCTGTAGCATGACGGGATGGCCACAAACTGACGTGCAAGGGACGTGATTTTCGTGTCCATTGCATCTTCGTGCAAGTCCAAAATATTCAACCTTTGCGATCTGATCATGTGATGATAATCATGCGATCACACGATGTGAATTTTTCTTTTTTACTTTTGGTGTGTACACAGCTTAAGACTCATGTTAAAACTGTCACCATCAGAATATTGAAGGAATCTGTCCCTGCAGAATTTGTAGAATAAACTTGTTTTTGTCTTCATTTGGTTTGACATGCGTCACAGTCTTTATGTCTGATCAGAGAGTTCACAGCAGAAGAGTCCACATCGGTCTGCTCATCGGCTTCCTGTGAGTCTTTGCGTTGACTTTGAAACAGTTCAGAACTGCTGCTGCGTTCTGAAACGTGCGGACCAGAATCCAGCTGCTCTGGGTTCAGGTCTGCTTCCTGTCAGTCCACATTGAGCCTGCTCCATGCTGCGACTCTAAGTTCTTTAGATCAGGAAATAAAACTTTGGTCTGTAATTAAACTTGGAACAAAGTGTTCAGATCTCTGTCTGTCTATTTTAATGCTACTGTGTGTGAGTCTTTATGTTTCACATTTAGCTCTTTGCATGAACTTGTTGAACAGACTGCTTTACACGCTCTGTTGCAGAGGATGAGCTGCACTGTGAGGAGGCTCTGCAGCAGGAGAAGAAGGAGCAGCTGGAGGAGGTCAGCAGCAGGCTGATCATCAGGGAGGAGGAGCTTTTCAGTCAGGACTCCCCCAGTGAGAAGGAGGAGGACCAGCTGCAGAGAGACTTCGAGTATCTCAAACTGCAGATATGGGGGGCCATCGACAACACCTTCTTCACCTCCTCCTCCTTGTCCTCCTCCTCCTCCTCACCAGAACACCTGATGGTCCTGAGGAGTGCTGTGGTCTCCATCCAGCAGCAGGAGGAGCAGGACCGCCGCTGGGAGCAGCGCCTGGATGAGCGAGTCCCGGTGTGGCGTCCTCAGAAGTGTCTCCGCACTCACAACACTTTGCTGCAGAACATGGTGGACTCAAGACTGATGAAGGCCAAAGAGGAGGAGTCAACAGGAACCGATGGACTCTCCTCGCCTCTGAAGAAGAAGGTGAGGCATCAACATATCTTTTAAAGGAACACTTGTGCAGGTGTGTGGAATGGATAAGTCATGTGAGTGATTCATACCTGTGCAGGTGTTTGGTATGGGGAAGCGTGTGAAGGAGGACCTGCTGACGGTGGTGAGGCTGGTGAAGGACTGTTACCCTCCACACATGGACATCGTGAACCTGTACGCTGGACTCTACCATCACAGCTTCTCTGCTCAGCTGACTGAACTCGCTGCTTCTGGGCTGGAAACAGATGACTGCAACTACCTGCTGTTCTGGACCAACCACTGCTACCCACAGTGAGTCACTGCTGATGGACACATTCTGTCTGAAAGACAAGGGGCACCAGCTCCACCTGGTGCGGAGGTGTCGCACAGTGCAGTGCAGGTGTCATTGCTGTTTTCCAGCAGGCAACGTTGTCATTTTTCATGCCCGAGTCCCATGTTGTCTGAATATCAAATGTACTTGTGCTTGTCTGTGCGCTGATGGGAGTGTTAGTCGTAAAGGGGGTGTGGTCAGTTGGCACATCGCCATCTTGTGGCACCAGAAAGCATTTGCAATATTGACCATCAAAAACAACGCCTCAGTCTGGCACAGTGTAGTCCCAGTGTAACCCAGTGTACTGACTGCGCGCCATAGGTCGTTACATAATGGCCCTGAGTGTTTAACAATCATCAGTTTCACACCAGGAGCTTTCTTTCTCTCATGGTGTGATCGTCATGTTACAGAGGGAGTTTGAGATGAAACTTAAACTTCTGTTGATCGTTTCTGAGCTGGATGATCAAATGTTCAGGCTGAGGATGTTAAAGAATCTGCTTAGTATTTTTGCTTCATGGTGCTTCACGAGTTTATGATGTCTGTTGTTACTTTTATTGTTTCTAACTAGAGTTCCTACTTTGGTCAATGTCAATGTCACATTTATTTCTCTAGCACATTTAAAAAAAAACGAGGTTTACCAAAGTGCTTTACAATTACATCAATAAAAGTACCATACGACATAAAATATATATATATATATATCAAAAGCAGAAAAAGACAGTAAAATAAAATAAAATAAAATACATCAAAACATGAGACAATACAGATGTCACAGGAAATCAAGTCTGGCTCACAACAGGTCCAAAGGCCAAGGAGAAAAGGTGAGTTTTTAAAGAAGACTTAAACATCTCCAGTGATTCAGCATGTCTGACATGCAACGGCTGTCAGCTGTTTTGCACATTCACGTTAGTTGTCGTACGAGACTGACTGGACAATCTATTTAACAGCCATTAAAGAACAAAACATTTGAATCCTCCATTTAAAACAACTGCACTGAAAAATAGCAAAAGAAATACAAGGCAGAGCAGGACACAGGAGGACATGTCATTACAGGATTGTTCCAGGTTTTATATTTAATAAGTCTAAACATAACTGCTCATGTTCACTGTCTACTGTCACTCAGCAGTATCTCAGCCATTCTGCTCCAAAGCTTTCAGGATTCTACACTGTCAAAATATTGGCAACCAGGCTGTGAAAACTTACAACTGAAATAAAAAAATAAATAAAATTTCACCGTGATGCTTGATCATCACTGTGCAGAATGATGATGTGCAGAGTTGGCTTTCAGATTCGTCCGCTGAGAAGAGGAAGGTTCTCCACGCTCACCTTAAATCCCTGCTTTTAGTTGTATTATATCATATTAAGTTATATTGTATTCATCCTTAAACCTGCCCCCTTTAGAAGCCAATAAAGGTCCATGCTATCAACCCCACACTTCACAATTAACAATTTTTGGGGAACCAACTATTGAAAAAAAAATCTGATTTTAAAAATACTTAAAGTTAGCACAACAGCATTAGTAAAATCTCTTTGTTGTTGTTTTATTCCCCTGCAGAAATCGCATTTATTCAACTTCATTCTATATTTCTCTTGTGCACCTCCCATGTAGCTGCTCCGTGCTCCGTCCCCCTGGCTCTTTGTTTGAGAACTGCTGGGTTTGGCTGAGTTTCCTGTGGAAACCTAAAGCTTAAATGTGCAAGATAATATGTACGATACATCAGTAAGAGAATAAACTTTTCAGTTTAGTAGAAGACTTCCTCATGTCCAACACATTTGCATATTTCCTACGAGTATAAATAAAGGTTGTTTCATTGATTGATTAATATAAATAGATTCTGTTTTCTTTTTTAAATAGGTGTGAAAAAAACATTAATGGGAGATGTTATTCAAAGCATATATTAATATTTCTAGAGATGATCTTCTAAAGTTTTCTCACTCTAGTCACAGTCTATCTCCCCCAACCCCACCGCTCTCCTGTTCTCCCTGCCGGTCAGTGAGACCTCATCCCTCTTCCACCAAAGCCAATAAATGGTCGCTGCCTCGTGATGATCACTGCATAAATCAGTTTTGGCGCTCTCACTAGGCAATAATGTTGGGGAAAAGTTAGATAAGAGAAAGACAACGAGGGAGAGGGGAGAGACGAGCTGGGGGAGGTCATGACAACAGTCAGAATACAGGAGAAAAGATGAGGACAGACAAGCAAAGAGGGCCACAACAGAAAGGAGGAGGAGGCATCGCTATTTAACACTCCGTACAGTATGTGCTTGTAAGAACAACTCATCCCTCCACCCACTTAAGCTCAGTTTGAATAACTTACCATAAATAGCGGTTTCTTATCAACTTATTCATCAAAGGGGGGGTTTCATTACATGGGCCTGTGGATGAGGCAGAATGAGGTGTTCCTGCACATTACAACTCCTCAACTTGGTCTTTGAGGATTAGCTAGAATACAATAGAGAACAGAGGAGTCAGTCAGGGTGGGTGCTGCACAGATAAGTACTCATAAGAATCAACAGAGGGGCAGATGAAAACAAAATGTTTTCCTGCCCATGTATTTCTAGAGAGCCTCTCCAAACTGAAGATGCATATTATTGTCTGAATATGTGAACAGAGATATTTAACTTGGCTAAGAAGATTACTTCTCTAAACGACGTTAAGTGGCTCTGTCAACACTCAGACATTTTTTTTCCTTCTCAGACAAACTGTACTGAGTCAGATAATAGCTGTTGATTAACATCCAAGAGCTGAACAAAGCGCATTTATCAGATTCATTCACAGAAACGCAGATTTGAACTTGTGCACATGCTTGTCTCTATGTGTGCATGTGTGTACACACAAACACACACACACGGGCCTCCTTGATGCCTCAGTAACCCTTCATTAAGGCTAGAAAATAGAGGCAAAACGAGGAGACAGGCCATGCTTTGTTAAGCTGCTGAGGGAGTTAAGTGATGCTGCTGAGCGTGTGTGCTCAGTG
This sequence comes from Naso annulatus, assembly GCA_029783625.1. Lineage (NCBI taxonomy): Eukaryota > Metazoa > Chordata > Actinopteri > Acanthuriformes > Acanthuridae > Naso > Naso annulatus. The sequence goes on from JAPZDX010000022.1 coordinate 8,651,504, forward strand.
GATTAGTCTTAACTGTCTTTGGCGTTGATGAGATTTATCATAAAGGCGTAATGTCATAACCATATCATCAACACAATGGCTCCTCAGCCACGATTAAAGGAGATTTGGTGCGCCGAGATCTTTGAAGTCTCAGACGAGGTACACAAACACTGAAATATTATCCTGATGCAAGTGAGAGAGAAACACGCGGATTTACAAGCTGTCAAAGAAAACAATAGAAAGAAAGGCATGAATGGTGAATGGGGAGGTACATGCTGCCATCAATGACCACAGGAACCCAGGAGGTGCATTCCCATTCACCTTATTGCGTGTGTGTGCGTTGATGTATCTGTTTGATGTTATGTCAGAAAAATGTGACGTACACACAGCTGTACTGGCAGCGGTGTTATCACAACCTGCTCCGCTGCAGTACAAGAGAACAACAGCTCCTTTGTGAATGAGTGTTTGTGCGAGGTAAAAGGAGGCAGGCAGAGAGCTTTGGCAAAACTTATTACCAAACAGTCCCTCTTTAATACTGTCTTCCTCTCCCCACATATAATATGGCTGCATATCCGTTAGCCAGGCTACAGATGGGGGAATCTGCAGATGCAGGGGAGGGCGATCAGAGGGCGCATAATTAGAAACACACAGAGAGCAATGACTCAGAGAACCCAGCTATCAAGGGAAGGTGCAGCTTGCGTGTGCCCCTGCGCTGGTGTTTGTGTGCAACACATTGAGTGAGAAAGCCCTGATGAACAGAGGTTTGAATTGCGAAAGAGACAAACTCACTCTGCGTGACATCTGACGAAATACTTTCATTGTTTCTTCTGCCGAAAACAAGTATCAAGTATCGGGAGTGCAAAGAAACACAGTTCTGAGATATACCTCATTAACTTACTTTAACGTGTACTCACTACCTGCAAAAAACCCCTAATATTATAAAAAGTCAATTCACATGAAATTAAAGTGCCTCTTCACTCAAAGCTGTGTTATTTGTTGCATTTATGTCCCCTAAAATGTCAGCTCTTGACTGTATATACCAGTGGTCTTCAATTAAAATTGAAAGAGGTCAGGTCACCAAAATTTCCTTCCAGCAAAGGTCAGAATCTCATAATTTCTAAATTGCATCCAATAGCCACCCCTACATCTGTCAATAGAATCAACACAGCACATTTCCTTATCATTTCAACAATATTTATTTTCAGTTTTGCAATGTCATACTTTTAATATGGAAAACAAATGTTTGTACCGTTCACTCTGAAACAGGGATGAGAGGACAATACTTTTTTAAAAGAACTGGTGAACACGTCTTAATTCCATCTCTAATATATATTTTATATTTCTGAAAAAAAAAAAAATCATCCAAATAACTATGTTTATTCAAGTTTCTCACCAAAAGCTGCATTTTCTTTCTCTTGATGTTACATTTGAACATATCTTGGTACGATTTTATTTACCTTTGCCTAAAAATCAATTTACTGACAGGGTCTTGAACACATTATAATGTGACCTTATGGCACCTTATTGAGTTTGCTAATGAGCTTTTATCCTGCCAATTTCATCACAGTTTTCAACACCGGATTACTATTTTTAACTAACAGGACTTGCTGTAAAGTTTGAATGCTCTTACGATATTACGATGTCCATGGGAATCTGGGAGATGATAAAGCAGAATGTTCAATTTTATTTAAAAACTAAGACAATCGATTTATGTTTGTGCACTGATGATTTGATTAAATTGACGTGACTCGACTTGGTATAACATTACCTCATAGGACCCACTAGACTTGATAGGAGTATTGATAAGCAGATTAGCTGCGCCTGCAGTCGTGGTGACCATGGGGACCATCGGGAGAAAAAAAAACAATACTCTGTGAAGATTACTACATTTTCTCATTCATCTAAATTGGTTGCAGGTCTGGATGGAACTGTCACTTGGTCCAGACCCATCACCATTTGGTGATGCCTGGTCTATACTAGCTTGCATCTGTGCAAAGTATATCACCAGAGGTGTTTTTATATTTCTCCAACTCCGCTGCACCCCCTGTTTTTCCTCTGGCTCACGTTCAGCCTCAACGTAAGACTCAGCTTGTTATGCGTAGCAAGGGCCTAGAGGCTGGAGGCTGGCTTGACGGTAGGAATTCATAGCATTAACATCAGTGTTAGCTAATTTGGCTCTCTACATGATGTTATAATGGCCAAATACAACCAAAACAATTGTTCAGTCTAACCTATGAAAGGTAATTTTGTGGGATTTGGTTTGCATAGTGCAATGATGTGTACAGCCCCATGAAGCACATGAGCGAGGCATCTTTCCAGAATGCCTCTCCCATCAGCCAACCCATATCAAGCAGTGGTGGTGGGTGGGTCATGAGAGCTGTGATTGATAGGTCCAACAGAGACAAACAAAATACTATTATTAATATTATTATAGTAGAATATAGTTATGCACTTTGAAAAGTTTCTAGAGAGGAAGTTTTTGGCTTAAGTGACCGACATTTGCCAGTGTTCAAACTGTCACTGTGCTAAAATATTCCAGCTGCTGCAATTTTCTCTGATTTTCTTGATATGAATGGAATGTCATTTGTGCTTTGTCTTGTTTTGAGACAAATTCTTAATTTAAAAAAATACTCAAACAGAAGAAAAATTCAACACAATTTTCTCAACTAGCTGAGTAAAACTTTTACCTTAAAAAAAAAAAAAAGCTCTAGTTAGTGAATATTTCCTTGTAATTTTCTTGTGGTGTGTATGACTGTGTACCAATACCGCATGACGCTATGTATGTTTGTTTAGTGTCTTTTAACACCAGGAGAAAACAGACTGTTTATTTGTCAGAAAGGGTAAAACAATGCAACCCTGTGCACTACAACTTGGAAGCATCCTGAGGCCTCTTGGAAAGGTTTAGTGCTCAGAGAAAATGCGATTTATACCGGGAAGAACTTGAGGTTTCTTTCACCAAGGTCTGAAAAATGCTCCCGGCATTCAAGCCACGAGGATGAAAAGCTATCAGACCGGGGAGTTAATTTAAATCGAAAAATCTGTGGCTATATGGTCGAATTCTATACTACCCGTATCACATTTCAAATGACTCCAGTGCTTGAGTGCAATTCGGCATTTGATTGTTTGGGACTGTCTGGGCTCTCAGTCATGTGGCAGTGCTCCTCGGGACACAGGCCAAACTCATAGCATATGTTGGAAGGGTATGACAGGAGTTCAGTGAGTATGTGTTTTTTGAAGTGTACACACACAGACACCCACACACTGTGAACTGGCCTTTGTTTGAACGATATGTTTTTGGCAAGCATTCACACACATTCATGAATAATGAATGCGTGTGTGTTAGCGTCTGCACACACACACACACACACACTCTTTCATACTTTCCCTCTTTGTCTGTGTTTTGCATTTACCTAAGCACACACTAAATCCAGCAAATAAACACAGACACTGAGGGTAATTTGTCTTGATTTTTTCAGCTTGCCTCTGTAATCTTTGAATAGAAAAGGTCAAAGATTTTAAATAGGTTGATCAGGATGCTGATATCTCTCTGCATCACTTGTGCGAGTGCGGTTTTGCATGTGTGTCTGTGTGTGGGTCTCCATCCCACATTGTTGCAGACTTCTGCCAAACACACGACCATGTAAGGTAATTCACCCATCCTGGATGTGTGTGAACATTAATATCTCGAACATCTGTGCACGTCTGTGGTTCTGAGTTGGCAACCTCTCCAAAGTTTACTGTGGACCCTGTGACACGATCAAAAACATATTTGTGCCAACCTTATCTTAAGAGTGGCTTTTATCCGCCATGCTGACTGCTGCTCTGGTATTTTTCTGTTTCTCATTCTGTCTCTCCCTCCCTCCTTCCTCCTTTTTTCCCTCCATCACCAGTCTCAAGGATTTCCTCTATTATTCACTTGTTTTTCCCCCCTTTTCCCTGCTTTCCCTCTCACTCTCTCTCGCCCTTTCTTCTTCTTGCACCCTGTTTTGATTCAGGATGTGCCAGTTTGGGTGGTGAGGACGGAGCTCCCCAGACCCTGGAGGGATATTGGAGCCGTAGGAACACTGGTGTCCGCCTCTCCATGCGTCGGCATTGTGAGCGTGGGCTAATTGTTAGAGCGAGGCCTCAAAGAGAGAGGACAAAAGGTCACGGTGGGTCACTTTGGCGTCCTAACATGAAAGGAGCTCCCAGTTTCAATGAGGATTAACCAAAAAATTCCATTGACTGCAACACTATGGGAGCTGCCAGCATCTTATACATGTGAATTCCCCACCCATATGAAAATGCCCTCTCTCCTTTCCTTCACTTTCCTTTCCTCTACACTCCACTCTTCCCTGGCACACATGCAATTACAAACGCACACACACGCACACACACATTCATGCACACAGACAACACACATTGCACACAACATTCAGCGGGGAGTTAAATGAGTTCAGTGTCGGCAGCACTAACGGTCAAACCCTGCCCCTTGACCCCTCGGGTGCCTTTCATTGAGTCTGTGTGTGTGTGTGTTTGTGTGTGCGCATGTTTGTTTGTGAGCGCGTGTGAGAGAATTAAAGTGCCTGTGTGGCCAAAGACAGATTAAGGGCCCCACAGCAGAGCTCATTTAGAGGTTAATGTGTCAGTGAATGAACTGAATGTGTATAGCTTGATGCTGCTATGAGGTGAGATCCCCAGGACACTGGCACGCTGTACCTCCGAAACAAGGCGGCTTGCCTGGGACTGTGTAGTGGGGAGTGTTACACTCCCGTGTGCTTGGTCATGAGGATGATAAACTGGGATCAAAAATTAAGGCTTTTGTCTCACACGAAATAATTATGGTGAACGGTGAAGAATGGAGATGAGATGAGTTAATGAAAGGGTGACATGAAGACAGGGTCAGTGGACCATGGCTGTGCCCTCGGTGTAAATGCACAGACCAAGGGGGCCACAGGCAATGCCTTTGTGACCTTAAGGCTAGGACATAAAATGTTCACACACTTCCAAACATGTCTGTTCTGCGGAGCCTAGTTGCAGGGTGCTACTTGACTGGATTGGCACACACTTCATGTCATGGGCAGTGCTTAATAGCCACATTACTGCCTGGCAGTAAAGCTTTATGTGCCCATACATCCAGCGGGTCATTACGACAGGGGCAGAGACCTTATTATCTTCCACGTCATAATGCCCCAACATGAACTTCAAACACGTTCCTCTGACTCGATGGGTCGATCATGCAGAGCCGAGCCCCATTCAGATCCATTCCTTGAGCTCTATTGTTTATGACATGTTTTTTCATTCTTGGTGTAAAAGAATACGTTCTAGCTGACTAATTACAAATCCTCTCATCAAATACAAAAAGGCTGCACAGTCATCTCCTCTTCCATTGTGTTTTGATGTTCACTACTGGAAAAGCTCGCATCAGGGATTTTATGAAAGTGAAATATGACTTTTTGAACCTTCGTAATATCCCAGACGTGAAATCATGTGTCATGAGTGTTATTTTAACTTGCAAAATGTGGTAGTTCAGAGCAAATTCTGAGTCATAATGTCTCCTTTAACTAGTGATGAGTGATTTATACCTCAGTTATATCTTCAAATCATTTTTAACATTTGGCTGTGTTACGTAAGCGACAGGAGAAACCCCAAAGGGCCACTCAAGCATGCAGGAGTGCATTACTGTAAATGAAGACTACACAGATGTTGTGTTTGCCTAATCTTGTAACAGTACTAGATTGTTTTCTTCTAAATTTCCGTGCATATCAGAAAAAAAATGTGGAAATTCTTTGCTAAGCCTGTTGACCTTAAGACTCAGGGGAGCCCTACTCACATGTGTGTCACTGATTAATACTGCAGGCTTTCCTAAAAAATGTGAGGCAGAGGAAAAAAGAAAACACCAACTATCAAAAGGAAAACAAAGATTTCCCATTAAATCCTCTCTGTCGTAGGCCACTGGTAAAAGTTCTGGGAAATAAGTCTTTCGCAGTAAAGCTGGCAGCCGTCATTCAGTGGCCAACACCACAATAGATACGCAAGCATCAGTGGCCACCAATAGTTAATATCACTTGTGGGTGACGCACAAGCAATCATGATAATGGAGATAATAATGCGCTTTAATTGTCATGCCAAAAGCTGTTGGTTACACAAAAAGACAGAGCGCAGAAGCATGCAGAGTCACAGAAATTGGGGGAAATGTGTTCCCTCTGATGTAGTGATGGACAGTAGCAACACTGTGCCCCCTTTGTGCACTCCCAGGCTGTGTCGGGTGCAGAGATAGGGAATGGGGCCCAGTGAATCCATGGCACAAGGGCAGGCAGGCAGGCGCGGAGGGTGAAAGGAAGGGGGTGAACCTGAGCGTCAGCATATGTAACTCATCAACACAGAGAGCATGGCGTTAATCTGGGATGAGCTTTGATTATTGTCACTCTAACAGTTGAGTTTGAGGATGACGTTTTATTACGCATTTTGTGTGTTAAGTTAGGTGGGGGCCGTGTTACATTATAGTGCCATTCATGCCCACATTTTTTTCTTTATTGTCAGCATCAAAAGGAACGATGCCCTTGTGGCACCCTCAGTGCGCCCTCTTTCAACTATGCAACCCTCCTGAAAAATTTCTGCTTTTCTCTTCTCTAATCTTTGTAACAGATTTCGCCTGCAAGATGCAATCTGCTGTGTCTCATGATTGTCATGACTCTTTGTATTGCTTATTAATTATTCTCTCTGTCTACACTGGTTTTCAGTTCAATTTACCATAGACTCTGAAAAAAATAAGAAGGTAGTGACGCGATGAGACTACAGATTGCTCAAAATCTGCTGCAATTTTGATAGAATACTGTGGTCAAGATTCAAAATTAACTCATGTCAAATTGAAATTAACTGATTAAGTAATCCTAAAATGGCATACAGTGACAATGACCAGAAACCAGGGCAGTTTTCATAGCCTCCACCATGAGTGCTGGAGGTACCAAGTCATGAGGAAAGATTTTTTTGAGCAAACACAGTGGGATAAAAGAATAGAAGAGCATGACAGAAATTTGAAAGACTGGCAGAGACAGACACATGCACATGCAGTACACGCAGACACACACACACACACACACGCATTAAAACACACACACACCAATCCCCAGAAGGACAAACAGCTTTTGTTTCTGTCATGCGAGGCTCACAGAGGCAGAGAGAGGCTTTATTGGAAAAAGGGCTGTGGTGTTTTCCTCTCCAAAATCACTAGGGCTCATTAGAGAAGACATTTCTGAGCTGGAAAGGAACACATGACACATCACACTTCAGACAGCTGACCTATTTACGGGGTGACTTGTAGCATATCTATAAAACACATTACAGTCCCGTCACCAGGGACCAGTCCATACAATTGGGGGAAAATATGAACTAATCATCTTCTGAGGTTATGTACAGGGAAGGGAGGAGGAGGATGATTTAGCTGTCAAAGAGAGAATAACAGGAGCACCACTCACGCACATCAAACACACTTCAATTTCAAGTGACGCACAAATTCACACCCACTCAGACACATACTCTGTGCACTGTGTGTCCTCTGTGTACCGAGTGGTTGATAAACTCATGTGCTTTATATGTATGTGTGTATGAGTCTGCAGGCCTCTGCTTATGCTCTCTTCACCACAAGCTTCCACTCCCGTACTGATGGCTTCCATGTGTTATCAGTGAATTACCTTTTCCATGGTAGACGGAGGGCAACCCGACACAGTGGCATCCCCCAAAACGTCTCCTTCTGTGAAAAGCCACCATAGAAAAAGAAACCATAAACCATTCTGTTAGATGAGGTCATACATTTTTAGCATGGGTTTCCCCAGCGGGAAACACAATATTGCTGTGGACCATAGAAGTCTGTCGGCAATCGTACTAAACAGCCTTACTCAAAATTGCCTCTTTCTCTTGGTTAGTCATTTGGACGCTTTGACACTGCATAGTGGTTAGAAAAACACTTTTTAAAAGTACTATTCAAACACTCCCTCACTGAAATGTTATTCTATTTTGTCTTGAGTTCAACAAATCCCACCAAAAAAGACTAAAACCAACAGTGTGTTGGTTGGTCTTTCCACTATCCCCTGCCCTGTGTCGGCTCTGGACCCAATGCTTCCTATGGAACACATAATTATTTGAAAATGGGTCATGAATGTATTATTTGTATTTGTTCCGAAGGCTGATAATTTTCTAAAACAGCTGGGCAGTATAGTTTTTAGCAAACGTTTCTTTTAAAAATATTTTTAGGGGACTTTTTTCAGATGTGGATCAACACAGATGTAATACAGTTGTGCCTGTGTATGGCATGGATGTATTGAGGAGAAATGGATACAGCACTAGAAGCAGTTCATTCCCATTAAAGTTGCTCAGGGCACATGGAGCTGAAAAAGCTATATCCTGTTGTAAAGAAATCACCTGCATGAATGCAGACTTCTGCTGGCCGAGTCAGCTAACTCCACAGCAGCCCACTGGGCGACTTCAGTGGGGATGACTTTTTAAATTTATTGATTTATTTTAAATTTATTTGCCTTGATAATGTATCAAAGGTCTCACCATGCAGGGGTTTTACTGCTGGGGAAGAAGGAAAGAAGCTTTACAGAACCACGAGCATCACGTGACGTATAAATACATGATTTGGCCACTATGTCAGATTGGTCCCAAGTCTGGTGCACTTTCTGGGGACTTGGTTTATGGCGGCAGGACAGTGCTAAACATGTGACTGACTCCACAGAAACTACAGTGCTCATTCTTCGTCACACAGGAACATGTCATGCAACGCAGAGCTGTGTCTCAATGACGTAGAATTTTTCATGCAGATGGTAGAGAGCAGACGGTGGGAGAACCACCGTGAATGGCACGGGAAAAAACAAACAGTCCGACGGAATAGAAGGATGGCAAAACCAGTTACCCATGACAATGTGTTTCTATGTGAATGTTGTATTGTTTACAAAGAAAATGAAATTATTTTGTGACTATTATTTTATGTAGCTATTCTAGTCATGCATGTAGCTATAAAATGCAGCTTTCTCTTGATTTTCATTTGCATACTTTAAAATTCTGTTGCAGAGTACAGCTTAAAAATAAAATATTTTAGCTTTTAACAGCGATGTCGTCTGTTGTTACCGTTGCCAGCCTCATCACATTTTACTGTCCTGTCTCATCTACTTAATGCCAAGGGCAGACTTAAAGATATTTTTGCTTGTAAATTGTTCACTGTGTCAAATTAGGCCATTATAGAGTCATAAATTACTGTCATGTTGCTGTCAAGAGACATGACAGACTACACGTTGCTCCCTGATCAATCTTTTTTTTTGCAGTTCACGATGTGCATAACGTCACAAGCAAGGAAGCGCTCACCACTGACTGATACTACTATTGACGAGCTGTCAAGGGAGATAAATCAAAAATTAAACATGCTAGTCTTTCTGTTGTAAGGTCGTGAGACATCCCAGATGCGGCATTGGTTGTCGTCCATTATGACACACTGCGCTAGATGAAATCATCAGTTGTCGCTCCTGATGCTCATTGATCATTTCCGAGCATAGCTGATGCCCTACGTCTTCCTGGTCAGGCTATTTTTGGGCTGACATCGTGTAGTCTGACCTCAGCATAAATGACATCTGGTTTGCCGTCTACCGCCTGCCTGATTCCATGTTAATGCAGCACAAGTTGAATTCTGAATGTCCCATGAGTTAATATGCGTAACAGAGTGTGAAGCAGATGTTGTCCGTAGAGGGAATGCATATTCGGTCAACCTTCTCTCATACAAATTAAGTTTTTAATGTCATCTTTATTCAGCAAGAATAAGAATATATGTGTGCCCTCCACATACGTTCCCACAGAACAGAAGCAAGTACCATATGTTCCTATCTCCCCTTGTATCAGCAGTGAAACTCCATCCCTTCCTCCTGTCTCGTTCCCACCTATCCAGTTCAGTCCAGTTGTGTTTTGAAAGGGTGGTTATATTCACTGTTATTGTATGATTTCACAGAACCTCTCCTCCCAGCCTTTGAAGCAGGGAAGAGCTGACCAAGCTGAGTGATCCCTGCTGTAAGCCTCAGTCTGGGCAAGACCTGAGTCAGTCCCACCTCCAGGACTCTTCCCTCTCTCTCATACCCATCCACATTCTTCCTGCTCCTTCATGCAACTGGAACAAATTTATGTCAGCTCAACAGATTTTCTGGGCACTTTTGAGGCGCACACAAGGCCACTTGCTAGTTCAAGCTGACCTGAGGGCATTAGTCCTGGTTGAGACAACAGAAGCACGAAAACAACAATTACCGAAGGTGTTGGACATTAAGTGCTGAATGAGTGCTGTCCAGAGGTAGGGCCCTTTGAGTAAATAAGCAAAGTGGGGATACTAACTGCCGTGCCGTGGACATCGATGAAAGGGAGTAATAGAAAAATATAAACAAACTTTATCTGACTTGGTACTGACCTTCTTTGTCAAAGTGCTACCGCTGGGTTTGAGGTGTTGGGTTTCTGTCAGCTAAGCTCTCTCACTCTTCTTGCTCTTTTCACACTATAATTAAGGCCTCATACTCCTGTACAAAGCCTAAATGGTACAACGAAGGCCTTTTTCCACGACCCGAGGTAGCCCAAACAATAGTCCATGTGTTTATAAAGCAGTGCAGCTGCAATTGGATGGTGCATAAGTTCAAAAATGTGCAACAGGATTGCAAAATGCTGTGTTTACTGTTCTTCCACCCACTCGTCTTGGCTGTTTAATTCCAATACTCTTTCGAGGATTTGGCAACAGGGCTGATGGGCTTCCAACATATCCTTGACTGGTACATTGACCTTCGGCTGATGGACTCCCGCAGGCTTTAGATCTTCTGCTCCACAGCAAGATGAAGTGCTCTTCTACATATCTCCTCTTTTTAACTCCTGTGTCCTTAAATTATTTACTTTTTCCCTCCCTGTGTTTATCCAGTATCAGAGCTCACTTGAACACTTCCCCTTACATACACAAGCTTCAGAGTGGAGATCAGTTATTCCTTGTGACAAATTTAATGATTTCAGTTCATTTATGAAATAGTGACCTTTGAAAAAAAAAAAAAAAAAACCCTCTCCTTAGAGAATAGGAAAAATTTAGTCTGAAGCTGTGTTTTAGTTTGTCCGCATTAAAGCAACATTAGGTACAAGTTGCTATTTCATGTGACTTGGAGCCTCTACAGTTCTGGAGTGCAATTCATTCTTCAACACTGCAGTAAATTCAAAGCAGGCTTTGACCTCCACCCCCTGCATAGTTTTATATATTGTGACATGGGAAATGAACACTCATATAACAAAAAAGAATAACAAAAAAAGACAGAAAGCTCGAATTTTGCGGAAATACTGCCAGTGTTTTCTGCCCATACACATTTTTCATGGCTTGCTTAGCACTTAGAGTATGTGTAATCAAATAAAATAGTGATAAAGGCTAAACTGAACAAAAAAATTGGACAGTATAATTCATTAAAGCTGACTTGCTTGGCCTTTTTCTTGATCATACGTATGCACATGAATCAGCCCCGTATCCTGCCCCTCTCCACACCCACATTCAACCATAAACGGTAAATGCAAAGCACCTCATGGGTATTGATACATGGAAATGAGCAGCTGATTGCTGGTTTTGTCCAATGAATCACAGTTACAGCAGACAGACAGACAACAAAATGATATTTTTTTCTGAAACAGTAAGCAAAATGTTTGAGGGTGATGTGGACATCAAAACATTTTATTAATTTCTTTCATTTTATGTTGTCCTCCCGCAGTGCCAGGACAGGGAAAGTCGTGCTTCCATCAGCATTATGCACGTGTTGTCACACTGCATTTATATGTTTGCAGCAATCAGACTGATTGATTAACCCACCGAAATGATCGTAACAATCAGTGATACCCCTCCTCCTGTGATATCATCTGAAATTATAAGTTTTATATGTGTACATGTTTTATTTTATTTGATAGGTGAACACATTTTATTATTAATCGAAGTTTTGTTACGGTGATCTTGGCCTGAATTAAGATTAAGACTCATGATGAGAATATGAGGAGTGTGATGACTGTGTGAGAGCTTTCCCTAGCTTTATTTTTAGGCTTTGATCAGTTAAACATACGTGAAGGTGGGAAAGACGCACCGGACAAAGTGGTGAGGAGACGGGAAAATGCAGCATGTTTGCCCGTGCTCAGCGGGGTGCACGATGTGTGCCGTCCAGTTGTGTTCACTGCAGCTATTTGACCACCTACATGAAAATTAAAATCATATTAGCTGATTAATGCACCTTCTGACCTATCTTAACATTATTTTGGCACATTCATCAAGTTTTCGTACTTTGTAGTTTGGCTCTGCAAAATGACAGTTTGCAGGACAGCCCACACATTCTCATGGCTGGTCGAGATTTTGCATCACGGTTAGCACATTCTCATGTAATGTTGATTTTTATACATCCTGGCGCATGCGTGAAACATAGCATATGCAACATTTTAGTAAGTGTGCACCGTTTATACATGAGGCCCCTCGTGGTTTGATGGAGAACCACACTGAGGGAGGAACGTGCCCTTCTTAACTTCTTCCACCAACGCTCTCCTCGGCTCTACCATGATGTCCTTACTGAGAATGCGGAGCTGGCTTTGTGTGACACAGTGATGTAAAGTGTTACACACATCTACCCCTTCAACCTAAGTTACATTGCGTAAAAACAGGTCTGCGGGGCAGGGAGTGGGAATAAAAGAGGCACCATTCTTCCTATTACAAGTCAGTGTACCATCAAAATAATTTTGAAGGTGTTATTTTACATACCGTTGCCTTAAAACCACAGTTACTGGCCTCACAAAGGCCTGTTTTCTGCGAAAGTAAGAAAAGCTATTCGTCCTTATGTGCCCCTATGATATTGTAAACAAATAAGAACTACAAAAGCTGTGGTAGCCTTTAATTTCTGCCCACCCTTGCAACATTCCTAACGTCAAAATCATGATGGCAGTTTACAAAGTCAAGACATTTTTTGTTTTTTTTACAATAACTGCTCAAATTATGCATCAGCATAAAACTGCACTTACTCCTCCTGTTCGGTGTTTGCGAGCATGCAAACAATTGTTGTAATTCTAGGAACTGGGGGATATCAGTGCAGGCCAATTGGCCCTGCACAGACACGCACATTTAGAAGAGGAAGGAAGAACTTTGGTTTTGCCGCTGCTATAATGTTGTGGCTCACTGGGTCACCATGAGTTCCTAATGACCCAAACAAATACATCCTCTATCCCTGTGTGCTTCATCTGCCTGCTTTTGCTGCTATTCATTCTATTCTCCCCATTCGTGCCATTGCATGTGCCAGTGTTGATAGGGGATGTTTATGAGCAATTACCAACAATTAAGGTTGTCGAGCTTGCTCCATTTGCATGAGAATGTTTTTTTAATTGTGTTTACGCTAGCACCCAAGCATGAGAAGGCTTTGACTGAGGCACTCAAACATACTGACCAGAGGAAATTAAGTGCATGTACCCTTGACAATCCCGTTTTTAAATGTGGATCATTACCATTTATTTTGAATTATCAGTTAAAGTTTCATTTAAGGTTAATAATAAGAGCGACAGATACAAATTGCAACCTAAGAGTGTTGCTAAGACTGAATGAAGGTTAATCTCAACCACAACAATAAAACTCTGTTGGTAAAATTAACTGTGAGTTAGAAAAAAAGCATAATGACTTAAGTGTCTGTCTTGTGAGAAGGGAGGCAGCAACAAATTTGTTAGCGAGAGCGAGGGATGATTTTCTGTTTTACATAAACAGCCCTGTTTGACAGTTGGAAGGTGACTGTATCACTGTCTCTTTAAACTCTTCTTTCTCCTTCTCTCCAAATATTGCCATTTACTGTCAGGACAGCTGTCAGCTATCATGGCACTCCTTGTAATATCAGGAAATATTGTACGGTTGTTTAAAGAATTGCTAAACTATCATATTGTTCATTTCATATCATATTAAATTTGTGATTTGTGCTCTGTGTCTTGGCAAATTGCTATGGAAATATTGTACCTGATAATAAAACAGACCATTTGCCAGAATAAATGTTAGCATTGTACTTTTCTGCAGACACTGATATGTTAAAACTGTATTTATTTCTTACTTTGGTGTTGTCGGGGTCCGGGAAGGAGCCTTGAAAATTAGCAGTAGCTATACTGTGATACATGGCGTTGGAAAATTTTGTAAAACTCTGTGTTTAAGGCATCTGTTCCTATCAAATAAACATTAAAAATAACAATGGTTAGGTTTAGGCACAAAAACCACTTGGTTA
>JAPZDX010000022.1:8774353-8789394 GCA_029783625.1 Naso annulatus
AAAGAAGTTGCTGTAAAATTACACTAATAACCTGTGTTTAAAAGAAGAAAATCTATTTTATTTTGGCAGTACATTTACAATTAATCCACTCTATTTTATTGTCACTTAACATAATATCTCCATAAGGACTCAAGTTTTAGTTTGTTTAGTTTAACAGCATCATTAGCTTCCGGGATTCCGATTTTTTTGTCTTTTTTGTTTTAGATTCAAACAAAGACTCAAACATTGCAGGTAAAACTCAGAGTGAAACAGAATCCAACTAGTCTGTAATGATAAATATAATACTTGGATATGGGTATGGATTATTCATGGTGAGCTACAATGTAGAGCAATGGCTCTGAAGCTTCAGAGAGGATGTTTGCTGGATGATAGTAGGTTCATCTCTCTTTCTAAACTGAGTAAAAGCAACTGTCCACAGTTATTTTAACCTCTACATGCTGCAGAGTCCCTGGATCCAAATCACACCTGTAAATTTGACTAATATATTTATCCATGGGACTAGTTTTAAAAAATGCAGTAAAATGTTATTATTCTCTTGGTCATTCATTTATAAGCCTGTTAGATGTAAACTGAACGCAACCGCACATAATATGAAGCCAGTACTCGAGTATTCCTCTGAGCGCGTAATACCTGTCAGTCAACCTCGGACGTCGCTCTCTGCTCCTCATTCAAATGTTAAACACCACGAGATCAAAAGTGAATAAGGCACTGCAAACCTTAGCATGCCAAACTGACGCCCCTGGCGGTCTCTCAAACCAGCGGATGACAAGTCTCCACCGTTTTTACGCACGGAGAGCGCACTGAGAGTTTGCGAGTACGCGTGGGGGTCCCTCCCTCCCAGGCTGTCCGTGGGCTCCTCGCCCCGGCGGCAAGCTCCAAGACTCAGCCAAACCCTCCTGATCCCCCATTTCCCTCTCTCTACCTTTCCTCTGAAGAAACAACCCGGCGTTACGTCAGAAAGTGCAGGGCAAGCAAGACAGCGTCTTAGGAGCTATTCGTAGGCATTGCTGCCAAACCCGGCTTGCGGCTGCTCACGAGCTCACTGCAGCCAATGCAATTAACAAATCCAACTCTTTTTAAGCAGCAGCAGTGTGTGGTAAGTCATTTATTCATTCATACCGTTTTGTTCCCCCGCTGGGATTTTTCTCACAGCTTTCTTCACATGACAGGTCTCTGTTGCTGGCACAATTGCGCCAACAAAAACCAACAACAGTATAAACGGTGCAAAGAGAAAGAGTAGGCTGGTTTGCCCTGTAGCCTCAGTGAAAACACCATGACATGATGAAGCAGCAGAGATTTTTGACGCACAGAGATTTCTACATTTTTTGTGTGTGATTCTTTGCTGATCTCAAAAACAACATGCCCCACGCTCGAAATAGGAACCCTAGCCCCATCCCAGAGGTAACATGGGACACGGGATTGAAGGAGATGAACGAAACCTGGAAAGGAGCTATAGCCTGTCTCGGGGTGGCCGTCTTCTTTGTCATGACCATCGGGATCATATACTGGCAAGTGGTGGACCAGCCCAATAAGAACTGGATCCTCAGGGGGACCTTTAGCGGACTGATCTGGGAGAGACGAACCCACTCGCTGGTCATACAGACCCTGACGGAGGACAAGACCTATGTGGAGATAGACGTCGGAAACGTCGGGAACCCCGACATCGAGGTTCCCTTCGTGAGGAACCTGTGCTGGCTGAATAAGACGGAGTTCTGCTATACGTGGGACTCGGTGGCGGAGGTGAAGATCTCGCTGGAGGTGAATGAGGAGGCAGAGACGGAGTGCTACAGTATGAGTTGGGCGCCGGTGCACTGTCATGTGGAGCTGAGGGTAGGTTGCTTTCAGCGTGCACTCCAGTCCGCACCGCGCTTTACAAAATCAGGGATTTATGGAAATGCCATGTAAAAAGATAAATAAATAAATAAATAAAAGCGCTGTTTTGCACTTGGAGTCACCTCGGTTTGCACACTGTTAAATGACATGTGATAGAGTTGTGATACTGGTGTAGAAAAAGTGAAACATATATTTAAAAAAAGGTTCTGTTCACCTTTAAAATAGGGGGGGAAAGCAATAATATGGCCAGGGCATCATTGTGTGATTGTCAGTTATTTTTACCTGGTTAAATAAAGGTCAAACAAACATCAAATGTTTTTTTTTTCACTGCTTTTGTTTCAAACACGTTTTTTTTCCCTTTCAGTCACTACCCGTTTTTATAAAATGTGCCTAATTAAATAACGTGCGACTGCATTAATTAAAAATATTAATAAATAATTGTCTTTTTCAAAGGCAGAGCGGCTCGGAAACGGGCGGGCTGTGTGGAAAATTCAATAAATCATTCGACTCATAATGATTCAGATAAACAATACTGCAGTTGATGTGTAATTTTAATTCAATTTTCAGTGTAATTTTAAGGATTTAAGTTTGCAGGATTTGTGGTTTAGAATTGTAATTTTTGAAAATGACATTCTGACGTGTTATTTTAAGTAAAACGCAATCATGAGGCTTGAGCGGCTCTTCTTGGACGTGATGTTACAGCCCATAAAAGAAATAATTAATCATGCGTGATTCTCTCATCCTTTCCCTCTTTGCAGCCCTCGATTTAACCGCCCTGACTACAGTTGTTAAATCTGCTTCGTCACAGTTGTTATGTTCTTTTATAGGCACAGTACTTACTGTACTTCCCCCCCAGCTTAATTATCAAAGGCATTTAACTATTTGGATGTTTGGGGAGGTTAATCTGTCCACCCTGGAACATTCCTCGTGTAACTCCCTGTCATGTGGCGCGACCGCCCACAGAAAATCTTTCCAAACTTAAGTTGCAGTTATTTTTTCTAATTTTTAAAATCCTGCACGGGGATTCTCAGGTGACCACTTGGCACCTGTTCTTAGACTCCTTAATCGGGCCCAGATTTGCCGACTTGAAATTAATGAGCTCCCAGTTCGCGCGTTTGTCCCCCACGCGTAAAGACGCACTGCAAAAGGACGAGCTTTCTCTCAGAAAACAGTCTGTCATTCATTCCCTCCTGCGTGCGACGCTTTCTGATACAGTCTCATGTACCAGCCACCACATATACCACTCCGTGCCCTGCATATCTGCACCGAACAGGCACTTTCACTGACTGTCAAACTTGTCCGGGAATATATGACAAGAGATTTGGTGTCCCACATAATGTGGCAGCACTGGGAAATAAACTTCAGTCAAATTCGGCTCACACTCATCAATGTAATTTGTCACTGATTTTAAAGTCTTCCTAAAGGATATGAGAGCTCATAAACTCTTCTAAATTCTCACTGAATATTGGTGGCAGATAGATGTGTGTTTGAGCACTGAAATATTTTCTAAAAAATCATATAAACCCTCATCCTTTACTCTCTAGTCTTTCAATTCTCTTTGTGTCCTTTTGCATATTTCCTTCTTCCAGTTTGCATTCATTTTTTTTATTAAGCTGCTGTTTCAGTGTTTGTAAATGAAAATCTTTATTTGTTCTTTCATGTCTTTTTCTCACACGTTGTTGGGGTTTTGCATGTGTGTGCATGCGTGCACCCTTTCAGGATTGCTTCTCCATGACCAATGTGTCCTGGTACGGCGGCGCCAGTGTCCGGGGTCAGACCTGGCCAATCAACGATCAGAATGCCACCATGCAGCCCTTCACTGTGAATGATCTTAAGGACAATCCCTCTGGTTTCGGCTCTGCCCTGGAACGCTACTTCCTGGGCTCATCAGGTAAGAGCTTTTTGTTGGCCAGAGTCATTTGTGTCAACTGAGATTTACTGTTTGTAGAGACTATCTCATTAGCAAAAGCAGAGTGATCGTTTGTCTTCACACCTCGGTGTGTTGCTATAAAAAAAGATCTTTTCAAATATTTTAGATGACACAGGGCCGGCTGTTTTTTCCACACTGGCAATTAGTGCAGGGTTAGCGCAGAGGCTTGAGAAATCTGACCCCAAATCAGCGGGTAACAATGTGTGGCGTGAATCCCAGGGTGTAAGGGAAACCCTGTGGATGTTGTGTTTTCCTACCACTCCTGTCATGTTTGTTTGTGTTTGAGCTGAGAAAAATGGTCTGACCGCCTCCAGAACCACCATTCCTACAGCCTGGATAGCACGGCTGTCCCACAAATAGTGTAACTCCATGCTGTCTGTGGCATCTCAGTTTATTAATTTAGAGATTAGAGTACAAAGGGAAGCAAAGCACCTTTAGCATCTTAAATTAACTCCTAGGGATACTGAGGTAATTGCCTTTTGTTTCTATTAAAGGGACAGGTTGGATGAGAGCCCTGCTGACTCTTATAACTCACCAGGTTATTTTGGGGGGTGTTAGATTTTATCCTGGGGGCAAAGGGGGGAGGCAGGGACTAGTGGCGGATGTGAATGGTTAATATAAGTGATGATGAACGTGTGATGATGGAGTGTGTTCGTTTTGTGTGCATGTATGTTGGATAGGTATAGCATTAACCTCTGGGACTTTGCCCCCAGGTTGTCTTTGGAGTTGGAGTTTGCTTACTGCTGCTCAACCTAACCAGTTTTTAATGTTGAAAGATTCCACAAAAATAAGATGTTATCTTAACAATCAGAATAGAGTGTGGCTCGGGCTGCGGTTTTCTGCCCAAACCAGACCAAATCCAGGAGAGTTTTGACCGAGCCTGACCCAAAACCCATCCTGAGCCTACATACAAACGAAAACTTCATGCATTTGCGCCTCCTGGAAAATAGCAAATATGCTCTGTGTCGCATTCAAGGTGTTGTCATGTAAATAACAAACCTCATGTGATAGAAATTTCTGTAAAAAGTAAGAACTCAACCAAAAAGCGCCTTTCAAGAGTTAGATATACACTTGCAAGCAGGCCACAGCAAACAAGCAACATGAAAAGATGTTCAGGGCAGCAGTGGCACTGAGGCTCTCTCAGTTCACAATCAGCACTTAACTGAACATAGAGGCCCAGCCGTAGCACAGACACTCACTTGTGTCTGTTTTCACTTAAAGTTGGGGTTGGCAGTTTATCTTTGGTATCATTGCACCAACATACCATAATTACCTTTCAACATATTGTGATTTGGTGGTCTGAAAGAACAATGGTCTACTGCACCTCTCTATGGCTCTGTGTTCTCTGTATTGAGACTGTCATGGGGCATTTTTAGCCAATCACAGTAATGGCAGAGAGCATGTGTTCCTATTGGTTGCTCTATGCTGCACTTCTTAACAGGTGACGTCTGTTTGAGCTGATTGGCTGATTAGTTGCGTGTGCATTCCGAAACTGTACCGCTGCAGGTTTGCTATGTGCTCTGCTGTCCGTCAACACCCACTGGCTGCATTTCAGAGCGCAGCATGGCTGGACAGCTGGAGTCACGATACTATGAGAGTTTGCGGTAATTGAAGAATCACGGGCAACTGCAGCCCCTGAAAACCTCTGATCTGTTGACTTCTGACCCGGCTCGGCACATAATGACGGTTTGTTTGTGAAGTTTAGTGAAGTATAATCTGGCTTCAACACAGTGTGTTTTATTCTGAAATTATCTCGATGTTTTAATGTTGTATCTGTGTCTGACTTCCTGTCCCGCTCAGTCTTGTCTGTGCTGAATTGCTGTGTTGTGCTGCGTCGTCCGGCAAAAATAGAAGCCTTGCATACTCGCTGCGGAGAGCTCCGGATCACCGGAGCTGTGACGGAGTAGAAACGCAACGCAGCCGCAGCCGGTGGAGGCACACACAACTAGAGTTGAAACATATCAGCTCCGCTGCCATGTCGGAGTGGAGATAGACTGCACACGCATCTGGGGTGAAACTTGCCTCTGCCGACATTAGTGTCCACAGGCGACACCATCAGAACAGCTTGAGGCGGGTTGCGACTGACCAGTTTACTCCGCTGCAACTTTTACTGCAACTGTTTGCCTTGTTGCAAATCTTTGATGCAAAGTCGACTTAATGACATAAAACGTGAGCTGGAGCGGAAACAGAGGAGGAAGGGTGCAGCGGAGTTGATTCCTAAGGAGTCTCATGCTATGGCTAGCTTGATTTCCAAATGTTGTGTACCTCAGCTTTGATATCACTTATTTTTATTTTTACGCTTTATTTATTTTACACCATATTTTTTGGTAAAACATCTTGAAAGCACACTTTACGATTTAGCGTATTGTTAAACCATATTTGCACCAAAAGTACTTGAAAGTGCCATGTCAGTGGAAGTGACCGAACTCAGACCAATGCCAGACATCATTTCTAAAATTTTGTCCAAAACCCGTCAGGACCCGGCTTGGGTCTGGTATCCATGCTCTAAATCAGTGCAAGCTTGGATGCAAGATGATGCAAAATCCTATTTTAGATACATGCACATTGCAACATGCACTCCAGTCTGTGTGTTCGGAAATCCTGTGCATGTGTGTTTTGGTACACGGTTGTGTGTGCAAAGTGCAAAGTTAAAGTGCCAACCAGCAGCCGATGAGGGGATGCAAACATCTAACACACATTCACTTACATACTGTCAGAAACAAACCCACACATACACATTTTGAGACATTATGTAATACAGTGGCAGGCTTAACAAGAGTCACATGACTTAAATCCTTTTTCTACCTTATGAGAGGATGGTGGGTAATTATCAGGACTCTGTAACCCTTTGTTTCTCCGTGCAGCTTTGCATGGAGGAAAAAAAAGCACAGATGAGATCCCAATGAGAGCAACTGTTTGAACGTTGCCAAGTAACCTCTCACAGACACATACTGTACATAGTCCCAAACATAGCAAACTGATGCTCAGCAATGACAACCATGTCTATTGGAGCATTAAAGGTATATTTAACATGATATCTCGCTTCAAAGTTCAAGGATGTTTTTGTTTGACTCAGATGCTGTACACATTTGCCTCAGGAGGAATCATGATTGAAGACCTATAGAAATTTATACTCAGATATTTTTTTATTGCAGATCAACAGAAATTATTACAGACTAATTATTATTAATGATGTTCCTGTGTACCCCTGTGTACTCGTCCATTGTCAGCTGGGATTGGCTCCAGCCTCCCTGTGACTCTGCATAATAATGAATGATGTTGGACCAGGCAGATGTGCTTTGCCTCTCATTCTTCCCTCGTGCATGCAGCTCAAAAGTTGATCATTTAAGAGGTGTGATTCTGTAGGTCGCCTCTTCATTTTGGCTAATGGGTCAAGAACATGTCATGCTTTGGATTATTGCAGATCCACATTTGTGAAATGTTTTGATTTAATGTGCACAATCAGAAGCAATCCCATGATGCACTGCTGTTGCTTGAACACTGACACCAAAGCTCCATCTCCTCTGACCAGTGCACATGGCACTTTTTTAACCGGCAGACACATCTGGATGTTGAACAAGAGTACATTTCAAGTTCAATTCTGGCTGTAATATTAGTATTGCAGCGAAATAACCACTATCTGATTATCAGTGGCATCCACAACAGTTTCCATCCTGTATTAGGACTGTAATTAATCTCTTAATTTCAAGAAGTTGTATTTTCTGTTTGCAGTCTCTGTTTTGCGAAATGCGCTCTAACCACACAAGCAGTTGTGCTGTGGTGCACATCGGACCGGTTGATTGTGGTTCTTTATAACATTAAGTCTCCCAATTCGTGCAGTGAATATTATCTGGAGTGTTCCAGACATTCAGAGCTCAGAGAAAAACTTCGCTTCCATGAAATCTGAACCATAATTAAACTTACCTCTCATCTCCACATGACCAAACGACCCCAGGACCACCATTATTTCTCCTCATCTCCATCCTAAAAAACAAATTACATTTGCCATTTTTCTTTTTCCAAATGATCTGTCAAAAGTAGCGCCTGAAGCATTATATTTTAACTTGTGATATACAGCTGCGGCTGTGACAAACAGCATGCTGATAACTGTGTTATTGTTGTGGCTTATAGCTGTGGGACAGGAAACAATTATAGCAGTTTTTATGGTTTAGAAAATCCACAGTTATGTGTGGATAGTTAACAGGATCATTATGGGAAATTGTGAGTTTAAGCAACCATGTGAAGGCCTAATCAGATTATTGATTTGCTCATAGCTTTGGCAGCGAAAAATTATTGTATTTGCATGTAAACTGACCAAATCTAATTGAATGCAGAACTAAAAATTACTTCCAGCAAATAAAAAAAGCAATATAAAAATTTTTTTTATATCGACTTGAATGTAATTTGGAACCATATTTTGTCTAAATTGTTGCATTTCCAACTAAAATTGCTCAGAATGCCACTTGTGAATTGTGAAAGCAAAAATATTCACTGTTTATTCATATTTAAGACTCAGCACATTTCAGTCAATTATTGTTTCCTATGAGGAAAAGCTGCTTTGAATATTCAGCACATCATGGTTGGAACAGGACTGACTGTGTTTGATGCTGCTCTTTAGCAAACATGACTTTAATTATGCACTTTACTGTGCTTTGCCCCAATAAAGTCCAAAGATGTATTATTATGCTCCCACTGAACTCACAGATTGACTCTCGTTAGTTTATGCAAGAAATCTGTTGCACTTCTCCTACTGAGCTTCAGTTGGGTGAAAAAAAAGAGCTGCAGTATGTTTGTTTTCCTCAAAACAGATTCACAAAAGGCGGCACTCCAGTAGTCATAAAAAAAATAAGAGTCCCCACATGTCCTGACCATTTTGGTGAATTTGACGTTTAATTAATGGACTTACAAATCTGCATTTCGGCAAACGCCTTGGTGCTATGATGCCATCTTTTTCCTCTGAAGCTGTTCTCTGGGAAACATAAGCAGTTTTTTCCCAGCATGCATTTTATGAATATCAGACTTCACAACTGTTTGAACCCAGTGACCGTTACAAATACCCATGGTGTACATGTGAGCTGTTGTGTGTGCATGGGACCTGTCTTCACTGACTCTAGTTAGTCAGAGGAGCACATTATAAATGTATCAGGCAATATGGAGCTGTGGCTGATGTTACTAACTTAAGAAGACTCCAGGGGACGATTAAAGTACAAGACCGACGGACTGAAACACAGAGCAACAGAATGACGGCATGCTACAATGATAATAATAGCTGTTATTAAATCAAATCAAGATGAGAGAACAATGAGTGGCAAAGTGAAGAAGAAATAGAAAAGTACAGCAGAGAGAGAGCAGAGAAGATATATGCAACTGTGCAGTGACATTTGAGAGTGTTGCCAACTGGAGGAACTTGTCACAGCCCCACCTGTCTTTATCCATACAAAAACAACTGGGCTACTAAGAACAGATTAGTGACACTGAAGCCACATCCTGTGTTAACAACATAAGACGAGACTCTCGGGGAGAAGTTGTCCCAGAGCTTGATACTACATTTACTCAACTGGAGGTTTTAGGGATACAGTTTGCATGGGGTTTCAGCCAAAAGGCAAGTGCCAAGTGCTAAAAACTGCAGTTTCTCAAAAGGCCACATGAGGTTGGCTTCAAAAACGACCGAAATCCACCATACCTCTATATTAAATTGCTTGATTTTGTTGCAGAAATAAATTTGTTTACAGCCTCTTATTAAAAAAACATTTTGGTCTCTTCTGCTCATTTTCCCCTTATTGAAAACTGTAACTCACTTTTTTAAATTACATCGAGGCCAGTTTGAGTGACAGCCGCTGGCTGTCTGCTCGGCGTCAGCTCAGCTAAAACAAGTCACATAACTTGACCTCTTGTGGTGTCATTTGTAGAATTTTTCATGCAAATATTGACCAAATAATTTGGCTTGCTGTGCAGTTAATTGCTCTAAGAGTCAGTGCAAGATGTCGCTGCTCCACCCACGCTTCATCTTTTTCCCAAAATTTGGGATTCTTAAGGTTTAGGCAGAATCAGGTACTGCCAAAATGGGGATCGCAAGAGCCACAAGACTGAGCTTTACAATGGCTCTTTAGAAGCCGATGCTATCGTCATGGAGACTACGTCTACATTTTAGCAAGCCAGTGGAAGCAGAGATAGTGTTTGAGGAAATAACATGTCCTAAAATAAATTAAACAAATTAAATATGCACCAAGAGTTCATTTTTTAAATTCACGTTTACAGGCAGTGTTGAGATCGAAATGTGTTGGTGCAAATAGAGACATTTCGATTGTTTATTGTTTTTATGTTTATTACAAACACATTTACAGTAAGTTTGTTTTAAATAATTTACATTTTCTAGGTTTCTGTAAATTAAAATAATGTGTCAGTATAGTTCTGGGTGCTTTTTAAATTATTTTACAGTATGTAACTGAAGTCCCTCCCTGTGCTGCCTGCCTGCATGAACACAGCTCTGTTCAGGCAGAATGTTTCTGTAACACAGCCAGCAGTGTTTTGAATGCTGAAGAACGTTTATCCGTACAAGTAGAGGTGATGGCTCACAGTTTAAAAACCTTCAGCAGCCAAATGATGGTTAGTGACATTTCATAGCTATCCCAACATTTCAGTTACACCTTTGGAAATCATAATTCGTTTTGTCCTTTTAATTTCACACACACACACACACACCCACACACACACACACAAACACACACAGTAGTCTATCACTAGACAATGAGCAGCGTATTTATTTTTTACATTCAAATCCAAATTTTATTTTAAAGGGTAAAAAATAAGAGTTGTAAATCAGTATTATTTTATTATGAGCATTATTCTTCTTCAAAGGGCGTCATTCCTTTAAAGTCCACGTGGAGAAACTGCATGTTTACATGAGAGAGATAACTTGGCTTTCATCAAAGTTTCCCCAACTCATCATTGCAAATAAGGGCTTGCAGGGCTCCTATTTGTTTTCACAGCAGGCTGCTGTAATAAATGACAGTGTTATAGCTTTAACTTTGACATCTACTCTCTGTCTTGCACTGAGTCTGGATCCAATAAAAGTCGTTTATCTACTTTTCTCTTTATTTCTGCTCTTGTTCCATGCTCGCCTCTATGAGGTGAACATCGGAGATTAGTGTCAGATATAAAATCTGCAGGACTCAAAGGATTCAACAGCAACTTTTTAAGATATTGGATCGTCTCCCCCTCCACATATGCACACGAATATGCGTGCAAAAAGGCATTCACATTATCTCCTTCTCCCCTTCTCTCTTTTTTCATCCCTGATCTCTCCGTCATTCGTTTTTGTATTTTTCTTTCTCCCCTTCAGCTTACTATCTTTCACCCCTTTTTTCTTTATTTTTATCTCAATCTCTCCACATGGGATCCGAAGAAATTTAACTTCATTGCTTCTGCTTTTTGTTGTTTGGCCAAGTTCGACAAAAAGATGAGGGTTAAGGTTTTGTGATATAACAGAACCATATAATGACCAGAGGCAGAACAAGGAGGAAGAATGTTTTTTCATTACATTGCTTAATGGTGAGCACTTTCAGTGGAGGCAAGACAACCACAGACAAAATAAAGGAGAAAATGTAATTCTTATTCAATAACCATACTTTTTTTCTTTAGCAGAGACTGAACAGAAATAAATGGCTGGAATATTTAGCTTGCATGCAAAGGGAGGACGTGTGTGTTACTCAGTAGGTCACCAGGAGGTCCCTGGGCAGCTGCCCTGAAAGCTCGACTCTCCCGGACAAGCAAGAGGTGAAACACTTTAACAATGACTCACTTAGCCAACTGAAGCTTTGTTAAAAGCAAGCTGTCATCTCCTGTATGAGAAGGCTACTGTATGTAATACACCCCACAGCATTTTCCAACGTCAATCTTTTACGTAATACTTTCCATCAAGGACAGTAGAGAGAGACTATTTAAATGAAGGATTGATACAACACCTTTCGTCCACTGATGCAATTAAAGATGTTCGTTCTTTGCAAGTAAAACATGTTGTCGGTAAGGTCAGTTCTGCTCCCTCACCTGAAATAATGAAATAGCTTCTGCAAACGAGCTGAAAAAAAATCCTTGTTGAAGCGATCATTGTTTTCTTTACTTGAAATCAAACAAAATCTAGAACTGAAGTTGTCTAAATACATTAGCACAGAGTCTCAGTATGCAAACTCTACTAGCTAAGACTGAAGTAAAAGAAAAGTTTAAAGGAAAATAGATTTTCATATTGCTTTAAGTATGTGAAATCCTCTTGATTTTTGCTTGTGATTTAAAAAAAAAAAAACAGCGCCTCACGCTTGAAACAATAAAACTGATTGATGGTAGAAATAGAGCAGAGAAAGTCTCTTTAGTGTTTCATTATTTTTTCAATAAGTGGAATTGGAAATTTACTACCATGGCAAGGTCCCAGTTTTGTGGCCATCAATTTCTTGAGGTTGGGCACAGAAACCAAGTTTCCATTGTTAAGGAAATGAATGCCTGAGCACACACACACACTTGCACGCATGCACACACATAGTTAGCGTTTGAATACGTCCTTTATAACCCCGTTCAGGTCTGCGAGTGTGCACAGGTGTCATAAATAACAGTATAAATATGACAGGTAAAAGAGTGCAGCCCATCTGGTCCACAGCAACAGGGAGTCAGGCTGCAGCATTTCCCTCCAGACCAGCCCCTCTCCGAGGGTCTGCACGCCACATTAAAATCTTCCTGACCCATCAGAAGGAGCTCGAGGTCACCTCCAGCACTACCTCCAAATGTTGAGCTCAGACGGAGGAGGAAGTGCAGAACCTTTATGGGTCCTATAAGTCCTGCACTGTTTTCTTGGAAGTCTACAGTTTCCCATTACAGAAAGTGTGTGTGAATGTGTGTGAGAATGCACTCAAGGTTGCTTGATTTGTGTGTTCACTCAACAGCTGTAAAACTTAAGCATGTGTGTGTCAAATCATTCAAATGTGCCCAATAAACTCCATTCGTTTTTTACCTTTGCCTATCTGCCGCTTTGAAGGTGAGCGGATGCAGTCGGACACGCTTATAATTTTGCTTTTGAGAGCTAGTGGAAAATATTTCTGGGGAAGCTTGGAGTGTTTAAGGAATTGTTCTAAAAATAGAGTCCACCCTCGCTTCTCCTTCAACTCCTGGGCACCCCACATTGGCTGTAACTCAAGTCCACAAACCTGCTTTACTCTCTTAAAATAACACTTATCAATTGCTACTCCTGTCTGGAGATACTATTCAGCTAAAGATGAGTATCAGCGTCATGCAAAGCTTTTTGCTTATATAACCAGGGTGACATTTAATCAGGAGTTCCCCCATACTGAAAATGCATGCAGGAGGTACCTGCAAAGTACTTCCAGTAGAGCTGTATGAAAAGAAAACACGAGTTTTATAATGTTTAACCATCAAATCTGCGTGTTTAGTCAGAGGTTGAATAAATAGTTTAGCTCTCTTTGACCAGACTGTCCCTTTTCCTTGAGGCCCTGCAGTGTCATTTCCCATAAAAATTAAATATGACTCAAGAAGTCATGCTTGCAAAGTTAAACAGCACTTTCCACCCTGTGTGCACTTTGTTAAAACACACTGTTTGCAGCCTGCTGTATCTGCACATCATTCTGCAGGGCTGCTCGGTGTCTGGTGTACTCTGGTCGCCTCTATTTCCACTGCCTGCATTCCACTTCCATCCTTCCATAAAGCTATAACATTTTCTCCTCTGCCCCACTTTCTACTTCGCCGTATATGCACGATATTGACATGCGCAGTTTTGCTGCACCTTTGCTTTATTAAAAGTCTATTTAAGCCATTCAATCCCTGCAGGTTTAAATATATAACAGGGTTTCCTGGCAAAAAAATCTACATTTATTTGCCTTTATGAATCTATAACAAGCAGTAAGGTGGTGACCTAATACCTTGTGAGAGGCAGCTGAGGAGTTACCAGTATCTCTTTGACATTATCCGTTGCAAACACGTGAGAATTACCCTGAGGTTGAAGGCTCCTCGCAAGGCTCTATGCAGCACTTAAATACTGATCTCTGAAACTATTAATCTGATTATGAACTGGTACTTGAGTGTCCTGCCTGCTCCTGGTTCCTGCTCGCATGAAAACAGTAAGCCCATTGAAACAAGAGAGGGTGGCTGAAGCGAGCCAAGCTCTTAGCCTGTGTTCTCAGACTGTCTGCCTTCTTTGGAAAACAGGTCTTGCACCTTAATCTGTTTACTGATCAGCTTCAAATCCCAAATCCCAAGTTTTGCGACTTTGACCTGGTTGTGCAAAAACTGGAACGAGTGGTCAGACTCCGGGGGGAAAGAGCCAGTTCTGGGTTCTGCCACCCTGAGATGTGAAGGACTGGCAGCAGAGCAGAGCTGACAGGAGAGGAAGATAGTTAAAGCTGAGAGGGAGAAGGTGGGAGGCAGGACGGGTGAGAAGTTTTGAGGATTGGGGGTCGGGGTAACCTGAGAGGGACGAGGCATTCCTTGCAGGGCAGCTACATCTGCAGACACAATTTTCTGCTTCGCATAATCTCATCATTTCACGTTGCCTCTGAGAGGCCGTCAACCTACACTGTACAAAGAGTGTGAGAGAAAAGTAGAAATTTTCACAAAGCTTAAGTGGACTAAATAAATCAC
Source organism: Naso annulatus (assembly GCA_029783625.1). Classification (NCBI taxonomy): domain Eukaryota; kingdom Metazoa; phylum Chordata; class Actinopteri; order Acanthuriformes; family Acanthuridae; genus Naso; species Naso annulatus. Next base: position 8,788,755 of record JAPZDX010000022.1, read on the forward strand.
AGGTATTCTTTTCAGGTTTTCCATGCTGTTTGTGCCACATAAGATATGTAGGTATACAGCTTTTAGTGTTGATTTAAAGGTGAAGTTCGGTTACTGCACATTAAGCCTTATAATAAGCATTTTTCTGATCCTATTGACGAAGGATGCAGTGCTGAGAGCTGGAGCTCATTGCTGACATCGCCGCTCACTTCCACAATGGATTCAAAGGGGCATTTCCAGAATCCTTTTAAAAAAACGCAATAAATGTTTGTTTTCAAAGATGACAAACTCAGTGTGTGGTCGGCAGTGTCCACCGATGTTCCGATACAGAAATTGTCTCATAGTATGCTTTGCATCACGTTTAACTTTTGGAACTATTTTCAGCCGGCCTCCTCACACGCGTTGCCATCGATGTCAGTTTTACGACAGTATCCTCCAGCACAAGCTCTTCTATATTCACTATGCTAAAAGTGTGAGTATAATGTTGTTTTTGCACAACACCGCTAGTGATCAACAGAAAACTACAAACTTTCCAAAACAATCTATCTTTTGATATCCAACAGCGGAGGGATAGGCCGACCTAAACCTGTAGACGATGTCTGTACAACTCAGCGGACGTTATAAAAAGATAAATAAAGCTCGATTCAAAGTGTAGTATGCG
>JAPZDX010000022.1:8831327-8846600 GCA_029783625.1 Naso annulatus
TGACATAAAATGGAAAAATTCATGAAGTGTAATTATTCTTATCTTCTAAAATCTTAAATCTGATATCATGACAGTAGTACATAAGATTTTTTTAAACATTGTAAATGTGTATTTCTCAACATGCATTATTATTATATCACAATTTTATAATGTAGTAGCACTAGTTATTTAATCTGGTGAGAGCTCTCCCCTCAGTATTGTGACTGCATTTTTTTCTTGAGGGAGAGACTCTGTGTATGAGAATGTGGCTTTCTCAGCGGGGTCCTGTGGTTTTGTGTTTATGAATACTGTTCCCTTGACATTCCTGTCCTCCTCATACCACCCCTCAAAAATGTGCTGCCAACCTGGGAACAAGGCCTCTCTGGCTGGCCTGCTACTTCAGCATCTGAAACTTTATGTGGTCATTGTTATATTTAGACACCCTCCTCCCCTCTAGGTGACGGGGGAGACAGCAGCAAGGGCCAGAGACGGTTCCCAGGCTCTGTCAGATGCAGGGTGAGGTGAGAGAGATCCCCCTTCCTCAGATTCCAGTATTTCATATCATTCATTACGATGTGGTAAAAGGTTAGGTAGTTTGGGATGTTGAGTGCCGTTGTTGAATATGTGTCCTGTGTGTCCAGCTTTGGAAAAAACGATATGGAAGGGTAACAGTGGTTTATGGAGTTGAGCAGGACAGACAAGCCCCAAGGGGACAACAAGCTATTCTGAGCCTTGTGCTTTTCCCCAGTCCCTTTGCTTTGGATATTTTACTCCTGGGTCACACAGTCCCTGTGTCGCTGCTATTTTCTATGCATAAACACAAACACTGAAGCCTTACAAAAGAATCAGAGGGAGACAGAGGAAAGAGAGGGTCAGACAGTTAGAAAGACAAGGAATTTCTTATTGAGAAGTCTTTGTGGCTGGCCAGCGGTTTTCTTTCATTGGCCTAATTTGGTATCATTCTTCTCGCTGTTCTTAAGTCAATGTCCTGGTTGCTTATGTGGTCACAATGATCGTTTCAAATTAGTCAAGAGAAGCTGGCACACTGCTTGTCAAGCTTCACTGTGAGTCAATAGCAACTGTGTACAAGTCCTTAGAGGAACTACTGGGGAAAGGGTAAACAATTGTCCATTGTCCATGCACCGTCGCACCTGCAGCACACATGTTTTGACACATCGGGCTTTAGCACTTTTTCAGGTGCATCCTTGTTATATGTCTGACTCTTAAGGGTGATGTTATCAAAGTGTTTATGTATGTAGTACCAGTGAACGGTTGTCACAGCAAACAGGTTTAAACTTAGCAGTACCACATTTTTTATACCATTACTTATGACTGTGTATTATGTCCTCATTGTGGCTTGCAGAGGCCTCTGCCTTCAACAGAATTTAGTGGCAGCAGATCATGGGCAGTCATTTTGGTGATGAGTTGTGTTACCTCTTCTGACCGGTTGGCATCACAGTGCCTGTGGGTTGAAGTGGCAAATGTTTTATACTTGTCTGCAGGCTTATGTCTAGATTAGGGATGTAGGTGGCAACTAATTTCCCTGATGGTTAAATGGAAATTTTTAATTGCAATTAGTTGACTAGTCTAAAAGCAAGAAAACACTAAGAAAACCATCTGAGCATTATTGAGCATAATTTAATATACAAGGTTAAAATGTTTTAAACAAAATGCTGTGTGTCTTTAGGAGCTATTTAGCCTAAACATTCTTAAAGACCATTAACATTGCCAAGCATTAATTTAAACGCTGTTATAATGTGCGGCATGTTGCACATTTTTTAATAAGATTGCGCACATTCTAAAACATGAGGCTGAGCTCCAGTCGGGACGTTACAGTTGTGCAACTCGCATCACGTCTTCAGGCTCAGTATAGTGCATTAACTTGCAGAAGCCTTTGCCTTCAACAAAACATAGTGGCAGCAGATCACGAGCAGTCATTTGGGTGGCAAGTTGCATCATCTTTTCTGACTGGTCCGCATCACAGCCTCTGTGGGTTTGAGTGGCAAATGTTAAAATACTTCTCTGCTGAGTGTTGCTAGTAGTAGCCTGCTCTCCTTGCAGGTACATGTCCAAATATATATATGTGAGCTTTTGCGTACACAGCTGATACGACCTTGTTATCATTTTCTTCATCAAAATACTGCCAAACCGAGCTGATTTTCCCTTGAATCAACATCTCTCTTGGTCCCGCCTAAATTTCATTTTTCCACCTGCTGGAGTCTGCAGGAGCTGCAGTTTCCCTGCAGTGGAGGCTGGCTGCATTACACCAACTGGGATTTCTGATGCTGACTAACATGGGAGTGGGCATGAAATTGTTTAACCGACTAGTTCCGTGCTTCTGTAGTTGCCATCTAATGTGGAAACTCTACCTCCGCAATTTTTGCAAATAACTGTTGTCTGGGCCGTGTCTGTTTTGGGAAATCCAAACCGTTTCAATACAACCAAAGTTAAATTATTTTTAGTGACTGACTTTTCGGGCCGATGAAACAACTTTGGATGCATGTATGAGTCCATAAAACTGTAACTGTTATACTGTGCACTGTAGGACAACACTGACTAGCTTTCTGTGGAGGCAGATTGTGAAGATATCCAAATTGCCCATGATCTAATACCATCATATTGCACAGCCGTACCCACACTTACTCAGTTTGAGCAACATTATTCTGTCTCTGAAATTCCATTTCGACTTCTTACCTTCCTTTAAAGAAAGAGACGGCTGTTGAACCTCTCGTACCAGCCTGCTTTGATTTCCTGTGGGCTGACCTAGTGATATTCTTAGTTCCTGAGGGGCTCCGTTTTTATAATAGGACTTTGTTTTCAACTGCCAAACCTGAGTTGTATTGATTAGACATTGACAAAAGGTCTGTTGAGCACTGAACTTAACTGCAGTCTGTGACAAGAAGATGTGATTTTGGTGCAGGAGCTACTTCATCAGTAACACTGAAGATTCCTTGCTTTCAGTACAGTGGACTGGAGCACCAAGTCATTTGTTACTCAGAAGACAAACATTGCTGATTCATTTCTCACAGCGACCCTTCCACTGCTGAAAACACAGAAACCATCTCTTACACTGTTTCAGTTTCTCTATCTTTACTATTTTCTGCCTCTCTTGGACACATGCATGCTTACTGTCGAGCACATACTGTTGGTCTGACACCCATTAAAGACCGGAGCTCTGAAGCCATCTGGGACTTTCAGACTCTTCATGTGGAAATTAGAACCATGTGGTCGCTTGTTAGCCTCCTTCCTTTTCTGTACTGAAATGATATGCTTGTTCTCCACAGTCACCATGAGCCTGCAGCATTAAGCTAATGTAACGACAGGGATAATAACACAGAGCGCGTTGCAAGGCATTCTTTGAAGTTCATTGCTGTGAATTGTATTAGTGATGGCTGCTGTAATTACTGAAATTATCTTTTACTTGTTCATACATAATTACCTTATAAAAAGATGTTCAGAACAGCCACAGCTGCAAAAGTAGTCATTTTAATTTGTGTCGTTGTATCTTCAGAAGACACCAAAACATTGTGCAGTCACATTCAGAAACATGTCCTGTGATTTGGGTTTGCTGGAGATATTCAGAAAAGGACCAGATCACACTGATAAAGGAATGTGATCAGGTTTTCTGTTCACTGGTTGCCCCATTTTTTAAACATGAAACAAGCTTGTATTTTCTTACATGCCTTTGGTATGTGGTGTGTAGTAATTTGAGACCCTGGACAAGGTAATCTAAACATGTACAGAACAAAGCTGCAACGATTAATCCATTAATCGACTAATAGATTAATAGAAAATTCATCGCCAGCTGGTTTGATAATTGATTAATCGTTTCTGTCATTTTTCACATAAAGTTAAAAGAATTGTCAGTTTAGCCTCTTAAATCTGAGGCTTTGTTGCTTTTCTCTGTAATTTATGATAAGAAAATAAGTAGTCTTTGTGTTTTGGGCTGTTGTGTGGACAAAAGAAGCAATTTGAAGACGTCACTTTGGGCTCTGGGAAATTGAGATCTGCATTTTTTATAGACTGCTGACATTTCATGGAATAAACGATTCATCGATTAATAGTGAAAATAATCAGCAGATTAATTGATAATGAAAATAATTGTTAGCTGCCGCCCTAGTACAGGACAGATGATGGTCTATAATACATGCAGATTAATAACACAGATGTATGATAGCAGAGGCACAGTGCGGGAGCATGCTCTGTCAGGTTAACCTAGTTGATGGAGTGTATGACCCCAGCAGCTTGTCTGATCTCAGAGCCAGAGCGTCCTTTGGCTGACCAGGCTGCGTTGACTAATCATTCAGTGGCAGTGGAAGAGAACTAAGCAGCTGTCAACACAGTCAGCAGACTGGGGAGAGGGTGTGAGTAATAGCCACAAAGACGATATGGCATGAAAATTTTGATCATAAAAAAATGGAAAAATTTGTCCTTTGGGGTTTCAGTCCGACATCTGTAGGATGAAACAGGTTGGAGGGAAGTCTCCAACTCAGAGACTTGAGTTTGGCTGCTTTCAGCCCCTTATCCTGTTGGTTAAAACTTTTTACACCCTGATATAGTCACACTTAAAGGTTTCAGTTCAGGATGCTTGCCCACAGATGTACGTTAACAGTACACACAGTTAATACACACCCCTTACCAGACCCACACTGTCAGTGGAGTGTGACTGGCTGCACTCAGTGTTTCCAGGCTCCTACACCCCTGCCAGTCTTGTTCTAATCTCAAGCTTTCATTTTGATTTTGCTCTTGTTGTGTAATCTTCAGTCTTAAATCTGACTGCTACTCAGATTAAGATTGATTTTAAGCCAAAAGAAAGATGATTATGGATCAGGGAAGAGGAGAAATATTCTGTATGGGAAAAAAGGACTTAGTCATCCTAGTAACACTGGGTAAACAAATACAAGAAGATGTGTTTGTTAAATTTCAGTGTGACAACCTCATTTAAATTCAGTGTCATCAGTTAACATGTTTTCATACAACTACTAAGAAATATAGTACAGCAGTGCAATGCAGATCTGATTCAAAGTTCTCATCTTTTTCTAATTTTGTTAGAAAAAAGGCTCAACTTGATTTAAAGGTCCTTTCCTACTTAAAAATAAGAAATTTTGGTGATAAATCAGTAAAGTTTTGACTGTTGCATTTCTGTTTAATGACGGTATTAACTGAATGCGACTCCTAAATGCTTTGCAAGCTGTTTGTGGTTGTAAAAGTGCGCTATGAGCTTATATAGGCAAGCTAGATTTAGAGTCCGTGTCATAACAGGAAATGATGTCAGCGAGGCCCCGTGTTCTAAGTCTTCTAATCTGTAGGCAAACAGGTTATCAAAATTTAGCATACAGGGAAGTTTTTTTTCACTTTACATTCAGTGTCTTAAGCTATCTGACATTATAGCCCATAACTTAACACCCCCACCTACAGCTTTCTTCCACCTCTGCCTCACTACTCACATTTGGAGACACATTTAGTAAGAATTAGTCTTGGGTTTTGCATGAAAAATATGTAAATATCTATTGTTGTATCTCTTCATTTCACTGCCTGCTCCCCTAAGTGTGAACTATGTTTGCACGATCTCTCTCCTACTCTGTGACCTTCTCTGCTGCTTACTCACTTCTTCCCCCCAGCTTCCATCTGTTCGACACCCTGATCCTCACCGCAGCTAGCCACCTCTCTAGTCACCACTTGAAAAGAGTTGTTTAAGGAGATTTCTTTGAACCAACGGCAAGATGTAATTATTTTGACAGAGTGCCATATGAGAGTGGCCTCAACTCTGCTGGTGACTCACAACCAAAATACAATAATAAGTATGAAGTAGTGTGAACTGACCACCTTGTGGTGTTGCTCATGTCTTTTCCTGCTGACTGCACCAAGTCTGAGTAATTCAAAGCTTTGTCAGTAAAAGGGTTTTCCTTGTTGGGAGGATTTTGTTGTCACAATCTTAGCAGTTCTCATTGAACCTGTTGTTGAAGGAGTGGCGGTCACTGGTTTCCTTTTCTTCCCCACCCCAACACAATACTATCAGCAGTCTGGAGACTCAACACAGGAAGTAAGCAGCAGGGACCTAAAGATGGAGCACTGCAGACCTTTTGCACCAATTTACCTGATAAACAGTTATGTAAAAAAAAAAGGCCAACAATCCTCCACATGCAGCTCAAATAAAAAGTACAAAACAAAAACAAAGCATCTCAGTTCTTTCCCTTGAACAGATATTGTATTTTTTAAAAACTTGACTGTACGAGAGTAGAGTAATTAATAAATACCTGATATGTGTGTTTGATTCAAGGCTGCTAGTGTGAGGTGATTTAAATGAAAAAATAATGGCTGCCAATGTAGATATTATTATGTTTTGGACAGTGTATAAACAGATGTTGATGATAAGGGTAGACGCTGAAAGCTCTTGCTTCAGCCTACACCTTTCCAGTTAAAGTGGTATTGTGCATTTTGAATTGGGATGGGTTTTTATTTGTGTATGTATGGCCATGTTTACAGGGTTTTGTTTATTGTATTGATTGGTTTTGTTTAGTTCTTTGGCTTTTTTTATAAATAGAATTTTTTTATATTCTTTATATAATATACATTGATCGACAATTCTATCTGCTTACAGTCACACAGAGGGCACCGACATACTGAAAATGACTAATCTCAGATTTACATCTGTTAAAGTGCAGCCTGCAGATAAAGCAGGCAGGCTTTCTCCCCGATACAGTAGACACGGTTAGAGCCACACTAACAGCCGTACCTCACAGACAGCTTACTCAGCGATTCAGAAAAATATGCTGGTGCTTCAAAAAACTAAAATAGTTTGACCTGAGGTGGACGAGAAAAGGGAAATTGAAAGAAAGACAGCAACTGAGCAACAGCCATTTGCTCCGTGTTCTAGCTTCACTCACCACCTGTTAAACAAGAGACTCAGCTGTTGTTTAAATGGAGAAGACTGAATGCTGAAGATTTGGAGATCAGACATTCGTGGTTAAGGGACTTTGTACCCGATGGAAAATTATCAATACTATTATATTTCATGATAAGTTCTGATTGTAAGTGAGGCTGAGGAAAGACCTAACAATGGATTTGACTGTTGTCATTACTGTTTTTTAAAAGGCCAGTCTTCATTTCACCTGTTATTTTCATGCTACTGAGCGAATAGTTTGATTGGATATCATGTAAGTCATACTGTTTTTAAACATTGTATTTCATCATTGTACATGCTTGGTCTGCTGCTATATTTAATCTTATTAATAAAATTGAAATCATAATGTTTATTATTAATAATTATAAAATTAATTCTATTCTTTTCATTTGTTATCACTCCCTTTTGTATAACATTATAATATATTTAATTTAGTAAATATTCAGTTAAACTATGGCAGTAAACATTGTGTTTGGATATGTTAAAAGGAGCTATTTCATCTCATCTAAAGCCTGATTTTTTTGGGACAAACGTACTTGTATAACCACAAACAAACTCTACCCTCTTGACTTTTCTGTCAGTATTCCCACAGCTCTCGCATTAAGGTGTATATTATGTCAGGAAAATGTCACATTGCTTCAGATGAAACATCCTAGCCAGCAGAAGGCGTCAGGCGTCAGGCGTCTTTGTGTTAGGTAGCAGGTGCTTTCACACCTGTTGCTTCCATGCATGCCGTACATTTGCATTGCCTGGGGGCCTCAGCTGGCTGCACATGCTGTCAAGTGTCAGGTGAAAGTATTCCTCAGCGCACTGCCCAGCATTTATTGCAGTAAGCCTGTCTGTACATCATGGTCAGTATGATTTTAGTTGAAATGCTGCAGCTCAGTTGAAGGAGCACTAAAATATCTCCAATTCTTTCCCTGTCTGTTCCAACACTCAACCCATATTTTAACATCCATAGCCTCAGTATAATGGTATTGAGACATCCTGAAGGTATGATTTTTAGTGTAATCAAAATTCAGACTTTGCTCTTTCTATTCAACTTGTCTGAAGGTGCTTAATTGAGGAGATACATATATTGCTGTGTGCAACATGCACAGTAGGTCAGTCTCATTTGTGGAATAGACAGCTGAGCTGAGAAAGATGGCTACTCCAAGTGGTGGGCATAATGGTACAGGACAGGAGAAAAAAAAAATGTCAGTGTCTATTTCTACTTCTACTGGGTATTTCAGGTTTAGGTGAGCCGGAAAGACTTTAGTGTTTTACTTAAGACATGCAGTATTTTGAACTAGACGGTGTCATACATGCTACAATGATTTCTATCACCAGCAGCTCAGCTTTGTAGGGTTGTACCAAATGTCATTTTTGACATTCAAAGCTTCTAATGAGGTTTTCAAGCAAAGCTGAATGTTGGTCATCATTATATTTTATGATATTATCACTCCCCTAAACCCCCTAATTCAAATAAATATGTTATGATTAAGCTTTAAAGCTTAATGGGGGGTTGTTTGGGTATTTTCACACAAATAAAGTCATACACAGAATACCCTGGTGATATTTTTCTTAAAGTTTTGAAGACATGGATAAAAGTAGATATGCCCAAGCTGAGCATTTGTCCCATGACAGCATTTAAATTTGCTGCACAAAAAGAACTTGTTGTCTAACTTGTTCCCTAAAATAAACACCACATAGTTGCAGATCCTTAACATTGATGCTGTAACGCCTCCGGTGCTTTCAAGGGGTGTGACTTGTCTGAGGTTTGTATCTGTTTCCTTTATCTTCTACCATCCATGGTGCCTGTTGGGCAGGGCTGGCAAATCCACGCATCACGCTGAGATGCTGACCTGGCAAAGGAGTGGTGAGGCTAAAAGATTATTCAGGCCTGTCAACTGCTTAACAGCTGAGCCCGCTGCCAGAGAACATCAGCCCAGGGAAGGTGGAGGCAGGCTTAGAGAGGCAGACAGCGTCTGGTAGGTGTTATGCTTAGAGAGAAAGGGAGGGGGGTAAGACTGCAGGAGTACGGCAGTTCTGGCTTAATCAACAGCTCTGGCTTTAGTTATCTTTCGTTATGGACACAGGCCGGTCTGTCACTGTCATGCTTCTTGAGTGTTGTGAGTTAGTGCCAGTGTGGTTGTTCCAGGCACGCAGGCAGAGATGCAGATAACTTCATACACACACACACGAGACATAAAGTCTCATGACAGTCACTCGGTGTCACACTTAATACATCGCTTTAGTGACCCACTGGCCTGCTCTGACTGTCTGCTTGCAACTAACCCTTATATAGCCTTGGAATGACACAAAGATCGAAAGGTACATGCGTGCTTACTTTTCCTTTCTTTCTTTTCTATCTCTTCTTTCCTTTTTTCTGTCGTTTTCCCCTTTATGAGATCAGAAAAACACCAGTTTAAAGAGTTTTTGAGTTGTTCTGCAGTGTTTATGCATTCCATAGTCACTTTTACTGCACAGATTATTTAATATTGTAAGAGGTTTAGAGTAAAGAGTATCCAAAAATTAGGGCTAGGCTTAATAATGCTTTAAAATATGAATTCATTTTTCTAATAAAAACAGTAGAAGAGCGTTCCTTTTTGCTAGATTAGCCTGTATAGCTCAGAGGCTACTGACTCCAACCCAACCCTCCCTCCTTCATGTGACGTGGACCTGAGAACATGTTCTCACTCTGTGGCTGAGATGACGTTGAGTGTGGCTTGTGTGATTCCCTTACTGTCGATCGCGTGCGTGCCAATGAAACAAAAGCTACCGGTAAGAGTTTTCAAATGCAGTCTTCACCAAAGCCATTTGAAATGCAGAGGAGATGCCTAAATGTTTTTTTTTAATGAATGAAACTGCTTAAAAATGAACAAATTGGTCAGAAATCTCCAAACAAGAGACACAAGTCAAAAGAAATTTCCTCTGCAAAGAGGTGACTTTCAAGTGTTTTGACAGAACAGTACATACAAAACTGCGTGTTCATATTTGATGAGGTGGAAAGAAACTTAATCATTGCACTCATTGCTGTGATGTACCTCTATAATGATACATACATTTAAATGGCGGGACAGTTTTCATTTATGGTTTGTTTTATTCTTTATCAGCAGTGTATAAATCGAGATGTTAAGGCATTTCATGTTGTACTTTTGTACATTTGGGTCCCAAAGAGATACCAAATGTCTCTTTAGGTTCTGGAGCTGACCCCTGGTTTAGGTTCAGTTGAGTGACTTTGTTCCAGTCAACTCATAGTTTGACCCGAGCTGCTTTTATCAGACACATAAAATTTAAAATGACTTGGGAAAATGGTGAGGAGCAGACTAATTTAAACAGCTGTGACAGTCAGATATAACATGTCGGCTACAAAATCAGGTCTAACATAAGTTTTCAAGTATCTTTTTTTTTTTTTTGCGTGCTTTTTCTAAAACTTGGATTAAAAAAATTGTTAATTCATCTTATCTTTGTGTATTAAAGAAGTACCACTGCTTGCTTTCCTAGTGAGGCACAAGTAGACACTCAATATTCATACATAATATAAACTTCTGAATATTGTCACTTTCATTTGTTGGTCACATATACAGTGTACAGTGAAATTTGGTCTCTGCATTTAACTCATTGTTGAGGAGCAGTGAGGGAGCCACAGCGCAGCGTCCAGGGCCCAGCTCCAGATCTTAGCCAATACCTTGGTCAAAGGTACTGCTAACCATTGAGTTATCATTGCTGCCTAGTAAATTCCCATACAAATATGGCCCTAACTTACACTGAGTATCTGTGAACAATGGCGTCAGGTGTTTTGTCTGCTGTAGCTCTGACCACGCCAGCAGGAAGCTGCTGCTGGCCCTGTGGTTTGTGTCTTCACACTCTGGCTCCTTATAGTCTGTAGCATGCTGCATGCAAAGATATTTTAAAAAAAATAAATGTGACATAGGCCTTATTAGCCCACAGTATGTTACAAAGTGTTAACATATTTCTGGCTTAGAAGGTTGATCTTTGAAATTTGTGTAAAATTGTCAGTCGTTACTTTTCCTTTTTGAGTTTTGGTGATGTATAATTAGGTAAGCATGTTAGTAAAATTAAGTTTATTTGATGGTGAGACCTACAGAACAGCACGATAGCATACAGTGCGTGATTTTCTTTTTTCCATCTTTACATTTAGCAACAGTGTGGGTACACCACCTCGCATGATGCCTGTTGTGTGACCTCCCAGTACCTCCTGTTATCATGGTGGATGTAATGAACATATCTTTAGCAAATGAACATATTCACGTCTACACGTCTGAAGGCCCAGTCACAATGCATCCCATCTGCACGGACAAACCAGAAAAAAAGTCCCTGCTCAAGTATTACATTAGAACAAAAGGTAGAAATTTAACAACTAAGAAATGGCTCAATGTATGTGGTGATGATCGTCTTCATTTGCCACAGCCAAACAACTAGCAGTGAATAACCAACCTACAGTGTCTTATTAATGTAAATATATATTTACACTGACATTGATTATGCAAGTTTTGATGATTATTAGTGACATTTTTGTCTGCTTCCTTCCAGATTTGGACATGAAGAAGGACATAGACGTATTGATAGCAGAGGAACGTGCTGAAATCATCAATAAATATGACAAGGTAAGGTAATAATCACCTACTACTGACAATACCCTGGAACTTTGTGATAAACATAAATAATGCACTTGAAGTTTTGTAACTTGAAAATGGAAAAATTTGAAGGTTCAGTTGAAAGAAACTGCACAGCTGAGCATAGCTCTGATTTTGACCACTGCAAAATATCCAGCACTTTGAGATTTGTTTCAAACGTAAAGTGCTTTACAAATAAAATGTATTATCATTATTATTATTATTATTATCCAGAGTCCGGTCTAAAGGGAAAAAACCTGATCGTTTGAAACAATTTTTTCCTCAAAGAAAGGAAGTCAGGGTGAATCGGCCACATGCTAACAGAAGTATTGATGGTTTTTCTTGCACTGGGGGGCTGTGAATGCCGCACGTGAACTACACAAATTAGGAAGAAAACAGCAGAACCTAATGCAAAACAAAAGGCAAAAAACATTTGGAATTTTTGTATGTTTGGTGTATTTTCAACGGTTTAATAGCTTTAATGGCTTGTTTTGCACACAATGTTTTTAGGGCAGGCAGGAGGGCGTCAAAATTGACCCATGGGAGGATGCTGACTACAGCATCTTTAAGGTCACTGACCGCTTCGGCTTCCTGCAGTAAGTTACCTGACTTTGACAGTTTCATTGTAGCAGTTTGAATTTAAGGTGACTGTTTCTTCCCCACCTCATCTCTTTCATCCATCTCACATTAGAATAATGTCGTATATTAGTGCTAAAATGTTAGATTAATCCTCCTCGTGTCTTTAGTTCTAATACACGTGTATTTCTTCATTTCCTCTCCAGTGAGGAAGAGCTGCCAACACCCAGTGCGCTTGAAGAGAAGGTATCAGCTTTTAGCATGTCTGAGTCTTGACCTTGCAATGGATTTATTTATATCTCTCACATATACAGTGGACCACATGTTTGTCTCTTTCCTCTCTGCAGCAAAAGCAGCAGGAGATAGAGCGAGTGGAGAAATGGCTGAAGATGGTGAAGAACTGGCAGAAGTACAGGAACAGTGAAAAGGTGAACAATGCAGAGGTCAAACATTCTAACACACTATCTTGCTTTTTCACTTTAGCCCTCACTTCCCTTTTTTCCTCCCCAACTAGATGATGTACTGTTTCCTTTTTCTGTTAATAATCTGTTTTCCATTCCCTTTTTTAACAATAACTTATATCCCTCCGTCTTTGCCGGTCTAGACCCTTAAAACAACCTAAGAAGTGAACGTGATGAGTCCTTGAGTCAACTAGGCGTCATCCTATAAAGCACCACTCTGCTTCGTGTCTCTGGTTATTGTATGAAGACTGTCTCTTTCTGTTTAAAGAGTCTATTCATGCCTGTTAATGTGTCTCTGTCACATGTGTTTCAGTTGGTGAAGCGTGTCTATAAAGGCATCCCTCTGCAGCTGAGAGGCCAGGCCTGGGCTTTGCTTTTGGACATAGAGAAAGTCAAAACAGAGAACAAGGGAAAGTATGAGGTATGAATCTTAAAAGGTGATGACGATTCCCCCAAATCGTGGATACTGTGATGGGTCAGTTCTGACAGTTGCCTGGTTTGTTTTTTTTTTTTAAACACATTTGTCTTTTTTGTACCCTTCAGAAAATGAAGCTGCAGGCTCGCAGCTTCTCCACAGAGATCAAGCAGATAGATTTAGACGTCAACAGAACCTTCAGGAACCACATTATGTTTATGGACCGCTTTGGAGTCAAGTGAGTTCTTCTCTCAGCGGAAAGCCGTGTGGAACAGCATTTATTTCAGTTTACCTACAGATATTACCATTGCACTGTGATCGTTTCTTCATTCCTTCCTTTTGAACTGTTACAGAATTGGCACTTAAGAAATCGGTTATGTAAGCAAACTCGCTGCGGACGGACCGTATGAATACTTCTATGACCTTTAACCTGCGAAAATAAGTGATACAGTTTAAGAGGCTTCACAACAAATTGCGTCAGCTTCTTCTTTTGTATTGTACAGATGTCTCCAAAGTTCCTGTTGTTTTTTTTTTTTATCACCTCACATGCTCAGGTTTGCCATTGCTGACTGTTGCAGGGTGTGACCTCTGGCTTAAACCTTGAGGCAGCCCCACACACACGCAAACACACACATATACACACACACAAAACCAAAACGGTGGTTTCCTCCTCTGTGTTTCATTAGCCTTCCTGTCAGTGCACAAAGCCCCACAGGAAATGGCATTCATACAGAAATGTGCACCCACTGACATCAAATGTACATCTGAGACAAACATCGATGTAAGGCTAGTGCATAAAAGAAAAAGTCAAATTAAATGCAAACCTCAGAACAGGATTGAGAGATAACAGAGCCACTGGTTTGTCTTTGTCAGTTCAACTCTCCGAGTGTGAGGCTTGCTCTCCTCTTGCTCTTTGTATCGTACTTCCCCCTCCATTCAAAGCCACTGAGTCCAAACAGACCAAACACCACTCCATCCTGCTTGGCTGCCCACTCCTTCCCTGCAAGTCAACAGCTGTCCTACTCACACCGAAACACTGACAGCTATTTAAAGTTCCTTTCCTGTCTCTGTCACTGTGTAGAAGACATGTATTTACTATAGAGACCTGGAGCGGAGATGTTTTTTTTCTTCTACATGATATTTGTCAGTCCCCCCTGCTCTGCTCACATGCATTGTAGACACACACACACACACACAATAGCTGCCTTGTGTTCATTGTCTGAAATAGTTGAGCTCTGGATGTAATTAGCTATGCAGTACACAACCTTGCTGTTATAGAAGCTGGGTGAAACAATGTGATGAAAGTCTTGGATCTTTAGATTTGACCGTATTGATCACCAAAAATGTGAAATCTCATTTCATTCATGTCCTTCTAGCAGAAATACATCACAGACGTCCTTTCACACACACCCGTCATTAATACTTCAGAGCAAAGCTGGATCGTTCAGGTGTAAGACCAATGTGTAGAGGAACAGACTCTACACACTCACGCACGGATCTACACAAACACTACCAGAATGGCCCCGTGCAGCCTGAGTTTGTGAGCCTCCTTCAGAAATATTTGCAGCTGTTTTGTTTCTATCAGCTGATTGATGGACTTAATTTGGGGAAGAGGTGGTTGAGAAGCGATTGCTCATGTGGGCCCGGGGATTTTACAGTTAATACATGTCACTAGACCATTTCAGCTTGCTTGATTGTTGCTAAGGAACCACATCCTTGTTTAACTGGTGGTTTCTCTCTGTTCCCTCTCTAGGCAGCAGGCACTGTTTCATGTCCTAGCAGCGTACTCCGTCTACAACACAGTAAGTTTGTTTATGTGAGTGTGTCGATGTGTGTGTTACGTAATGTGGAGGAGTCTTGTGTACACCAGCACAAAGAAAGCAGCACATCAGTGGCGCAACACTCTTTGAGTGTGTAAGTTTCCATATAGCAAGGAACAGACCAAGCACTGTAAACCCATCTGCTCTTGTCCTTGTTCAAAGCCTTGGGTAAGATCTTTTATTTATGAGGAGGCTCTGACTGAAGCACAGCAACACAATATAACAGTCAGATTACCAGTGAACCCACATCCCTACCCAGCGCTCGCACCTTTAGACCAAGTTCCCCTTCGACACCTTACGTCATTTAACAGCCAAGAAAATAAATAGCAAATAAGCCACTTTTTCCACCTCGAGTACTCGTTTCTCATGGCAGTTTAAATCAGGCACTTTAATCCTGTTTCTTTTAATTAATAATAATTTGTAATCTTAATAGTCTTCACCTTATTCTGTTGTATTTGAAATCAAGTTGTGCATGCTACAGTCACACACAATGGTTTTT
>JAPZDX010000022.1:8847271-8857642 GCA_029783625.1 Naso annulatus
CTTTGGAGTGTCCGTTTCTAGCTGCACAATAAATCTGCCTTAATTTGGACAAATATTGAGTGTGTGTCAGATGCTGTGTATCTGTGCTTGCCAAAGGCGATGTGGTAAATGTAAATCATTGAATCATCATGGAGTCAAATTGGTTCTATTTCAAGTTAAAGACATGACATTACTGAGAATGTATGCTGGGCTGCAGTAAATATTTGAACAACCTGGTAAAAGTGTTTATAATATCGAAACTGCGTATACAGACCGTGTGCAGCTCCTCGTGTGCAGTGTAATCACACACATCCAGTCTGTCTTCAGACCACATCAGACATGCACGTGCCCAACCCTTGGCTGCGTATGTGTGCATATGTGTGCTCTGTTAAATTATGAATAATTCCTCTCATTTGCCCATCCCTTCTAATTAAACCTGTCTCTTCTCCTGTGCCCCCGCAGGAGGTGAGCTACTGCCAGGGGATGAGTCAGATCGCTGCCATCCTGCTCATGTACCTGAATGAGGAAGATGCCTTCTGGGCTCTGTCTCAGCTCCTCACCAACAGCAAGCATGCCATGCATGGTGAGAGATGGAGAAAGAAATTAGACAGACTGAAAAATAAGCATGAATTAATTCCTATAAAGACATCTCATTTATCACGACCATTTTTTTTGAAAGGTGGAAGTATTTTGTTTAAATGTGTGTGACTTGGAAAACTTTAACTCAGTCCTAGGGTGCTTACATAGATTTGTGAATGTGTACACAAATATCTTATTGTGTATAAACAATTTTTATTGTAAAATGCTTTTTTATTAAAGAATGAATCGTCCTTGGCTCCAACAGCTGAATGAACACGAATTCCTTCAATTCCACTTTTTGTTTGCTTCTCAAGTGGATTGACTTAAAATTAAAAAAAAAAAGAAACTTAGAACATTTTTACAACCCTCTCCACAGTTTTTATACAGTATTGGCCACAGTTGACCCCACAGGAATAGCAAACAGAATGTGGTAAAGTATAAAACCACAACCTTTTTTCAGATGATCAATGAACATCACAGGTCTCGACATGTTTTCTCATTCCCCTCGATGGAGTCCTTGTTTTTAGATGGGAAATACCTTCTCATTTCATATTATGTCTGTACCAGTACCACACTCCACTTATGTGTTGATGATTTGGTTTTTTTTTTACTGTTAGGGTTCTTCATCCCTGGATTTACCAAGCTGCAGCGTTTCCAGGCCCACCACGAGCTCATCCTCTCCAAAATGCTGCCAAAGCTGAAGAAACACCTGGTAAGTTAAAGCACATCTGTATGAGCGATGCTCTCCGACCTTGGAGCTAATTGAAAGCTTGGAAGTTAGGAGGGCTGCGGTCGATTTCTTTTCAGGTAATTTCTCATTATTTGATGAAGCAATGTAGCAAAAGTCCATGTGTTCAGGATGTTACAATGGATCCCAGAGCTGAAGTTATTTGGAGAGTGAGATTTATTATTGAGAACAGATTTTGAAGGAGTGACTTCCCTTAGAGACTATTTCTCATTAATTTTTGCTCTGCAGGACAAGGAGCAGATGACAACAGGGATTTATAGCACCAAATGGTTTCTACAATGCTTTATAGACAGAGTGAGTACTTGGATTTCCTCAAGAACATGCTTTATCTCCAGAGCTTTCCTGTTTTTATCCAATACCAGATGTATTCTGCTTTGAAACTTTAATCAGTACATTATACTGCATTCTGTTACTTTCATTTTTGAACGTAAAACCACATCCGAGGTGGTTTTTATTATTTTTTAATCAGACTGACTTTCTGCTGTTGTGTCTTATGTAACAGACCCCGTTCACCCTTACCCTGCGTTTATGGGACATCTACATATTGGAGGGAGAGAGGATGCTAAATGCCATGGCTTACACAACCTTTAAGTTACACAAGAGTGAGTATGGAGCCGTACACATTGTTGTCCACGCCATGTCGTGCTAAATGAGTCAAACCAGCTAAATGTCCAGTGAAGGCTGCTGTTGCTACACCCATGAGTGCTACTGTGTGGACTGCGTCGCTTGCTGCCTCTCGCTCAGCTGCCTCCTGAGTGGATGGCTTACATTATGCAAGTGGTCGGTTGCTGTGGAGAAGAATCAAAAGCTGACTTTTCATTGGACGCTTGCAGGAGCTAGCGCATGAATGAATTCTTGCAGCAACTCACTTAATGGGCTTCTTAAAGTTAAGCTGTGTCCAAGTACTGTCTTTGACAATCTTACTGGCTCATCATGTAGCAGAGGTTGCTGCTCCTAGTATGAGTTAATTCCCTTCTGTTTTGTGTCTGTATTGCATGCGTCCAATCAGAGCGCCTGCAGAAGCTTCAGTTAGAGGACCTGAGGGAGTTTCTCCAGGAGCAGCTGGCTGTCTCTTTCTTCCTGCCTGATGATGTGGTGGTTGAACAGTTACAGGTTGCCATGTCTGAGCTGCGCAGTAAAAAGCTGGACCAACCTCCTCCAGGTGCTTTGTGTTTATTCTTCTAAGCTACGTTTACCATTAGGTCAAATACAACCTAAAGTTTGGGGCTTTTTTCCCTTCGTCAATGAATTCTAAATTTCTCTATTTCTTTTTTAAGCCAAGTCAGAAGAGCTGCCAAAGAAACCTCTGGGTCAAGAGAGACCTGTTCTTCTTCTGCCTCTGCAGCCTGACTCCCCTCTGGAGGTCAAAATAAATCTGCAGCCCAACAGCCCGCCCAATACAGAGGCCCAGCAAGCAGATGACAACAACCTACACCTGAACCCTGCTCCTGCAGAGCCCCAGGACCAAAGAGCAGCTCCTTTGCCTTCACCTGATCCGGTTGTAGTCCACACACAACAAACTCCTTCTCCTTTAAGGCCATCTAGGGCACCTCCAGCACCTCCAAAAGCAGACAAACCCTGTGCTGGCATCAGGTTGGATAAAGATGTGAAGGAGTCACTTCCAGAGTTTAGCCGGGGTGAAGATTTGGAGAAACAGGAGCCTGGACACCCAGAGACCCAAGAAGAGCCCCTGGATTGGCCTCCACCCTATGAGCCCCCTGAGCTGGACGCTCTTGCCCTGCAGTGTGAGGAGATCATGGACCTTCCTGATCTCCCACCTCCACCTCTCTTTCCCTCTGAGTACAATGACCAAATGCTTTCAGATAGTGAACCACCCTGCATGGGGACAGGCCCAAAGTCCCAGCGCCGCTCTCCCTCCCCCCGCTCTGCCTCACCACTGGTCACTCACATGAGGCCATCTCCAAAACTAGGCCTAAAACCACCTGCACCTGTGGACCTCACTCAGAAAAACGCTCCTTCCCCACAGCTCTCCCATCCCCGTGCCTTCAACGCACCCTCCGTTAACTCCCCCAAACTTCCCCCAAAGCCAACCAAGTTCCCAGTCTCTCTCTACGTCCCTGTGAGTGCAGGAGACCGACGGCCCTCTAACGTCTCCCAGTATGACAATCTTTCTGAAGCTGACGATGACGACCGCAACCTGGAGAGGCTGCTGGCCTCCACGCCTGAGGAAATTCCCAGCATGCGCAGGGAACTTCCACATTCCGTTGGGAGAGACTATGACCCTGCTCTTTACCCTGTCCCTCCACCTCCTGTGTTCATCCCTCCTTCGCCTTCTCCTGTTCCTCACACTCTGTGCACCCTCCCCACTTTGCCCCAGGAGCCAGAATATGAAGGAGAGGACAGCTGGGTAAAGGACTCCATCATCCCCCCTCCTCCACCTAGTTTTGCTGACAGACTCTCTCCCTTCCAGTGTAGTGCTGCCAACTGTTCAGACACACATAGAGCCTCTTCACCTGCTTACTCTAAGCCTTTCTCTAGGGGCCCCAGGGACCGTTCTGCTTTCCCAGCACCTCTTTTGTACACCAGATCTCCCCCAGGCCACTCCAGGCCCTCAGAACAGGTTTCAGTAGGGGTGCCCTTGGTCCGATCCAGCCCAGACTTTTGCAGGACACCTCCAGGTGCACAACAACTGCCCAAATCTATCACCTTTTGAAGTGTTCAAGTACCACTCGAGTGTTACTAATAATGCCAAGATGATTCAGACTCTCTGTTAATGCTTGATTCGTTCTTAAAGCCATTGACGAGGCGAAAGGCCAGTAGCTATTCAGTATGTCAGAGGGGTGTGTGTGTGTATGGGTGTGTGTGCGTGTGAGTGTGGTGAAGGATTTTTTTTTCACTGATCTGTACAGATTTCTGTAATACTTGCACCTTTTTTGCAAGGGCAATTAACTTTTCTAAATGTCAAATTTGTATTTAAAACTGCTGTCTGAGTTACTGTTTGCTGCACAAAGAAGTCGATTCAATAGACGGTAGTGAGTATTTTCCACAGAAACAAGGCGATCTAATACCAGCTGCGTGTTTGCTTCATCTCCAGTTTGTTTCAACAAAGTGTCTTAACTTGATCAACGTGCACTGAGGGTAGCAAGTCTAACAAAAAGGGCTTTTGAGGCTGCAGAGTACGGTCATCTTTGCTAAAGCACCCAAAGCCTATACATTCATTCTGCATCTATGCTACACTGTGTGCAGGCTCACACATCTTGATGGTATGTCAAACTATTACTGTTATAATAACAGTTTGTTAAATGTATTTTTAGGTCAATACTTGATAACAAAGGACCACTAAACCAGGTTGCACCAAAGCAGTTTGCTTGCAAACATTCAAAGAAAAGTTTTTACCACCACCAACAGGGAAGACATGCTGCAATATATCACTGGTGTAAATACTGAAGCTACTTTAATTCACACAAGCCCGACAAGGTAATTCTCTTCCATGTGGCAAGTAGCAGTGGGTACTTTCTTGGTATTTTGCTGCTTTTTTTGTTTAAAATTGGTTTGTAAGGCTGTTAGTCTCAAAGGAATAGTGAAGTGTTGTGTCTGTTTGTCATTTCACAGCAATAATGTATTTTTTCGTGTATATATATTTATATACATGCATATATCAAGGCTAAATAAGGTAAAAGGCTTAATAGGAGGATTTCATGAATTTAACATTGTCAGCTCAGACAGAGATGCAGTAAAAATCCATGTCACAATATATATGAAGAGTAGCTCCATCTAGTGGTCCGAAAAGTTACAGATTGACAATATAAGCAGTTCTTTTGAGGAGACTCGCTCTGACCATGACATAAAATTTAACCCATAACTTTTATATATGAATGTGCACATTGTCATTTCTACACATTAGACATAAGAACACGAGGACAGACTCCGTGTTACTCTGCTGACAGACGGGGGTGGGAAGCGAATGAATCAAAACTAAATGTATTCTTATGCACAGCCATGTTGAGGAGCCACTGACAGTGACGGTGGTGTCAGAGAAATGGAAGTTGAGCCATAATATACAGTGTGCAAGGACCTAAAAGTCAAACATGTTTATATTGTTGTTACATTATATTATATATTACATTATATTATCCGTCATATACCATGTGTAAGAAATGTGTTTGGTTTTTTTGCACTGACCTTTGTTACACCAAGAGGTTTTGTTGATCTCTTTAAGTATTCAGCTGTTTCCTAACAGAGTTTCAGGTTACCGCTATAAACTTTCTACTGTAAGGAGTGATATTAACATATGTTTTACTGTTTGTTCACAAACTTTGGTCTTTCTGCTGGGATCCCCACCCAAAAACTGGGATCTTCGCCTGCGCACAAGTCTGTTTGGTTTCCTGGAGTATGCTCAAGTCATGTGAGCTGACCACCAATTGTAAATCACTGCTCCTGCTATAGATCTGGTTGACATCAGCAATACTGGGGCTCAGACCAAAGTTTGTGTACATTTATGCAACTACTTCCGTGAGTTTTATAAAGAGATAAACCTCAGTTGCTTGTTGTCTTCTCTTTTTCACAGAGATGATGCATATCTGGTTTTAAATATTTATTGCACACCCACAAAATTGTGTAGTCTTACTGTACATATTTTTAGGTTCTAACTGTAAAGTCTTTCACACAAGTAAACAACAGAATGAAGGAAATTACAGTATATATGGAAACTGCACTAAGATGGCAGAAGAAGTCATTAAAGTATACAAGCTGTATTCTGTGTACTGACTCAACCTGAGCCCCCTGATCTATATTAATTATACTGTGCATGTCTCACATTACATCTGCTTTCACCCTGATTTTCTCCAAAGCAATCCAAGAATGGGTTAGTACAAAAATAATTACATTATCACATCTTTGGTAAAAGGAGTGTCGGTCCAATTCAACTTGAGCTGTTACTGACAAATAAGTAGTTTCTTAAAAATACAAGCACCATTTCTTCATAGATGCTTTTGCGTAGAACTTCATCGCTTTCAAAAAACAGAATTTGAAAATTTCCAACTGTAGATGAGATAAATAGAATGCCTTCTCAATTCTGCTAAATTTAATTATAAAAATGTAATCTGTGCATTTATTTTTCTGGTGATTAAACTACTTTTAATACACAACATCCAATGCCAATATTGAGACAATAAATTCTGCATAGTCAAGACAGTTCTGTCCATAACTTCAAAACTCCAGTGTCAGTCGCGGCATTCAACTTCAGCACAGGCACGATCCATCTGCTAATGGTGAATTGGCTGGAAAACTGCCCTTCCAGCAAGCAGCTGCTTCTCTGCTCAGTGAAGCCAAAACTGGGAGTACAATAGTATCCTTCATATCCTGAGCTGAGTCATGAGGTTGGAAAGGGAGGCGACACTGTCCCTCAGTTTGGACTCTTCCTCATGTCCGAGCGACACTCCGGCCAAGCGCATGGAACCGTTTGATCCCATGATGCACGGCAGGCTGAGGAAGACCTCTGTACCTATGCCACCCCAACCCTAAAGCAAACAGAAGACAGGTGAACTTGTAACAACTTCTACAATCATTGAAAATGCCTTTTAAAAGACATCTGGATACATGCACAGCTCGCTATCCATTCAAAAAACACAAGCTACAACTTTATCTCCTTAGCCAGTGTCATTGCTTTAACACTGTAAAGCAAAGGTTTTGTGTGCGTGTGTTAAGATAACCACAATTACGCTTCGGTATCAAGCAATGATGCAACTGATTTTCTTACACCTCGTAAAATAAATTGAATGAATGATAACAGTTGATAGGTTGACTGTGAGAATGATGCCATCATTGTAATTTAAGACACTTGGTGGTTGTACCTGAGCCAGTGTCGATACAGAGTGGGTCTTCTTCTTGTCTGTCAGGACACTGTTTGTGATGTCAGCAACGGACAGACCCACAGACCACGACCGCTGGCCTCGATTCTTCATCATCTCGAACGCTCTACAAGCACAGACGAACGTGCATCAGAAAACTATGCCGTCTAACCTCAAAATTTTGATGCAAGAGACATCATAAATGGAAAATGGATGATCAAGTAAAGGCGCCTGTATTGCTACATGTTCAAATTTCTTGATTCTTACAACTTCCTTCAACAGGATCTCTGTTCAGACCCAGCTATAAAGAAACCTTTCACTCTAATTCATGCAAGCACCTGTCTAACAGGGGTTTGGTAGAGCTGGATCCTGATGCGATCTCTGGCTGCACCCCGGAGCTCAACCCAGAGTTACTCATCACGGGAACTGCAAGACAAAAGCATTGACGAGCTGAATGACGAGCGTCACTTAAAAACTACAGAGAACAAAGAACCGTGCTATTAGCAGGTAGTGCAGCTTTACTGGACATGCTTACACAGTTCAAAACAAAACAACAAATAAAAGTCAAATGATGGAACGATTATTATAAGTTACATAGGGGGGAATGAAAAAGGAGGAAAGTTTGTGTAATCAATGAAAAAGCAGTCTGTGGACACTTGATGCAACTCAAGGCCTTCGTGTGTCACCTTTGTTGTCTGACAGTTCTCCAATGACCCAAGCTGGTTTGTGAGTGTTCAGGTTAATATCCAGAACACGACCAAGCCGCTCCGAGTCCAAGTTACACCCTGCTCCAATCACCTGCGTCGGCGGAAGGCCACTCTGCCTCCAGGCAACGTGGGTCATGATGTCCACTGGAATTGGACAAGAAAGAGAACGGAGCTGACAACATGTAGAAAGTTATTGAGCAGAGGAGTTCCTTCCTTAGAGGGAGTGGCTTTTTTTTTTCAGCACCAACCTGGTTGCGAGGCAATGAGCATTATTGCATTGGGGCTCAGACGAGCCAGATTTGGGATGATTCCTCTGTACAAGTCCACGTTAGTCTGAACCACGCTGACATACGACTGCTCACTGCTCCAAGCGTTTGCGGTCACCACAAGGACCCTGGAGCCCGCAGAGGCGGAAATGTCTAAAAAAAACCCAAGACATCAGGATTTAAAGTCTGCACATCTAACAGCAAATCTTGAGGAAAAACAACCACGGCTTCTATATAAAGTCACTGTAATAAAGACACTGTTTTCGGTTCTGTTTCAGCTAAGCTCAGCATCAGCTTCAACGCAGCAGCTTGCTGGGATTCAGTCAATGCTTGCTGTCACAGAGCTGAGTCATCAGAATAGACTCCCCAAGGACAATGCCTGTCAGCCACCTTTGAAAAAAGCTGACATGAGTAATGACTCAGCCAAGAAGCACTTCTACATTACTGTGCAATAGTGCAGAAAAAGACGTACCATTGTGTACCTCAACCTTGGGCAGATTAAAAATCTCTAGGTCTGTGCTGCCGCCCTTCGTGGAACTCTCCGCAACGTCAATGAAAACAAGCTTATCCACTTTACACTGGACGAAGATAAGAAAAGAATACGTAATCAGCAAGAGAATATAAGAATATGACATTTGAATTCAAGCTGGTATAATATTCAATATCAATTACAATCCCTGATATATCACGAAAGGTGTTTACCTTCGATAAAATGCTCATCACTGATGCCATTCCTAAATCTCCTCCCCCAATGACTGAGACTTTGTTGATCAGCTGATCGTGAGGTCTGATTGCACCTGAAACAGACATGAGTTAAGCTAAACAACAGAAAACAATTATCTGATTATTGATCAGGAGTAGAGCAAGGGAATCACCATCATTGATCTGGAGCTTAGAGACAAAAGCCAGAAGGTTATGGGGGTCTTCACTGTCTCCTGTGGTTTTTGAGGACAGCGGGGGATCCTCCTCAAACTTTGCCACCATCTCATTCAGAAGACCTACCACAGATGACTTGGGCTGCACAAATCCAAAGGGAAAAAAAGGGGGGAAACTGATTAAAGCCTCTCAGAACCTCTTCTGTGTTGTCTTAATTTCACTGAGAAAGCATAAAACCTTACATAATCCCAGTTGTGAAGCCCTGGCAGGAAGATCCGTCCTCTGGCATCGACGTGTTTGCCCTCTCTGATGACCATGTTAGAGGTTGGTCTCAGGAGGCAGATGGGAGGAGTGAAGGGGAATGAGTCCAATATCCACAGCTGGATGGGGAAGTTGTATGTGCGACCTTAAGATAGAGACGCTGTAAGTATGTACATAATAGTGCCTTTCAACCAGACTGAGTCTTCAGACTGTCCCTAATGTCAGATGTGAGGCTTACCTTCATACTTGACGGGGAGGTTTCCGATTAATTTCAGGAGATCTTTCTGGGTGCTGTCAGAATATGCTGAAGTTGATAAAGGGAGCCGTGAATTCTCAGCAAGAAGTAAAGGGAATATGTGAATGTAGAGGTCTACAAGTGATGACCTTCCCAGAAAAACTCACTGTATGTGCCTGTGCATGGTACCATCCCAGGGTAGATGCGATGGATTTTCTGCAGCTCCTCCACAGCAACATCATGGAACTTGTACTAATATCCAGGAGTGAAAACAACAACTCATCTATGTCTGCTGACATTTGTGTGTGTGTGTTTAAGTATGTGGATGTCAATTCCTTCTGTTTTTGGCTGCATGTGGTTTTCAATTTTGCTTAAACATTTCAATTAAAATCATTTAATCTTTCAAGACATAATAATAATATAATGCTACCAAATTCCTGAGGGGTTCAGATTTGACTCCGTCATGATGTTTCCAGAAAAGTTACCTTTTTAGCTCACAGGCACGTTGATAGAAAAATATAACAGAGAGGCAATGAATTTTTAGTAATTGTTCGTTTTCACTTTAAAACGTACCATAATTCCCGTGTGATTCAGTTTTTCCATTATACTCTTAAGTAACAGAGCTGGTTCAACCAGTTACCAAAGTAAACTAGCTGGCAGTGCCAGCCGGTGTCGTTACCAAAACAGTATGAATTTTTAAACAGTTTTCAAAGATAATTGTCTCGCAAATGACGGTGACTAACCTTTGAAAGTATCCGCTGTGTTTTCTCTGAGCTGAGGTCCATCTATCGAAATTAAACAACGAAAAATAACGCGTCTTTCTGACTCCAACCTCCTGACGGATGACTTAAGTTTGGCCTGCAAAACAAACTTCCGCAAACTTTCAGGAGTAGCTAAGCGAAATGACAGG
>JAPZDX010000022.1:8881210-8903452 GCA_029783625.1 Naso annulatus
TGTGGTGTTGACACTCATCAAAGTTTGTAAAACATTACTGTAACAGCAGCGCACAGTCTTAAATTTGACCAGAAGCTCAAGCTTCTGTTCCTGGAGCCAGATAGTTCCTCAGGCTCGTTTTGGCCCGTCAGCACCAAATTTCTGCTTTGTCAGGTCAGAAGTGTTTCATCATGTCGTCTGTGTGACCACTAGTCTTCTGTTTTATGTTCTGTCTTCATAGGGAAAGGCCCGCTCTGACGTACCCTCCCTCTTCTCATTTTACCCACCTCACCGGTAGAAAACTTTTTTTTTATTTGACAATTAATATAATCCTTGGTGCTGAAAAACATTTATGGAGGCTGGCTGGTACATGTTTTAGCTGCTAATGCTGTCTTAAACCAGGCTTTAGTGGAGGACAAGGAGAGATGCTGGTTACCGTGACAGAGTCTAATATGCAGTGTGAAGAAAAACCACAAGGGAATGACGAGATTGAGTCAAGCTGTTTTGCTCATCCTTACTATTTAAGTAGGCACTATTTTCTTTGTCTTCAGCCGCATAACTTCTCCTGACTTTTGTTCCCTACAGTCCTAATGGCTACATGCCAGAGGACGGGCTTTACTTCGAAGTATTTCCGAGATTATTTTTGTTGGCCAGCAAGCACTTTGGAAAATCTCCATGACAACAGTAGCCTGTAAATCAAGAAATAAGCTCAGATACCATATTGAGTCAGTAGGTGCTGGTTGCTATGCCTGTGTGGTGGATTTCATTCTAAATTGTTACTGTCTCTCCTCTGTTGTCTGTTTTTCTTTGACTTGAGCACAGATAACTGAAAGCATAATAGAAGTGAACTCATTTCACAGAGTGGGACTTGTTAGCAATAGAGCCCTCTCATGTGTCCAACTACCTTTTGTTTTGCAGGACACATGTATTGCCTTCCATTTAGGAAGGATGTTATTGTTGACAATGCTGTAGCTGGCATTAGGAGAAGAGGTGAAATATGACACACAGGGCAAGACTCCCTTTACATCTGGCCCCTCAGCCACTATCCGGCCCCCACCACCCCCTCCCACAGATGGCAGGCCAGCAGGCGCATCACTTTACCTTAGCCTGTCAGCAGCCCTGTTGTTTGGAGCTTCGTGCACGCAGACAAAAGGGACCTGAGAGAGCTGTGGGAGGCCACTGTCGCTTGGCCTGAGCTGTGAGAAATGAGCTGAAACCAGTAGCTGTCGTAGCAGAAAGGACCTGTGGCTTCACTGGGTCCCTCTGAATCAGTTGGCACTTTTCTCTCCATCTTCTTTCTTCTTTTTGCTGTCGTTTCTTTTGATCTTTGACCCTAAAACCTTTGCTGTTAATGTGCTGTGCCCATTATCATGCAGCGACATTCAATACATAGAGCTGTGAAGTTTGTGTATCTGTAGCCATGCATGCAACCCAACCCAAGTAGGTTGTGACGAATCCTTCGTGTCGACACTCATCCACAGCGATTGGAAAGTGCTCACTACGGGTGTTGTGATGGCTGCGACTAGCAGTCCTCCAACATCAGTGTGAGCCTATGAGATGTAAAAATAGTGCAAATCTGCTCTTGTATTATTAACCTGAATCTTGTGTGTGATGCACTTTTCTGTACCCAGAGTAAGGCCAGTCAATCACTCTTTCAGACTGTATAGTGTTTAAAATAAAACGATGGTTGTGTACTGTATTCTTTCAAAGTATATGCTCCCTCTTCTTTTAATCTTTGCATTTCTTTCTTTAAGAGAGAAAACAGATGTTATGTCGACAGTTTAAGCACAAAAAGTGGCGCGTTGACGCATGAGAGAATTAGCGTTTTTCTTGACATGATATTAATTGCTCCAGAAGTGTTACAGATCTTTATAAATAAATGTTTTTTAAAAAGAGTTTTTCCTTTTATGTGCAGAAAAGCAGCCCCGAATGTTATTTTTGCTTTTGCCTGTCAGTGTGGAAAGAGCTGGATTTGTTTCCCACAAGTTACTTTACTTTTTTTTATTTTTTATCTTGATGCTCACTGAAGGCCCATTAATGCATCATTTGACTTAATTTTATGAACAAATGTTTTATTTCTTATTTTATTCTATGATATACTTAACCATGTTGTCCTTGATTTTCACTTAGAGATATTTTTCTTTTCATGACTGTAGACATGATTTAGTTTCTTTGCTGTAGTGAAACTGCTATGAATGTGAATATCTATTGGAGAAATAAATGCAATTTCAATGCAACTTCAACATTTTTTTTTCCTTTGGTCCTTCTTTGTTTGTTTTACTGTTTCCTAGAATCAAAGGGTGACTCGTTCAAAATGTCAGCTGATATTTATAACAGTTTGGTGTTTTGTGTTTCTACAGAAGCTGTGGGCCCTCAGCAGTTAGAGTGCCATTAAGGCAGAAAGGACTGGAGGACAACAGAGAGCTCTGTTCTAGTAACTGCTGCTCTCTATAGTTTGGCAGAGGTGGAAAACGTGCTTTCAACAGGCTTTAACCCTGTGGAGACACATGCAGACTGCTGCCAATGCTTCCTCTTGCTTTATCGTTCGTTCTGCCTCTTTATAAATTTCCCCCATTCTTACACACACATACAGAAACACACACATCACACCTCACGGTCTATTCCTGTAGGATCTGCGCCAGTTCTCTTCAAATGCCTTTCATTCATTTGCAGCCAAGGTCTCACCATCAAAGAACTTCAGTCTCCTGCAGAATTGAGGCATATCGGTGAAGGCTTTCATTTAAACATCCTTGGTGACGCATCCAGTAAAATAATAAAATCAAATAATACTGAACCTCAAAATAAATGTAAAAGAATTGTAATTTTCGTTGTCATAAAATATTGCTTCCCTCAAGTTATACATATATATATATATCATAGGTTTTTATCATATCTTTTTGGTTTAGTCATGTCAATTAAAAATTACAAAACATAAATACCCTCATGTTTTGACTGATAAAAAAGGAAAAGTGTTTAGTTCCTTTTGGACGTTGCAGAGTTTCTGTTAAATACCCAGATTGTCTATTCATGCTTTTAATTCTTCCATCTTATTGCACTTCAACTCAGCAGAAGGGAGGTGGAAGGTACCAGTGACGTCAGTTTAGTGCCAGTTGGTGCTTTAATTGATTTGAACCTGACAACTTGTTCCTGCCAATCCTCCGGTGGCTCTATAGAAATGGAGTTTGTGTGAGCCAGCACAGTGACGTCAGGATGGAGAGGGGTTGTAACCTCTCTCTGTCTATTTGGCACCTCCTAACCGGACCACACTCACTCGCTCAAGCAGCAGCAGACCACTTAGACTCAATGCCTATAGTGAAGCTGTCAGGCCTCTTTGACCTGCGGGAAGCCTTCACACACTGCAGGCGGAAGGCTCTGGGACACTTGTTGTTTTGCTTCCACACTTTGCATTTGAAAGTTACACATCACAGCGAGGTTTAAAGGGGTCATATAATGCCTGTCTGCGTCTTTCAGCCTATAAATGATGTTGCAAAATCGGGTAGCCGTTCTAAATGATGCCTAAGTATGAAACAATGAGGTAAAGGGATGTAGCAGTAATTCCTGTAGGCTGTTTCTCTGAACACTCTGTTTTCATCAGTTGTTTTTTTTTATCTCAGACCACTATTGTGTCACAGTGTGCTGGGCTTCTCTATAGGTTCATCTGGAAGGTGTGCTTCTGAACTGGCCAATCAGAGCAGAGTAAGCCTTTAGAGGCAGAGCAGGAGCTAAAACAGACCGTCTTAGACAGAGACCAAACTCCTGGAAAAAACGGCTGCTGCAGTCGGCTTTAGGAGAAAACAGATGAGTTTTTGAGCATCAGAGCTCTAGTAGTAAACAAAAATAAAATATGAACCCAAGAAAATGAGCCTAATATTACCCTTTAAAGTGTCCTTTAATGTCTGCAGGCTCAAATTAAATCTGCATGAGATTTATATATATTTATATATGTTTCTTTCTCTCTTTCTGTATATATATATATAGAGAGAGAGAGAGAGACAGAGAGAGAGAGAGAGTAGCGGGACAGTGATGTATTGTGATGTATTGAGTCTGCTGGTATTTATTGAAAGGACTACAGCTGCCACACAGCTCATCTAATGTGGATGATAATATTTGCAAAGCTAGGAGTCAGTACCGTACTCTCATTGTTTCATTTCAAATCCAATAATCCAATAATGTGCCAGACAGTGACAGTACCAAAAATGAATCACTGTCCTGATGCCTTCTGGTGGCACTCTGTGCGCAGTGCCCAAATATGAGAGGCAATATCATCTCTATTTTTGCATGTTTTCAATCATCCATGGTCCAAGGCAGCAGAGAAAGGAAGGGCAGGAGGAAGAGGATGGCATCTGCATGTTAGGCAGATTAAGCTACCACGACTACCTCAAAAACCAGCAGGGGTTTTGACTACTTGCATAATTGGTCAAATGCATGCCACTTTGCTCAAACCCACCCCAGACTCCTGAACTCAAACACACTCAGTCCATTCCAATTGATTGTCGTGACATTTACCAGGTGCAGCAAAGTTTATTCGGGGAAAAACTTAAAACCCTGGGGAAAAGATAAAAGTCAAATTTCTTTACAGATACTGAAACATTTGTGACTTGGAGAGAAAGAACATTATTCCAGATGAGCAAACTGACTAATGATTAAAAATCCCTCCAACACACCAGACATTAATCTGCTCCTGGAGCAAAATGCCTTAACAGGGATCTGAGTAAGTCTGACCTCTAGTGGACATTTGATGTGCTACCAGGGAAAGTGAATAAAAATGGAAGATGAAAAAGCAGCATTTTATGGTTTTCTAATGGCATAAAATTGCTAAAATTATTGTTAGTGGTGAGAGTACATGCAGCGTAAGATCAGTGGCCAATCAAAGTACATCTGTCAGTGTACTTTGGACTGGTCATCGTGAGTGTCTCCTCTGTTGTTCTTCAGATGCACGTGATGCCAAATCAGATCACAGGGGGGTGAAAATGAGGAACTAGAACTGATCATTGCTCTTGGTGATGATTTCTCTGAAATGAAAAAATGAAAGAAAAGAGCAACACAAGCAGAGCAAAAAAGATGATTACAACGGATTGTAGGCACATTACCTGATGGAGGCATTGCCAGTTTACCATTCACTGTTTGACAGACTTCTGCACCCCTCCTTCATTAAGTTTCAAGAAAGATTTATTGTAATTTTTGCAGTGCAAAAATTAAATTCTGATGTAGCTCATTGCTGCTGCTGCTACTTAGGAAGGTATAATTGAGTGTAGAAAGACGAATTAAAATTTCTCAACGCCTGGAGGAAGAAGCTGCATAGTTGTCTCGTGGTACAGCAGCATCTTCTTCCAGATGGCAGCAGTGTGAGCAGACTGTGGCTGGAGTGGGTGTTGTCTATTAGTATCCTTTGGGCTCTGTGCAGACCTCAATAAAGTCTCAATATGAAAATAGTATGTCATCTACTCTTGGAGTGGCTTTCATCCATTCCATAGTACCTTCAGGGAGAACGCCTAACTCTGCTCCTGGCTCTGGACGTTACCACCTCAGAATCAATCGATCAGTCATGGAAAGATTTCTCACCAGGCTCCTATGAAAAAGAATTTTCATAAGTTCATAGTTATTATTTCATAGTTATGAATGATCGAGGGGGGAGGAAGGGCAAAAAGTTAAGGATGCAATAAAGGACTCACTTATCAGGTCTCTGCTCAGGACTGTGTTAGAAATGGTGCTGTTTACTCTGCTGACTCTGAACTCCTACTCCACATTATTCACCAGCCTTCCCCCCATCAATTTGGTTTTTGAAAGCAATACTATCAGTACAAATCAAATGCATGAAAGCAACACAATGTATCTTTGACCAAAACCCACTGCTTTGAAAAACAAAACTACATAAATGATGCACGTTAATGTGTCGCGCAAAACAGCAATTTTAGTGAAACTGGGTCATATTTTACAGAGAAAATGTCCTCTGGTTCTTCCTCTGTTGTCCTACAACTGCTCTGTCTGCCTGCAGCCCTTTATTTATAGCAGAGCTGTTACCAATATCTACCCAGTGCTGCAGCTGCAGCTTCAGTCTGCAGGCAGCCAAGAACCTCTGTGAATCACAGAGTTGACACTGAGCAGTCATAGGACATCAGAGGAAAACCAGAGGATATTTTCTTCATAAAATATCACCTAGTTTCACTAAAATTGTCGTTTTGTGGGATGTATTAAAGTTTACCGTCAAGTTATGTTTTTTAAAGCAGCGGGTCACAGTCAAAGTCACATAGTGTTGCTTTAAGTCCAACCAAAAACTAAAGTTTATGTATGTGTGCAATGCAGAAATTAAAAAAAAACATGTTGAATGCATTGTGTGATGACTTGATTAAAATACATATTAAAGCACTTTTATCATAATGAGCTGCAAATGCACAACATAGCCTAGATAGTCTTAGTTTACTTACTTTTATTGGCACTAAAGACATACATTTTGCAAGTTTCATAGCAACCCCTGAACATGGACTTTTCATTGAAAACCATAAATGTCAGCCATGATGGCTCTTAAAGGAAAAGTGAAGGGGATTACCGACACTTCTGAGATTTATCATCTGAGGAACATGAATTTCTGCAATAACATTTAATGCCAATCCTTTCTGACATGACTTGTCAAGCAAGGGCAGTTATGTTGAGTTTTGTTTTATTTTGACATTTCAGGTTCCTGTTTTACTTTGATACTCACCTGTGTTTCTGTCTTGTAGGTCCAGTACTCAGTGTTTCTCATTTTGTATCTCTGGGGGTCACTCCTCATTTATCATAAATTTCAGTACTAAAAGGTGCTGTATTCTTAACACAATATCATTATATGTGTATTTGACAGGAAAATATATCATTATTAACAATATCAGAGTTTTTATCAGCAGCCTGAGTTAATAGTGGAAAAACGAGACAGAAATTTTGATCATCCACTGTCAGCCGGGCGGAAGTGACATTTTTGAGCATCTTTGTTCTCGTTGCAGATGACAGACCTGTCTTCCTCATTTGTCAGCTTCCAGTCCTTGATATTTAGCTCCGCCCTCTTTGAAATGGCTTGCCGTGGTTCCACGTCCATCTTTCAGCCAGCAAACGTGCAGGTGCTGGAGCTCATCTCGCACTCCAGACGGGCTTTGCCTCTCTCCTGCACACAGAGATTTTTTAAGATGCTGGTAAAGACGATTGGAATCATTTAATGGAAAAAAAAAAAAAATAGATCAAAATAAAATGAACAGAATCACTTTGAGTTTTCTCTGACCTTTACCTTCAGCATGAACACATGAAACTAGTTTAAATGCATTAATATAGAAAGACATGAATATAGAGTGAGATGCACTCTTATTGTTCTTTATCTTTAGCTCCAACACACAGACATGTGAGACCTTCATTACTGAATTAAAGTTTAAGAACAGACTAGATAGAGTCTACTCATGAATAGCTGTAATTAACACAACCTCAATTACTAAGCTTCTGTTCCTGCAACCCCAGAGGACAGCCAAATGTCCTTGTAAAGATATTTACATGCCCCAACTTGCACCTTGGGCAAGTAAGTATCTTGTTAGACAGAGGCGTAATAAATGAGCTTGTTGTGAGGAGGGATTTGGTTGGATTACTTTCAACTCAGCACTTGGAGGGAGGATTTATTTTGCTACCCATACATCTTCATTTGGACGATGGAGGGAAGATGATGTTGTTTAGCATAGCCATGAAGGAATGAACGCTTATAATCTCAGGGGAAGAAAAAAAAAGCAGCGACTGCTCATCTCCAGAGTCTAAGGGGGGAAGTTTGTTTCCTTAGAAATGCTAGCTCCACTAAAACAAGAAGACACAGCCCTTTTGGGAAAAACAAAACATAACAAAGCACAACAACAAATAAGTACACATAAAAAAGTTTTTTTTATAAGGGAGGAGCTCATAAAATACCAGACCGTATGCTCAGTAGAAAGTGCCACAGTGGCAGTCGGGTCTCTGATGTGTCACTGACTTTCACATCCTCAGTCTTCAAGGTGTAGGTCAGAGAATCCTCAGACTGGGACGCCTCCAACTTATCATCTTTCTCATCTGCCAAAATACAAAGACTTCTGGGAAAACAAATTTCCATATTCTCTGTGTATTTCCCTGGTGGTCATGTTTGCCTAGAAGGTTAGTACATTTGTGCATTCTTTTCATCTAAATTACAAAGATGCCAAAAACTTCTAGAAAATGTTCCTAGAGAGCAAATTTTCAAATCTCATCTTCAGACAGATATTTCAGAGGTTCATCTGAAAAGATTATGATTGAGAAATAGGCTTTTTTTATTAAATCACATGATGGCTCAATCAGATAAACATCTCACCAGAAAGGATTTCATACCAAATAACAGCGTTTGTTAGTTTCAAAATATGTTTGACAATCAGTGCCTTGATATGTGGGTGTTATGTGAGGTAAGAGATGACTAAGAAGACGACAGGAAGCAAAATTATTTTGTCTA
Organism: Naso annulatus; assembly: GCA_029783625.1. Taxonomy (NCBI): domain Eukaryota; kingdom Metazoa; phylum Chordata; class Actinopteri; order Acanthuriformes; family Acanthuridae; genus Naso; species Naso annulatus. The sequence goes on from JAPZDX010000022.1 coordinate 8,889,651, forward strand.
TTTTAGAGCCCGGCCAGTGTTATCGGCCAGTTCTGACATATTGCAGATATATTGGTATCAGTGTATGTGTTCTCAGATATGCACTGATATTAAAACTGTAAAGGCAGTTTAAAAAAATGCTTGGACCATTGATTTAAAAATTATGTAATTACATAGTTTGTCCAGCAGAGGGCGGTCCGTTATTAAATAACTAATAAGTGAAGTATTAATATTATCATTATAGCACTGATGTTTGGAAGAAAGTTTGTTCAAATGTAAAATATCCTGTCTGAATTGCATAACTCCGTCACAAGTGTTTGATAATCACGTTCAGTATATTTAATATCAGCCCACATATCAAATATCGGAACTATCTTGCTCCATAATATGGGCATCTGCCCCCAAAAATCCTATATCCGCATACTTGACAACCTTGAGAACCTTGAGACTTCAAAAATGGGAGGATTTTATGATGGGGTGGGGGAGCAATTGAATTTCTTTGTTGAGCATGAGGAAAAGATGACCGCTTTTTCTTCTTTTATCAAATCTCTTCTTGCAGGCTGAAAGTTAGTAGTGCTAATTCAGGGTCGGGTATTGTGCCTGGTGCATCTGTATAACAGTCTTGGGGGAAACAATAGGCTTTAAGACTGAAGGGATTACACACAATGTACTGTTACTGTGGTAAAAACAGGTTTGGTGATATAAAGGTAAATTGGGAGATACAGGCTTTGGGAGAAATGGGACACTAGCAGAGGCAGTTAAAAATTGTAAGGCTCCTGGGAAAGTCGGGAGTGCTGGTATATCAGTCGGGGCCTGTCTAAATTTTATGTTCTGATGATGGATTGGGAGATAAGACAGGACAGGAAACTGACAACAAATTTAAGAAATAAGAGTACAAAAAAAGTACATATTTAGCTCATTGTGGTCACATAAAGTGTGTCAGTCTGTTAAACAATACAAAACAAGTGTATGAAAACTGAAAGTGGCAGTGAGAGTAGGGAATGCAGTCACTGATGGCACTGTCTCTCTGACTTATGAGCAGTGGGAAGGACTTGAGTCCCACTCTGCACTTGCCCATGACGTTAAGCCTGGCTGACAGTCTCTTGTCTGCATCCTGCAGAGTGTAGGTGTCCGTGTCACTGAGGCTCATTCTAGAAATGCACAGCATGTGCTTGCTTCCCATCTGTTTTACACTGCATGAGTGGTTAACAAAATACTTAGATGAGCTGAGAACTCACAAGCGTTTTAGGTAATGGAAAACACTCCATATACATGAACAGATGTATCCATTTTACCAGAAACCACTTAAACCTGGTATCTGGATCCTTCAGCTCCAAGATACGCCTCAAACATGATGTCTGTGTGTCAGCTTTGTGACGTCCTCCTGTGGCTTCAGCACACATACCATCTGGTAAAATGATCAAATATCAAATAATCAAACGCTTAATCGCAAATTTTAAATTAAAAAAGCAGAAAAAGATGCAAAACTACATGACACTGCAAAACATTCCTGTACTCACAATACTTGACTTGAGTGTTGCTGTGCGGCACATTTTTATTGGCTTGGCTTTGCTGTGACTTTACACTTTTTTCCACTTTACCATGCAGCTCTATTTTAAGATGTTTTTCACATCACATTCCTAACCTTTCCTTCCTTATGTAATGCTGTGGTATGTGAAGAAGCTCTCTGTGTGACAGACCCAGCTTCACCTCCACTCTCCTCTTCATCTCCTTTAGCTTCTTGCGGATGCCTCAGAAATTGCTGAAGCTGTGCTTGGCATGGATCCTCCTTCTTGTAGCCCTTCTAGTCAGCTCCAGCCAGCATCTTTGTCATGTCCTCCTCTGTAGGTGGCCCCTTCTTCTCTCTCTTCTCCATAATGTTGCACAGGGAGACAATGGCAGGGTGGTTTACGTGCAATTGCAAACGATTACGACATGACAGCACAAAAGCATCCTCCTCTGCCTCAACATCGGTACACTGCCAGGCTCTTTAGATCTTGTCCTGTAGATATTTCTGGATGCAGTTAAAGAAAAAAAAAGATCTGGATTTGGATCAGAGACAGCTCAAGCACACCTCGACAGGTGTGGGGAGTGTCACACCTGGCATTAGACAACAGGCTCCTACTGTTTCTTTGGCATCTTTTTCAAGTCCTGTGCTAGATGTGGAAACAAAGACAGAGCATCCTCACCTGAGGCACAGACTTAAAACAGCACATTAACAGACCTGAAAGCATCTAAGTAAAAGGCAGGACTAAGGACGGTGATATAATATCTAATACGATACGGCTTGACTCACTTTCTGCATTCTAAATGAGTTAAAGTAGACAGCCTCTCCATGTGTGTTGAAGGGAATGCACTAGAAAACATCTGCATTCTTCTGAGTCAACTTTGTGATCTAAAGTGAAGCAAATTAATAAAACTTATCGCTTTAAGAAAAATAAGAACTGTCATGTTCTCAGTACATCTCCCAGTTCCTTTAACGCTCACTGCAGTACTCGTTTGCAGCAGAGGGAGGCAGTGTCATGCTGGGAATACCCAGTAAACATTTAGTGCTGTGACTTAACAGTCATCCCTCAGCAGAGAAACAGATGGCAAGGGGAGATGCATATGTCAGCACCCACAAGTTAATTGCTTTATAATAGCTATTTAAGCTTCACTTAAGCTTCCCGGCTGGTACAGAGAAAGCGCTAAATCCACTCCAGAGTGGTAATAGATAAAAGGATCAGAGTTTTTTTTTTTTTTCCTTTCTGGCTACTTTTCCTAATGATGCATAGTGTGCTGTCTGAGATGACAGCACCAAGATGCCAGAGCCCTTCGGCTTACTGAGAGGCTGTACAGATCCGCTGCCCTCTGCAGCTGCCCGTGATGGTCACATTCACTTTAAAACCATGTGTTTCCACTATATACACAACTGTGTTTGGGTAAATACATTGTGATTTAAATGCATGTGGAGTCATGAAAAGAAACGCTTGCAGATACTGGTGCCTCAATCACGCACTCATTATGGAAAGATGAATCAGCCATCAGTCATCAATGAAGCAATTAAAGAAACCAAAGAGTGCATTAAAAGGATGAAAAGCTAACCCTAACCCTTATTACTTATAGTGTCGTGTGACGAAAATAACAAACATGGTGTTGTTAAAAATCTGAAATATTTTGTTTGATATTAATAATTGTGTATTTACATCAAACAGCACAATGAAGGTTAAAAACATGGTTCAAACATCTGATGAATGCAGAAAATGAAAGCGACTCAGTATGGATCAGAACGAACACAAAGCTCGTTTTAATAACCGGAGCGCTGTTTTCTTTAATTACAGCCTTGGGTTTGTTTTCAAAAACAAAAGCAGCAGGGAGATCCTTTAATAACCAAGGAACTGTATGAGCAGTGTAGTCATAGAAGCAAGCCTTGAGTTTATGCAGCTTGTTTATGTTCAACAAGATTTTGTCGCATCAGATGATGAGCACCCATTGGTTAATTGCTGGTTAACACTGAATTGGGGAAATATAGCCAATATTAATACGAGATCCCCCACTGTATGCTGTGCAAATGGTATGAAATGGCATATGCCTTCTGTCTGCTAAGTGGGCGGAGTCACGTCACCCATGGAAACAGTTAGGGAACTATCCCTCCACCTCGTCTGGGAGTGTTATTAACATTACATGAATGGATAAAAGCAGATGGACTTTGTGTCTCATAGTTGTTTGATGTAAGTTTTAACTTTGAATTCATGGTTTCACTTAAAAGACCATTTAAATGTCTGTCTATGTCCGTTGCGAGGCAAAGTGAAAAGGACCGGCTCCCAGATCTCGCCAGAGTCTGTTGCTGAGACAGAGACAGGTCTCGAACAAAGTTATTTTTCTCCTGATTTGTGTGTCTGAAAAATGGCATTTTTGTGTCAGAATGTTTTGAAGAAATGAACTTTGTGAAAAACGGGTCTAGTGTGCATCTTGGTGACGAAAGGGCAAAAGAATTGGTCACAGTCTGTGATCACGTTCATTTCTCCCATAAGAATGAATGGACTCAACACTGCGTCTAGTCTCCTAAAGGGGCGGAGCCATGGGGAAACCCTTGTGACACTGATACAGAAAATATACGGTAAGTAGGAGATCTCGCTTTCCTGTTAACCGTCTCTGCTGTCACCTTGGCCCTGAACACCTGCTTCCACGTATGAATGACAGCTCAGGTTAATACATCTTTTCTGCTTGAGAGCAGTTAGTTGCAGAGTGTTGCTTTTTTCTACATCATAAATTATTTGTAGGAAACACAACATTAAATTATATTGAAGTGGTGAGAATGAATGTTTAATGCACATCGGATCAATGCCTCATCTCTTGCCATTTCCTGATTCCTTTTGAGACCAGCGAGTTTAAGGTCAACCCATGAATGTCAGTGCTGAGGCTACTCGGCACTGCTCTTCTTATGATGACAAGCTGTCTTCCACAAACATCTAAATCTATAATTTACAGCCAGAGTCCAGGTGAATTTGGCTCAAACACATTTAGTTTACACAGAACTGTAATAGTTTTCAGCAGAAACAGCAAGGCCTTTGTGTCAGTGCAGGTCAAGAGCATCACAGAAACTTTACCTCAGCGTTGTTGTGCTTTGCGAGGTCTTTGTCAGGACTTTGATCAGAATGGATTTTCAGTACTTCACCCAGAGAGGCAAACGGCTCTTGGAAGTTTACAGAGCAGCAAACTTTTACTTTCCTCGTGTCATCTGGTGTTTCCAGGCAAACCATGGGTAAGGATCTAAAATTAGCTTGCACATAGTTCTCTTACAGTCTCAAGGGCTCACGGCTGTTTATACTGCAATGTGGAAAGAGACATTTGGGGATATAAAGGGCGTTTCTTGAAATTTCAAGGTGCTGTGAGCAGGTCAACACACCAGCTTGGGCGGTGATGAGGAGCAGCCTTTTCTGAAAATCTGGGACAGACTTGCCCTTTGGGACTGAGGGGCTTTCTGTACCTGGCTGCAGGACTCCACCACAGCTGCAGCCTTAAACCCCAGACTGCTCTCAGGGAGCATAAAGGACATCCATATCACAATCGTAGGCAAACAGACAAACTTTGTCAGAGCAGCCTCACATGTATATGTGATATTATCTTTATGACTTTGAATGTTGTTGTTGCACTTTAGTGCTAAATAATGCAGTTAATTAGCTTTACTGTTTGTATTGGGAGCTTTAAATGGCAGCCTGACATAATTTAGTCCCCAGTGTGCTCAGAGGTTTAAGCAGAAAAAGACAATGTCAGCTGAAGTTCATTCAATCATTTCATCAACTTTACTTTTGTTTGTTATAATGATACTCTAACAGGTGGTGCTTTATGTCATGTCTCATAATTAAAAATGTGGCAGTAGGGAGCATGGCAGATGGGACAAGATCATCTTAGTGGCTTATTTTCACCGCACATGGTCCTTGACAAACCCTGCAACCAAGGTGCGAAATACAGGGGGTCTCGGGGGGGTCTGAGACCCCTCAACTGACAGGTCAGAGCCCTTGAAAGCCTCAATACAAAATTCTGGGAGGTCTCCAGAAAAAAGCTTTTAAAAAAAGGATTTTTTTGCTTGCAATTGTCAATAAAAGTATCTATGTTGACCAGAATTCATTATTTAAATTAAATAGCAAAATTTTTGTTCAGAAATATGAGGACATTGTCGTGGTGTTTCCTTGGTTACCTGCTTGTTTCTGGTAATGCCGCCTTCCATTGAGTGGAGCTGTAGCATAAGCTTGCACTCTCCACATTCCACCTGTCTGCAGAGTGGTGGATTTTTTTCTCTGCTTCGATATCGGCTCACTCATGAGCTAAACATGGCAAAGAGAAAATAGAGCTTCTTACTAACCAGTGTTGGATTGACCTCTAAAGTTGTGTACACACCAAAAGCAAATTTAATTTGTGGTGCGATGAAATGCCATACAAAGTCAACGGCATAATGCGAAATCGCGTTGGGAGCAGCGACAGACTCATAGTACAACAGGATCTCATTGAGCTGACGCGCAAGTAAGGCGATTTTTGCGATTCAATCACGTGATAATAATTGTGCGATCGCGATGTGAAATTTTTTTTCGCTTTTGGTGTGAACACAGCTTAAAAAGATTAACCGGGATTAACCAAGATGTGGGGTAGGAAGCTGGTTTAGCTGTTGCAGTTAATGTAATAATGTCATAATGGTCCATCGTCTAAGTAGCCCCACTGTTTGTTAGACTTCAGCATAACACTGGAGCATTAGCTAGTGGGAGACCCCCGGTTACCATGGGGTATTTTGCACACTGCCTGCAACACTTTCCCTAGCTTGTTGGAGCTCATGGTGGAGGTGAAGGAGGAGGACATTTGCGTCTCTCACATTGCTGTTACGTTCTAACATTCATTCAGCAACAAACAGATGTAAAATGATCGTTTTACAATGGACAAAAATGACTCATTTGACAATTTGCTTTTGCAAAGCAGCTTTTAGTCCTGATATTTTCCAGGGGATAAGAGGGACCAGAGGGACAGAGGACAACCATAACTACCCTCTTTAAATTCACACAGTGGTACAGCTAATATCCTACAGTGTGCTCAGAGGGCGAAGGAGGATGTTAATACGCTTGTCTTTGCGACTTCCATGTGCCTTGGTATTGCATGTGTTGTGTGTTCTTCCTCACTCTGTCTTGGCGGTAATTAGGTTGGTGTTTTGAGCAGCACGCACTAAAAAAACAGTTTAAACACACCTCCCTTCCTCTGCTTGTCCCCTGCCCTTTCCTTGCTCTATCATCCTCCTTTCAACAGAGACTACAATAGCCCTTTGCCTTTGCAAAGCTCATACAAAGATCCAATTAAAAAAGGTAATCCACACACCTGCTGGGCGAGATAAAGCATTGTGTTTGTACCACTGATGAACTGTGCTCTTCCTCTCTTACTTTGAACTGGGATTCCTCTTTCATGCCCAGTCATTTTTACTTTCAGCTTGTGTGGAAGCTGAGCACGGACGAGCGCGTATGTGCATCTATGCCAACGGTAGAAGATTCCTCACTATACTGCTGATCAGTGCCAAGGACAAACAACTGTCAAGCACCCTCTCATAAATTCAAAATCTATCGCTTACTGTACCTTCTCATGAAATACTTAGCTACAGCTGGATGCAACCATGTAAATTTGACTCTGCAGGTCAAAGAAAAAAGTAGCTGTCACATTAAGAAAAATGTAAAATTTGCCTCCTGCAGCAAGTACACCACATGTTAGGGTTTAGTGAACTAATTAGTTCTGTAAGCTTTGATACCTACCAAAGGAAGTTGTTTTAAGCTGCTACAGCAATCTCTTTGATGGTATAACTTTACAGTCCAAAGGAATAGCAAAAGAGTCAAAGCTACAAAGTGCTGAACAAGTTGCCGTCTCACTGCGAGTGGAACACAGGAACATAATTTTCGCCTGCCTTTCCTACCTCTCGGCCTCTTTGTTCAGTGTCCTTGATCTCTCTCTTTTTCTCAGAGCATCCAGCTTGGCAAATTGCAAAAGGAGCTTTTTTTTTTTTTTTTTTTTACAAGCCAGCCCCCTTGGCTGTATTATTTTCACACAAAAAACTCAACCCACAGAGTCAACCAAACTTACTTTTTACAGCAAAGCCTTTACTTTCTCACAGATCTAGTCTGTGCCCCAGGTGTCTGGTTCAACTGCTTCCAGCCCAAATGTCTTCTCTTATGGTGTTTTTAATCCGCACACTGCTCCCGTCCCAGCGGGCCACCACTGCTTTCCCTGCCTTCTTTTTGTTGAATGAGCCAAAGCTGGAGAACTAACTTTTAACATCTGCTGTGTCCTGTGTCTGCACAAATGTAACTCCAATATGTTCTGGATTTTGTTTCGTCAGGCTGTCCTGGGCTAGCGTTGCTAATATTTCCCACAGGTCAGTTAATTTAATTTTACAAAATTCATCATTTGAGTTTTAAAAGCGTTTGCAATTACATAAATTTGTCACTTTAGACAAAAATTTGCCTGCCACACAGTTCATATTACAACATGGCTGCTTTTGCAAAACTGAAGTATAAAACTCTTCCTTTATAATTTTCTTTACCCAAGACATTTTTTTATATCTTGTGGAAGATAACTTCTATTTAATCATTAGATGATTACCTTAATCCTGACATCTATTACAAGTGAAAAAAGAGAAATGTCAAATATTAGCTAGCTAGCACTTGAAATATTGTATACTAAAGTTTGCTAGATTGACCAAATAAAAACTTGCAAGAGAACAGTTTAGAAAAGTATATATGAAATTGACTGGTTCATGTGCATTTGAGATGAAATGAGAAATACTATATAGGAGATAATTCCCAACAAGGTGTCCATTATTAGGAATACATGGATACTGTGCAGGCCAGAACGAGAGACCTCAAAGAGTATTATTGTGCTTTTACCATTGATACTTGCCAAAAAGAGGATAATTGATTAATATTTTAGTGTGCTTTGCAATCAATAAGCAAGATTCAAAGTCAATAATACTGTCTAAAGTTTAAAAAAAAAGACTTTAAATATTACTATACAGTATGATTAACAAATTCAGCAATCCAGCCTTTTTATTGTACTCAAATTAATATTAAGATTTTAATGAACAAATGACATGCACAATGTGGACTGGCTGCTAAAGTATTAAGTTGAATGATTGATGAGACATAAGCCATCCTCTGCACTATACTATCAATGACCCCTCCACATGCTTATTGTTAATTCATAAAACACATTCATCATTACGTTACGGTCACCTTGACTTTGACATCCATATTTGCTCACAGTCAGTTGCTCTCTACAGTTCACTACACATACATGACGGATGTACTACAGTTCAATATGTGTGACAGGGTGAAATGTAAACATATTTACTATAATTAATGCAAAATTGCTCGGTCAATCACTCAAAATATTTATCAGTCGTTATTGCCAGACTAATGGTCCACAGAGAAATAAACAAACAACACATGCAGTTCCTTCGGCCAGTGCTCCCTAAGTCTGGAGGGTGAGTAGCCCAGCAGCTCCTCATAGTGTTACATAGTGCCACTATGATGCTGTCACCTGACTCATCCAGACTACACATGATCTTGTACATCAGATTCCCGACAACAGCATGAAAAGTGTTGACTCTTGCAGCGACAAAGATTTGGCTCGCACTGCACCACCTGGGCCTTTTCAGTAACAGCCTCACAGCATCACTGTAAGCAACCTGAAACTTCTGCATGCTAGCTTTTTTATAGAATGACCACGGGTGGGTGGTAGAGATCATTGAACAATATGCTTCAAACAAGCAGACCTTCATTTCACTGTATCTGTACACATACCAAACCAGAGAGCACAAATATTTGCTTGAGCATCCCGCAGCATTGCCTGTAGATATCCTCATCATCATCATCAGCCATCTTTTCTGGAATAAAATACCCAAGATGTTCCACCTTACTGCAAAGTCCGAAAGTTTTGCCATGGAGTCTGAACTCAGGAAATTTTATGCGTTTGGTTCTACAGATTAAAACAGCACTCTGACTAGGACTGTGTTCTCACGTTCTAGACCACATACAGTAACATGTTATGCCATTATTTTTGATTCCGCAAAAAAAAAAAAAAAAAAAAAAATCATCCTAATTGTCAAATTAAAGGTGCTGTGAGTGATATTTAATTTTTTTTCTCCATAAAATGTTTTAGCAAGTGTTAAATAGCTCTGCACTCAGACCGGCATTACTTACATTGAGTTTTTTGTCAGTAACATGGGTCCTCTGCTCTGCCGTACACAGAAAAGACAGTTTCTGGTATCCCCCCTTCCCACTCTCATCCAATCAGGAGAGAGGATTCCAGAAATGTATTTTCAGTTTACTGCAGAACAGAGAGAGTTTGAGCCCCACATTACTGACCAAACCCTATTATCAGTGATGGCTGTCAGAATGTGGAGCTATTTGACGCTTATTTCAATCAGGATAGACTAATAAAAGGAGAGAATGACAGGTTTGGAATGAGATTGAGTTTATTGTGCTCAGAAAAGTAGTCTTTGGCGCTTAGACCCCACAGGAAGATCATCTAGGAAGCGGCATGATGGTTTGGATGCTTCCTAGGAAAAGAGAACTTCCCCGGAGCCTTGACACTGGTGGTGGAGAAGGGAGATGATGCTTCATGAGGTAGTACTTGAGAGGAAGCTTGATTGAAGATGGCCAGTTTCTTGATTGAGGTGGTGGAGGGGTGGAGGTGGGCTTCGCGAATTTTTCGGGCTGAATGACAGCAGAGAGAGAGAGCACTTTTAAATTCGATGACTAATGACTGATTGGATGAAAAGAGGAAGGGTGGCAGATTGTGGTTGGATAAAGTGAATGATGAGTAGTGCAGCGTAATGATAGCGGGAAATGCATAGTGACTTAGAGGGCATCCGCAAAGAGATAGTCTTCCTGACTGAACTTCCGCTAAGCTTCATTTTAAGAAGTAAAAAAGTATTTAAAGAAGCATTAACAATTTGTGTAAATTCAATAGATTAGAAGAGAGCTAATGATTTATTGACTTGAGTTAGGACTTGAAATTCAAAGTTTAGGACTTTGAAATTGACTCGAGACTTCAGAGCAATTACTTCGTCCCACCTCTGATGTATGTATGTATATACATGTTCATATTTTAAAGTAAAACATATGTGTAATGGTTTGATGAGAATAAAAAAAACTGAGATTATTTTGGACAATAATTAAAATGTCACTAATTATTTATTATATTTTACATAAGGTAATAATTTAAAAGTTTCTTCGGATGCGGTCCTGCTTTTAAAGAAACTGTCAATAAAAAAGAAGAAAAAATTTAATTAAAAGCCTAAAAATCTATTGAGAATAATAAAATAATATACCAACTAGTGAAATAGTAATGCAGACTGAAAATTATAAATAAATAATTCATAAATAAGTAAATAAAATTTAATTAAGAGCTTCACTATAAAGTTGGAGGTTTTTAGTTTACTTTTAAAAATATCAACACATTTTTCAGCTTATACCGTGTTTATTTGTCAAAGGAATAAACATTAAAACCATTTAATTATATTTTCATGGGTTTTCATTTGAAATTGTAAAGGAGCTATATACAAAGTTCAGCCTTATTTGATCTCAGTTGACTTTAACACCTTGCAGCCAATCAGAACTGAGTATTTACCCAGACCATGATAAAACATGCAATTACACTCTGCAGGGAGCTTGTGAGTATACATTATTGACACCCACAACTTTGCAGATTAATTTGAGAATTCATTCTCTGCATTGTTTCGTGGGTTGAATGATGATGATGCAGACATAAAAAGGCACCTTAAAGGGCTATTTTTAATTATTCAAACATCAGTATTTTTGGCTAATAACTTCCAACTGCCAATGACAAAATCAAACTTTATGTTTTCTCAGTTGGTTTAAAAAGTTTACTGGAAAGATGAAAGCTGAATCAGGTCGTAAGATGACACTTTATGTTTTAATTTGTTTGTGTCTGTGTGTGTGTGTGTTGTATAAAGGCTTCTAACTATCTCCTGTATATACACATTAAAGGTGAGAAAAACCACTCTGACTGCTTAACACCTGTTGACATGCCTGCTGAGGAGCATACAGTGTGACTCACTGCTACAGATTTACAAAATTCATGTCAATTCTGAACAAGATCATCACGGTGGTGTGTAGCTGTGGTGGTTAAATAGAGAATTTATATGTATGATGCCTGCTGCCATTTATAGCCCAACAGCTGGCTGATTGGCAACCACAGCGCTACATCCCTGGAGTCGCTGCTACTGTAGCTGATGAATAGCCACAGCAGTCCTATCTGCCAACCTACATCCTCTTCCCTACACATAATTCCAGTTTACAGTTCTCCCCTGGCTCTGGCATTTTTATGTCAGAGATGCTGCGCTCTGTTCCAGATAATGCGATATATGATCAGTGAAGCTGTCTGCTGCAGCATGTTTTAGAGGAGGGGGGGCATGCTCAGTTTTTGATTTTATCTAGATCAAAAACTATTCCAGTTTAAAAGTAATGCTCGCGCTATGAACTGTCAATCAAATGTTACAAACATTCAAACAGTTTGTGAACTATAAACCAACAACAAGAGAAACAACACTTTTTTTGGATAGAAGTTTTTCTGAATCTGCTGTCTCCCCTGTGCTCCGCGGAACTTCAGGTGACATTTTCTCTAAGGTGTCAAGAAGGCTGCCATCGTAAAGCCCACTGGAGAATGTGTCTGGCTGATGGTGGTGCGAGCTGGAATGAATTGGATTTTTGCTGCCGTTGTGGGCCACCTCTGGGGTTAGCCTGCCCACAGGCATGGCTATGCCTCCTCAGCTGTAAGGTTTGGCAGTGGGCCCTCTCCATGAAGCAGAGTGGTGGAGCACAATGTTAATCTCTCCTCTCTGCTGACTCCCAGCTGTGGTCCTGCATACCCATTGGGGCTTCTGATGTGAGGATGGGAGAGGGGTGCAGCATGGACTTCTGCTACCACCTCTGCCATCCGTACAAATGCAACCACAGTTACACATCACTTAAAAATAATTTTTGCTCTTATTTTAATTATTCAAGTTTATTGTTACTCTTATACTCTGTGGTTAAGTTTATGTATAACCAGTGTTGGGGAGTAACTTCTTACATTAAATGAAACTACAGAACTTAGTTACAAAATGAATGTAGCTGTAATCAGTTACAATTACTGAAAAAGAATGTGTAAATTACAGTTACTTGTGAAAATGTTGAGGATTACAAAGGGGATTACATTTGAATATCTTCTGTAAAAAGCTTAGGTTAAATATTGAAAAATATTTATTTTGTTGTTTTGCATGTTTTGATGTGCACATTACCTTCTTTTGCCATTTCCAGTAAAGGCCGTTTAGTAAACTTTGATGATATTTGCGATGCTTTTGATTGGTTCTCTTGTTTGAGTTTGCAGCGCCCCACGTCTGCCATTAACACTGCCTGCTTTAAACATTTGAAAATGGTTAATGGTTGAAAACATTCGATAGAAATTTAGAAAAGTAATCAAAAAATAATCAAATGTAATAAGCTACACTACTTTGATAAAGTAATTGAAATAGTTGCCTTACTTATTACATTTTAAACAGGGTAATTAGTAATCTGTAACTGTAATTCCATATACGTGGTCTAAGGCAGCAGTTCAAGGACCTTTAAGGTTTCTTTGCAAAAAGATAAAATAATCAAATGCACCGTACGTATACAAGCTCCTATTTGTTTTTCATTTTCTTCAAACTGCATTTCTTTGCACAGAAATAGTGAAAATGTCATACATATTTAGAGCACCCTTAAAAGTAGTTTCAGAATTCATTCTCCAGTGGTCTGCATATCTTTTAATGGCCTTCAAGCATTTATATTTTTTGGTCTTAGGCACTCAGTCAGACATTTTAAACAGCTAGAATTTATTTCAGCTTTTAGCTGTGTAACCTGTCGAGAGAGATAAATTAAAGTTTCTTCGGATGACATTAAAATAAAACCCACAAGGATAGGAAAAAAAAAATCAGAACTTAAAAGTGGCAAACATAAATACAAGATGGCAAAGCTCGACAGCTGACTTCAATAGCTGAAAATTAAGTAATAACCGGATCTCTCATTGATCATTGTGCCTGTACTCTGTTTGTCCTCTAAGAGGGAGGTCAGAGCCGAGAGTCAGGTACAACTGGCAGGGATTCTGCATTTTTGCTCCAGGACACTTCAGTAAGACGGATGCTTGCCAACAGAAGGGCTTGAACCTTTGTCCCCTGTTTGAATAATTATGTCTCTCTCTTTACAATGCCACCTTCTTTCTCAAAAACAGCTACCCACCTGGCAGCAGATGTGTAGATGAAAGAAAGAAAGGGG
>JAPZDX010000022.1:9016158-9026339 GCA_029783625.1 Naso annulatus
AAAAAAAAAAAAAAAAAAAAAAAAAAAAAAAGAGGGTAAATATAAAAGTAATGAGTGGAACCCAGCTCAATGGAATGAAGTAAAGAAGCATTTCTTCTCAAAAAAATATACTCAAGTAAAAGTAAAAAATATGTTACATCAAAACTACTGTTGTAAGTAAAATTTATTAAAAAAGTTACTGATGTAAATGTAACGGAGTAAATGTAACATGTTACTTCCTACCATTAAAGAAGAAATTTAGTTGTTATTGGATTGCAAGGGTCAAGAGCTCAAATATTGCTATTATCTGACTCTAATCTGACATCCACACTGAGACAGTTTACATCTGTGTGGACATTGACCCTGACCAGTCAACAGTATAAGCCTTCTATTGAGCTGGTGCTCCACCTTACAGTAACAGGAGGGACACAGAGATGATAGACAGTGCTCGTCCTTAGTAATCACCCACTCACCTCACGTCAACATCCTAACACTCGGGATATTACTCACCTCCAACACACTACTCAGAATATAGGAGTCTTAAATCCTACTGTGAAAAATCGTCTCCTTTTTCCATCTATCCTTGAAGTACCCTCTGCCCGCAATCGAATAAATGTCAAGCTGTGCTGCTACTGCTTTCACTAATAAAGTTTTCTCGGTGAAACCCTGTTAAATTTTTAAGAAGGAAAAGACGCATGAGGTTGCACAGTGTTTGAACTGTGCCATATGAGTGCTCTGGGCAAATGTGTGTCCAGAGCAAAGGTCCAGCCATCGGGGCCATCTGTATTCCAACAGGATGTGAGATGCCACCAGGTTCCATGGGAGCTGAGATTAATTAGCTGGCAGCGAATATTGATGTGACATTTAGCAGTGGAGAAATATCATCTAGCTGATGGCAGGGGAGCAGTGCTGTGGCCAGGGATCATTCGTTCTGCCACTGGCTGACAGACAGGCACCGCTGCCTCCCCTGTCTTCAGAGACACATTTTGTTTTATAGATAAAAATCTAACACACCGCTTCATCCCTCATTAAGTGGCCCATCTGTCTGCACAGGTTTAAGGGGAGAAAAGTCCAACATTGAAACAAAGATTTTTCTCTTATCGTCTTGTAGAGATTTTTTGTTAAGAGGCCCCAAGATGTTGTTTGCATTGCAGTCCATACTTGGGTCAATGCACATCACTGATATACTGCCTTAAGAAGGTAATGCAGTGCTTTGCTAAACTTAAAAGAAGGCTTTCTGCCAAGCCTGCTTTAAGACCTTAAGCTCTAAGAGGTCTCAAGATTTGCTACCCATTTTTTATGTTTCTTCTCCTAATAACTCATAGCTAAAGAAAGTAGGAAGAGACATACAGGAAAGGGCATCTGCTGGAATCTAACCTGGGCCTCTGTGGTAACAACTCAGCCTTATATGTGAGACACACACTTAACCCAGTTAGCTATGAGGATGCGCAACCTAAATCTCACTTGAATTTTACCTTGTCAAGATGTCCATGTAATTATTGTCTATATGCTACAAGATTTATATCAGGAGCAAAATAAGCTAGTCTGCATGACTAAGCATTGAGCTTTTGAACTGCAGTGGACAATCACTGTTAAGGTGCCTGGGTTTCATTAGTCACACACCTGAAACAATAGTTGCCTCAACTGTGAGGTGTGGCTTTCATATCAGGAAAGCATAGATAAGCTGAGGCCTCATATTACTTATTACCAAAAGAAATATGTAAAATACACAACCATTCTGATTCCTCGACTTGTAGGCACCCTGTACAATTCACTCTTCATCTTCTCCTGAGACAGTTTCCAGTTCAAATATATGAAGCTGAATTACTTATATGTTACCATTATGTAGCACAAAGTAGCTAGCAAAACCATAAATAAGTAGAAGTTAAGTGTTTGATAAGGAGAGGTGAAAGTGCGGTAGCATACTCAAGTTGCAGGCGAGTGGCAGAAAGGTAGATGGAGAGAGAGGCGGGGACTATTTCCAAAATGTAAAAGTAAAGGTTTAGAGATTTTTTCATTGAAATCAATTCAAATTCATTGTATTAACTGTAGTTAATGAAATGTCGTCATTAAATTTTCTAATGTGTCTGGGACTTCAACAGCTGATGCAGTGCAGTAATAATGGTTATATTGGCCATAGTTAATAACAGAAAATGGAGAGTCGCCCCCTCTGAGGTTCTTCCTCTAGGTGTGCTGTAAATCGTATCGTCTGACTTTTGGTGCCTCCAACCCCGTTGCAGGCAGTTGGAAATAGGGACAGTTATATAACCAGTTGAAAGTTGCAGCCAGTAACTATAATATTCATACATTTTCAAGTCATTAACTGTAAACAGTATGGATGCAATCACACCTTTGACCATAGTGTGGGTTGCAATGAAAGAGTGACAGAGTGGTTGTTTCCATGAGAGCCACTTATTAAAACAATGTAACACATGGACATTGCACTGCCTTGTTTCCCTGAAATCTACCTGCCAGAAATAGATTGGATGCACAGTTCTCGAGATGTGCAAATGACAGAGATTCTTTGCTTTAGCCTACGTATAGAGAGATGAATAACTTTGACCCCAGCTTCCTCCTGTAAGACCAGTGCTGAAGTTTTCCTGGCCGAATTAGTGAAATATGTCTCAGTGCACCACAAACACAGATAACACAATGACTGAGGTACCGCCCGGCGTTTAGCACGGCAAATCTGTTTGAAAAATATGGCTATTAACCCGTTTGACTTGCATTTCTTTATTCCAAGACCACACACGTGTTTGTTGTATCTCCCTCCAAAAAATACAAGTAAATGCTACAATCTTACTCCTGTGATTAATCATGATTAATCATGTTTAATCACAGCCTATTAGTGTGATTAACTTGATTATATTTTTTAATTGATTGACAGCACTACTGAAAAGATAATAGTAAAAAATTTATATGATAGCAGATTTACAATAAATGCAGTCTCTGTTACATACAGAAACATATGACACTGAGAAACGTCAGTGCTCACTGGATCTCAACTAAATGTTCATGTAAATCAAAATGTACAGCAAATATGTTCGAAATATATGAATGTAATGAAGCCCAATAACAAACATCTACAATGATGACTTCAGTGCAGCACAGACTAGGATGTGAGACGGATCTCATCCAATTGATTGAGCTTTCTGTCTTTTTTATGGCTAGAGGTTCAGAAATGGAAACTTCAATGGTTTTGGGAAAATGCTCTAAAAATTTCATGAGGTGCTTCAGCAGCTGTCAGAGTTATTCCGAGACGCTGAAGGAGAAGGTATCTAAATTTCATAACTCGTAAGTCAAATCTGACCCCCTAGCATAATGTTTGTATAGAAAACCTTGCAAGAAACAGAAACAGCAGAAACAGACACAATGTTACTTTAAACAAATCTTTATTAGCAGTGTGTGCATATGTAGATGTCTGATGAGTTGACAAGCTTCTGAACTCCACTGAAACTGTTTGCCTGGCTGTAATCCTGGCTCTCATTGTGACCTGACTCACCGCTCTAAAAATACACACAGTACTGTAAAGGATTGTTACTCTATGTCAGTGGTCATGGTGATTTCGTCCGCGATGGTGAATTGGCTATATATGGAATCTGCTGCCATGAGACCTTTAGCTGTGATAGGACGAGAAGCAGGGAGCTGAGGCGTTGCCGCGGCATTTCTGTGGAGACCTCTGTCAGCAGTTTGTGGCTAGCTTTTCCAGTGAAGCAGCGAATGTGGCTGATATCTCCCAATTCCCCTGCAGAACATCTTTATGAAAAGATGACATCATCTACCAGTGTCCTTTCCTGTCTCTCTCTTACACATACACAAACACACAGACAGAGATATGCAGAAATTAAATTTTTCTACAGAGGCTCTTTAATCCTTGTTTTCATGCTGATATTTTCAGACACACACTAATGCACAGACCCAGAGAGATAAAGCTAAACTTGACACATGGCAGGTTCTTCTGTTACTCACATACACGTTCCCTCTGGTCGGTGTGTTGGAGGAGGGGAGGGGTTTCTAATAAGAACACTCTCCTCAGTCCTGCTGGGACGTTATCTGTGCGCATACAAATGTACGTAATGTGAGTGAGGATCATCCATTGTCCCGTCTTGGCGTTAATCATATTTTTTGCCCACAGCTAATCTGTAATGAGATTTTTGCTTCAATCAGAATGTCCAGACAGCTCCCGCAGAGCTTCCCACAGAACCAGACCAGGGCTTGTCTGATATTCAGAGACCTTCAGGAGGAGCACGATGCACGTGTGTGCAAGTTTGCATGTGTGTTGTGTTGTTTATTGTGTCTGGCTCAAACACAAAAGGGCAAACACGGGGACAGAGATACACAGGAAGTGGGGTCTGGGAGGTGTAATCAATATGTGAATTGATAGGAACAGTTACTGCTCATTCCCAGACAGGTAAGACTTTGTCAGAGACAATGTGTCACTGAATATTTGAGATTTGCTCTAAAATGATGCACCATCTGAAGACGAAACTCCCCGATGACCATACTGACTTTGTCACAGTAGGAAAAAGCACAGGTGGCGATAGTAAAATAAATGAGGGCTGAATTCCATTTAGCTGCGTCAGTTTAGTATCCTGTTATTGGTCGTTTTGGCTTCCTGTCACGCTGCCAAGTCTCATTGGATTCTCAAAGTCAAGGGCCCTTCCTTGGTAAGACGGGTCCTCCCAAGTCAGATTCTACTGAAGCGAGGCAAAACACCTTCCCAGCATCCAGAGAACACACAAATGAAACAAGCTAGCAAGTGTCCATCATTGTGTCATTGAAATGGTTACGGCAACATGCAGTGCGAAAACCAAAACAGACACAGACCGTCACCTCTGTGAAATACAGAAGTGAACATAGGAGCCATGTACTCTGCAAGCTGTTTATTCATTTATTTTATATCTATTTAGTTACCCTTCCGAAGTGTCTTGCTGGTTATTAATCAATTAAATGACAGGTTTGGCTTTTTTTTTTTTGCTGGAATAACAAATTTACTGTAGAAACGGTAGGTATTATGTACATTTAAATGTATACTACACTGTCACAGGTGCGGTAGTTGCAGTATCATCACCAATTAGTTTAGGATTGTGGGCACTATAGACACAGTAAAGGACTTCCTCTTAAATTCACTGTGTGGAGGACTCAGTTCTTTGAAGGATCCTCAACATTAGAACAGTTGTTCGGCGGCACTTGATGACGTAGCATCCTTGAAAGGATCCTTCCGTGACTTTGGGAAACAGCTGTCTGCAACACCTATGCTTTGCTTCCTATAATAAGTTAAGATGTCTTCTGTGAAAAAGGCTTAATCTGGTATTTTCAAATGCTTTACTGCCAGGTGTCAGCATCTGTCCCAAAATAGCAAATAGAACTTTGGATTCAAAACCATGACAAGTGTATAAGTAGTTTCATCCTTTGTTGAAGCTCCAAGTTGAAATTTGCAACCTCCATGCACCCAGTAATCCATTTGGAAAGACATTAAAAACAAACAGGGAAGCAAATGGATGCCCATGAGATTACAATTTTAAACCTTCTTCGGATGGGCAATCCATCACCGCGAGCGGCATGTCTGTCTGCTTTTACTCCTGTTGCATTAGCGTGTGCAGAAGATTGGATTGAAGCTACTTTTAACGTTGGTGGTATAAGTGACAGAAATGAAACAGGCATGAGGATGATTTTGATAGATTACCAAACTCAAGGCAGTTTAAAATATTTGCTGTTTGCTTTTAGTTTATGCCAGACTGCAATGGATGGAAAATCTCTTGCTTCTGCTCTAAACTAATTTGAAAACCCTTGTCTTCGATGAAAAGGACTCCTGTTCCTGCTTAAAGAGACAAGTGTGCCCAGAGGTCACAAAACTGTTGCTGACTTTGCACCTCTTTCATTTTTATTCCCACATTGAGTTGATGGATGTTAGACCAGTGACACCAGACTCTCTTGTCCATACTGAAGTCAGAGTGTTGCGGTCAGTTTGGTTTTCTGGAGCCTCGAAGTTGGTTTGTATTAACGTTTTTTGCCTATGAATATGTCTGTTTTATTCACCTGCCTTAAGAAACAGCCTTTTCAGAGATATAAAAAGAGACGTCTTGATTTTGTCTTTTATTTTCAGCTTTTGGTACACTGCGAATGCACGTGTGCTTTGGAACGGTTACCATTTTAGTATTTTGGTTTTTCTGACTCCACTCTACTGTCTTGACTAGTCCCCGACTTTTTAAAAAAAGTTTGGGGTTTGAACTGGTACTGAAACGTCACATCCGACAAAGTTTTGTTCTGTCAATGACGTAGCTTCAGAGTCCAAAGTGCGACTTTCAGACATATGACTTCACCCTAAGCCCTACCCGTTGCTCTGCCCTAAAACTTTATAAGAACTGTTGTGCCTGCGCGGTTGTAGTTATAATAAAATTGACTGACAGTTGACACTTGATGCTCTCCTGCGAGTGGGCGTGGTTTCGGCGACTGCAGCGGACACGCCTCCAGCTAGTTTGAGCAGAGAAAACTGCTTGATTTTGAAATCTAATTTTGCTTACTTGGCGACTGTTTTTTTATTCATTCAAGTTTTGCTGGGTGGTTAGAATCCCCCTTTTCTATGGGTTGACAAACTCAGAAAAGATTTCTTTTTTCTGCTGTGCACAGACATTAATCCTTGTACAATGTCAAGGTCATGGCACTGATGCACCTCAATAGAATGCGGCCATTGTTTCATAAAAGGAATACCATCCGTGCATCGAAATTCTTCTCCTCAAAGTTTCTACAAATGTCATTTTATCGTTTTTTCTGCTTTGTGTATTACACAGTTATGAGTTGTGTGAATGCAGCCCGACAGAGTGCACAGCACTGAGCCCTCCTGACTTCATACAACTTGATGTCCATGACCTGTGTGTCCTCGTCCTCATGGCCATGCACACAGCAAGAATGAATACAAGAAAGAAAACAGCACTCTAAAGTTACATTATGGCTGTTTTTCTATTACCGCCCTGTTCTCATGGAGAGAAACAACAGATGTGTTTGAGAAAAGCACTTTATAGCAAGAATGTCTCCATTGCTCCATTATATTCTATCTTTTATTACGTGACCCTGTTTTGAGTTTCACTTTTTTCAGTGTTTCAGGGCCAGTGGCCATCTGAAATGAGTTTTCGCCAGCTACCTGTGGGCAAGGTGCTCACACTGACACAGTGTGTGTGTGTGTGTGTGTGTGTGTGTGTGTGTGTGCAAGAGAAGAAAAAGGTTATGTTGGAACACGGTAGTGTATGTCTGAGCTGTTCCTCCTAAGAAATTTGGTCCCCTGGTTGCCCGCCTTATTTCTCAGAGGAGACTAAGCAAAATTAGACAATATGTTAATGAGGGGCTTTGTTTTTAAGATGGTATTTAGAGTGAGTGTGTGTCTGTGTGTGTGTGGGTGGGTGCACTCACATGTGTGTGTTGCCCCTCATGACTCCCTGGCTTCTCGCCTTTTAATTTTCCTTCCTCCTACTCCAGTGAGGAGATGCTGCTCTCGAAAAGCAATGACTCACAGTTCAGTGGGAAACAAGTCTGTATGTGTGTGTGTGTATGTGTGTGTTTGTGTAGTGTGTGTCTGCGTGTGTATGCCGCACGTGCAAGTGTACCTGGGAGAACAGCTGCCCCTTTCATGTGAAAACTGAGGTACTACACTGTTATTTGTCCTTGTAACAATGTCTTTGATCCTGCCTTTGTTTATTTACAGATGATTAACCATCTGACATGGAAGTAAAGAGGAAAAAAACAACCTTTGAATTTTGAAAGTTGTTTTTTTTGTCACTGAAGTTTTCCTCCCTTATGTGAGACTATGTTTTAAAACCCATAATTTGTGGAAGAAACTGTAGAAGTCAAGTTTTTGAGGTGAAAAGTTGTGATAGATGTATTGGTTATGGTACTGAAAGTCTTAGTCCAAAGTCCACCTGAATTTAAAAACTTTTTTTTTTTTAATCCTTCAAGATCACATCCCTGGGCATATTGGACATTTTTTAATTGTATAAGGAAAAAGAAAAATCTTTGTGTTTTATTTCACAGTGAAATCTCCCTGTTAAAATGTAACAGGACTTTTGTCATCCAAGAGATATTTGCGCCAATAGCATACTCACCATCTTTCCTAAATTGTTGATGGAATTCAAATTCCTGTGATGTTGCTACAAAAGGTCATGTTCTCTTGCACTTTAGAAATTTTCTTTCAAAATAAAAGGCAGACTCTTTTCAGGCAGAGGTGTTTTAGAACTTTTATTCTGAAAAATAATGAGGGAAATCCAAATGATGTTGCTGGCAGCTTGACACAGGCCTCTCCTCATGTTTACGAGTCCCTAATGTATTTATTTTGTCATGTTTTGGATTTAGCAGCGTTAGAAATGGGGGGCGCTGCGTGAGTGTGCGTGAAAAGGGGCAAATGTGTGCATGTCATGCCTGTGGTTGGCTGTGCTGTCACTCGAGCTCACTCTGTAACTTTGAGCATGTTTCTTGAAAGAGATCTGCTGCTTGTAGTGAGTTTTTCTCTCAGCTGAGAAAGTGTCTCTCTCAACGTTGGAGGACGGAATAACTTACTGTAGATGAGGACAGTGCTTCATCGTATTAGCAAAATGCTTTTGTTTCTCCTTAGCTCAAAAAGCCGTTGTTATCTTGAGACTGTGCTAAGACTCTGTGCACATTCTCCATATGCATAGGCTCTGACCCTTTGACCAAAGAGTGATCAATTTTTGTACATTCTAAGTTTAAATTTCTTTTTTTTATTCTTCATGGAATCATCACAAAGACAAAATCTTTCTTGCAAGATCTTTCTTTGTTCGATACTCTGAAATTTCCACGACAGTGCCCAATGCATGGAAGCTGGCACCTCTAATTACAGGTGCTGGGCTGCAAGTTCACTAAAACTAAGGATAACCTTACTTAGCTTCTCCTTGACTTTTATTTCTCTTCTGAATTGCTTTGGAAGCAAATGAAATTACCATGTTTTCTGCCTGTTCAACCGGTTTTAAAATAAAACATTTTTTTAACGTGTTTCTAGAGTCAGCAAGATATCATGAGTTGCTGAGATTAATATTTTGTGCGGCTCACTCTCCTTTTCATCTGTGCTCAGAGAAAACAGTTTGCTCACAGGGAGAATATAAACATAAATCTATAGTTACTCGAGACATTTTTAACAGTGTGGTCTTGCAAGTTTGCCATTTATATTCAGAGCAAAGTTTTATGTGGCAGCTTATTTTCTCTGCTTTGAAAGATTTTAAAGTTGCGCCGAGGTGCT
Organism: Naso annulatus; assembly: GCA_029783625.1. Classification (NCBI taxonomy): domain Eukaryota; kingdom Metazoa; phylum Chordata; class Actinopteri; order Acanthuriformes; family Acanthuridae; genus Naso; species Naso annulatus. Next base: position 9,025,382 of record JAPZDX010000022.1, read on the forward strand.
TTCTGAGCTCTACTTTGATTTGTCAGTTATATAACTTTAAAAATGTGCTGCCTCTCTTTGCAGTGACACAGATTTTATTTTCATGATAATTTGAGGGAGATGAGCTCAAATGCTAAGGCACTACTTTCTGTTGTCAGCCCTTTCACAAGCTGAGATGAGCTGAATGAACACTTAAAGCAGTCATGGACTTCAGTGTCTGACAGTTTTTATTTATTTATATAGAAAACAAAGTGTTATGGAATATGTTAAAGTCAGCACATGTATACTGAAACACAAGTATTATCTTCCGAACAAGCTCGACAAAGAGAAACATTGACGATGCAACAAGAAGCAGTGGGAGTATTGTGACTGATGCAGACAATTAGCGAGTGCAGCATTTACAGGTTTCAGCGCTGGTGTGCTAATGAGCTGATTGATCTCTAAAAGCCAAACTTCGCAGTGCTCACAGAGCAGACCAGAGCGCAGCAGATTCAAAGCCACATTTCATTTAGGTTTTCGACTAACATGCAAACCCAGCAAACACACGCATGACGCTGAGAGGGACTGACATGGAAATGTGTTGCTAGGCTGAAAAATGCAAGTTTGTGTGCTGGCATGACTCTTGCTGGAAGTTAAATTTATTGTGTGTGTGATATTCCTGATATTCTGCAGGTGGACAAATCCTGATTTTGTAGCAGAGATGCTTCAACCTACATATGAGTCGTTTTACAGTTGGTGGGGAGCGAGGCAGGCTCTTGGAATAAACAGGTGGCGGGCAATGCCCCACCAAACACTCCGTCTGCCCCATTCTGCCCCAGATGTCCTCCCTTCACCCCACATTTAAAAAAGAAATAGTATCTTAACTTTGTCTTCATCAAGATTAGATCATAATGAAATATCAGTGGGCATAAAATAAAGTTGTCCTTTTATGCAGGGTGGGGTTGGTTGGAGGTGGGTTGGAGGTGGTTCTTAAATCTGA
>JAPZDX010000022.1:9064889-9082320 GCA_029783625.1 Naso annulatus
ATCAATGCCGTGAGTAGCACTTCCTGCCTCTCGCTTTTGCTCACAATTTCGCTCATGCAGATGTGTCACGGCGTCTTGCTCACATGTAAATTCTGCAATTTTTAAAACTCGTATCACCACCAACACACCTCATACAACCTCATTACTGTTTTTGGTCCTGTAACGTGTCTTTGTCAGTTGAAATATCAGATATTTCTCGACGGACAGCTTAGTCCTGCCTGTGGCTCCCCATCTTTGGGGCTCATTGGATAAATTCGTTGGATTTTTTCAACCGAGAGAATCACAGTTCCACAGCACAATGCCAGACCAAGAGAATTAAGTCCACTTAATGGAGTGGGCGGAGTCTCTGGTCTGGGTCCAGGCTAAATGTTGTTAGCAGCGCTGACTTTTCCTTCAATGACAAGTCAAAGTGTCTGTTGTGAAATAGGCAATATGAGGCATTTTCAACTTATTTCTATTTTACTTACACCAACGATGTTTCTTTTTTTTTTTAAGTCTTTGCTCCTTTTTTTAACTTTATGTACTTTGATAGAGCTGGGTCAAACTAAACCTCTCACATGTGGCCTCTATGTTTTCACCCTTCCTTGTCATCAGGCTGTGACAGCCTGCTGACTTGACCTTGAGGACAATCACCCTAAAGTAATGACACAATGCTGAAGCCTTGGTTGGCCTGCTGAGCTGCTCCCTGCTGCTGCTCAGCATGATGTCGCATGGTGTCCTTGTTTGTTGTTCTTTTGTACGTGCACTTCTGCGTTAATGTTTCGGCGAGGGTGTGGATGAGTATAATGTACTGCAGAGGTGATATGAAACAAATGCTGGATTGGGCTTTTTATATCAGCAAGTGGTGCTACGATCGGTGCTACATGGATGTCAAAATGTGGCTTACAGCTGGATCCAAAGCAGTAAATGGATGTGTGTGTTTGTTGTGCATACACATGTGGCGACATTTGCATGAGCCAGAGGAGGGTGTTATTATTTGGATTCTCAGCCCGAGGGCTGGAAAATGACCTGTCTCCTGTGATTATTTTCGAGGTAACCAGAAGTGACGTGGTAATTGTGAAATCTATTTAAAAGAATTGTAACGTCTCTCTCGCCCTGTCTCTTTATTTCTCTCTCCATGCTTGTCTCTGTTTTCGGGTCATTAGTAGATCTTCCTGTTTACACCTACCCGTCACCGTCTTCCTATGACTCTGTTGTAGCTCTGCACAAGCTCTTTTTTTTTCTTCATTTTTTGTTCTCTTGTGTGCTGATTTTATCCTTTCTCTCTTCATCTCTATGGACCTCACATTTCTCATTCTCTGTTCATGTACCAAACTGTTTTTCCTCTTTCCTCTTCTCTCGTTGGTTGGGTGTGTTCATACAAAACCCAAGCATCAAATCGATCCAGTGATGTCGCTTAGATCAATAAGACAGACTGTCACCGTTCTGCCTGCAAACCGTGATGAAGGATTCCTGTGTACTTTATACTGTCCACATGTCAGCGTCAAGCTTTCTCCCCTCACTCAGTCCTTTTTCTCTCTCCCTCTGCTTTCACACACAGTGGCGTCCATTCCTCCCTGGTCTGAAATACGAAGTGATAGACTCAGCCTACATCTCCCTGTACACAGGTAAGAGCTGCTCTGCTGTGCTGACGCATTTAATGAAAAGCTTTTCTGTTGTCTTGTTTCAGAAATGAAATAAATTTCATGATGACTTTTAAAATTGACAGTTTCCTGATGTTTGTGGCTTAGACACACCGGGGACTCTTAAATGGCAGAAAAATATTTCTTTCTCTTTGGTATTTCGAGTGTTTTTGTTTGGCTGAGAGCTTGCCAAGTAGAAAGAGGAAATGATGCCGTAAAAAAACATCTTCATTAGTCTCGTCTGGTATCGATCAGAGGGTTAATGTCACTGCTCTTTCAAAATAAGGTGTGTTTCTCAGTTGCCCCAGTCACATTTTTTAGTCTTGGTCTTGATAAAGCTTTAAAACTGACATTTTTCCTTCTTTCATATTTATTTTCTTTATGGCAACTGCAGATCGTTATTTTTCAAACGTGATATATTTTATCTTTGTGGGGCCAAAGATAAATAAAATCTAATAGTTTCTCCCTTTTTCCTCCGTTTTTCCTTTGTGGGTGTAATTCGTAGCAGAGTTTGGAGCACTAGCTCCTGTGGGTGTCTAACCTCTGTAAGTCCCAGAATAGCAATGTGTCACAGACCTTCGGCATCATTACAAGGGAACATGTCATTTGTTTACAACATCCTCCTTTTCCCCCTCCTATGTCGGGGAAGAAGGAGGCCTTGCAAAGGTTTATTTGGTTTTACAATCTCATCATCTGTCTCCTCCACCCATCCCACCCATCTATCGCAGCTCCTCCCTTTATGTCATATTCTCAACAGCTTGACTTTCACAGAGCTGGAGCCAGATGCTAAGAGATGGGTGACTCAGCAGCCAGTGTCAGAAGGTTCAAATGATGTCCCTTTTTTCACATTTTGACACAAGAGTCAAAATAAGACATCCTGAACTAACTTTTTTAGCTTCCATTCCATCTCTGGAAAACTAGGAAGCCAAACTGATCAGGTGCTTTTGTTCTATTGTCTGTTTTAACCACCTAAATCTAGCGTGACATCAGTGTAACACTGAGAAATGTTTTTTTCAAAATATTAAATAACTTTTGAACCACTTAAGTAACAGACTAGCTCTAAATTGTGTTCAAACTGTGAGATTCTCAGCTTTTGGTGGCACTTTGAATGGTGCCTATGCAACGTTCAGGGCCGATTTTAGGTCTTGACGATCAGTGGTGTATAACACTTTGATGTTCACTTTCAGAGGTGATTTTGAAAAAAAAAGTATAAAGAAAGCACCAATATTTATTATATATTGTCAAACTGTCTACTAAATAACACCCAGGATAATATACATATAAATGACTGTAACTCTCTGAGAAAAAAAGTGAATTTGTACAAAATTTCACATGGAGCTTCAAAACACCAGAATACAACTTTCAACTTCAAAAAAACAAAAATTCCCTTGTTGACTATGGAGTTATCCACCAAAAACATGTGTTTTTTCATTTTTCTTTTCTTTTTTTTTAAAGGCAAATATGGTAGGCTCACACAAAGGCAGTGCAGTGCAGTGACTGTGACTTTACACTGCATTGACATGAAAGAAGAGGTTCCCCTGAATCATATCATGTATCACACTTAATACTGTGTGAAAGAATAAGCTCGGGATTGGCAAAAATATAAAACTATGTCCATGCGTTTCTTTGTCCATGCAGACTTCAGACACTTTAGAATTAATAACTTCTAAAGATTTTTAAATGCTTGGATTATTAAATATTTCCAGAATGGAGTTTCTCATCTGAATCATTTTCTCAACATCCGTCTTTGTGGTCATAAATTCTGTCCGAAAAAGTTCAGCTCGTTTGACGGATTCTTTTGTGTATGTAAATTAAACAATTGTGTATGCTGTGATAGTTATTCATTGTGCATTGCATAAAGTTTTTCATTTGCAGGGCAGTTCGCTACAGCTGCAAAATCATTTTATAATGGGTTCAATTCAAACCCCTTTTTTCCATGTGATCAATTTTTTACGAACAGCTTAGAATCAGTGAGAATCCACATTAAAGCGCAACACAGATGGTAGCTGTTAATGAATTTACACCATCAAACAAACACACACTTTACCACAGAGACTAGGAAATTAAAATAAACATGTGGATGAGGTCTCAATATCTCTGCCGTACAGAAATAATCATAACGCCGTATTTTTTGTTACAACCCCACAACATGAAAAGAAAGAGAAAGTGGGTTCTTTTGTTTTTATTTGTTTGTGTGCTTGTTTTGAGGATTGCAGTAACACAGATTGTTTGTCAGTCTTTGCAAGAAGTGTGTGTAGTGGAAACTAGGTGTGTGATCAACAGATGTCTCATTGTTGGGAGAAAGGAAGTCTGAAAAGAATGCTTTCTCTGTGCAGCCTGTGCACAACGACACACACACACTGAGTGTTCACAGTTCACCCTCTGGAGGATGAAAATGATGCTGACCAACCTGTTAATTATAAAGCGTTCTCCCATCAGGCTTTGGCTCCTGACATGCCATTAATCACACATACTCTCTCCTCCCTCCTTGCTATTGATTGGTATAATTATGACTCTGCTTTGCTTTGCTCTGTTTTTTGTTTTCTTCCAACTTTTCTTGTGTTTCTCTTATTTCTGCGTTTGTTTCTACTCCTCTTCTTCTTCCCCTTTTTTTCTCTGCCTCTACCTTTGACTTTTTGTCTTATTTTACATCATTACATGGTTGATAAACTTTTTCAGTAGTTGCAACACAAAGTGCATGATTTTCTCCTGTCAACAGCTGACCTCAAATGTGTTGTTGCTAAGAAAATCAGTGAATGCAGTAATGCACCTTCCTTCTTCCTCTTCCTCACTGCGCCTCTGCTTTCCTCTACATCTCTGTATTTTTCAGACGAATCCAATCTGAAGATGAACAGTGTGGATCACATCCCACAGACCTTGGCCAGTCACGTCCGTCTCCCAGAGGAGTCTCAGCCCCAGGGTGCGGAGGGAGGCAGCATCACGCAGCACGGAGCGGATATGCTGAAGCCGGACCCCAGGGACACCTTCTATAGCAGTAAATCTGCCAGTCATCATTTCAGCCTCTCCCCTTTTACTGTCCTCATCCAGGTCATTTTCTCTGACTGACTGATTGACTGTCTGGCTCAAGCCTCTCTGGCTGTCACTCAGCTGTATTCAGACATGGCATTTCATCTGGCTGGCTGACTTTCATTTTTTTGAGTGTTTTCCTTTGCCTGGTTCACCTCCCAGCTTTCTGACTCCTACGTTTGTTGAAACCAGAATTCTGTATACATATTTGTTTTGTACCTGACCTCAAATATTTACCTCCCCTTCTCACTTTCTCTTCTCTCCTAAGCTCCGATGATCGACCCCTCCCGACTGGAAAACGTTCTTCCGGCCTGCCTTTACTCTCCAACTTATGTGGTCAAAGATTTTCCCATCGCCAGATACCAGGGTCTGCAGTTTGTAAGTCACCTTTTTATCGCCTTTTCCTCTGGATCACAAAAAAACCCCCCACTGCCACTCAGGATGTGTTATGATGCTACGGTGTGAATGAAAGAGTGAGTTCTTATTAAACTTGTGGGATAATCTGTTGGGTCGTCAGAAGTGCGTCCAATTATGATAGAAGTCTAAAAAGTCAGACAGTTAGTTTAATATTCAGATTAACTAGACAGAAAACATGATAGCAGAGGAGCTAAGCTGCTGCTGGTTTGGTCATTAGCACTGCATCTGTCCCTCAAAACATGAAGGAAACAGGTGGCAGGTAGTGTTTAGCGCTGCTGCCCCCTTTAGGACAGCACGAGTTACTGCAGCAGCTGCCAAGTCAAGTGACAAGCTGCAAGTCAGAAACCAAACAGAAGTACTGCAGAGTAAGTTTTCACATACAAGGATTTTGAATCCAAGTATTGGTGCGTAACAATAAACATTGTAAAAGAAACCTTATAGAAAGATTTATACAGGTAAGTCAGGAAGCATAATGGAAAATAGAAAACTGACAGCAACTACTGATAAAATGAAAATGTTTTTTAAAAGATGTATGCCCAGTATGACTGTTGTTGTTTTATTAGTTTTTATTTTTTATTTCATTTTGACTTTATTTCTTCAAATTCAGTTTAGTTTTAATTTGTTTTTAAAACACATTTTTGTTGTCTAGTTTAGTTTTTATTTTTAAAAAATGCTTAGTTTTAGTTTAATTTTTCTTAGCATTAGTTTTAGTCTTTGCCGCTCTCTCCCGACCTGGCACCATGATGCCAGCCTGGTTACTTTACATTACCAGGAGAGGGGCGTGGACCAACTGGCAGTTTGGCACGCCACGGGAGTGAGGAAGAGGGCACATAGATCTTGAAAGATTAAATATCCACCCAAAATACCCTGACAAAAATGAAAACTAAGGATATTTTCTCTGTAATCTTATTTTATTTTAGTTAGTTTTGTTAATCTACAATGCAATACAGTTGGTTATTGTTTTTTTGAAAAGGCTTGTTTTTATTTTTGTTTCTGTTAACAAAAATGTTTTTTCTATTCTAGTTTTCGTTATTTTGTTAGTGTTTATTAACGATAATAAACCTTGACATTGATACAGCACAGCTGCCATCTTGAGCCATGAAAATAAAACATAAACTTATTTTAGAGTTGACAAGAATATCTGTAAGAAACTGAAGCATTATGTATAAAAGTGACTAATTAGAATAAAATGCTGGTGTTGATCTGTTTCTCATAGAATGCTACAGAATAACAATCAACCTCTTAATTTGTGTATTCTTGGGTCATCGCATTTTTGATTGACATTTAGCATTTTTCAGGTCTATCTGTCCTTCGTGTACCCCAATGACTTCACACGTCTCACCCACATGGAGCGAGAGAACAAGTGTTTCTACAGAGAGTCCCCTATCTACTTGGAGAAGTAAGGACGTAATTGCTTTTAGCTATTAGCTAGCTGAGGGACCATTTGTCTCTGTCATGTGTATAATGAACATGTACATTGATTATGCAGAATAACTATTCAAGTGTGAATTTGATGGCAGTGATTCATGCGACCTCTCACCAACAGATTACGTTCTTAATGCACCGAGGCACAGCGAAACTTCAGCCTTCTGTTATTGCATGTGGTTGTGTGTGTGTTTATGGGTGTGTGTTGCCCCTTGTTGTGTCTGTCAGGTTTGGTTTCTACAAATATATGAAGATGGATGAGGAGGAAGATGACAGACCGTTCTTCTTCCCCAACCCAGATGGTAAGTAATAATGAACAAACACACACTCAGGCATGCATGCACAGTTGCACATATTTACACACATGTGCGCAACTTTTTGTCTCCTTCTCGTCTGCAGACTTTCTAGAGGAAGAGGAGGTGGTAGATACAGAGGACGAGGCAGAGATTGTAGGCACACAGCCGCCCAAAAGGCACTTTCATCCGAGCCAGACCAGCCAAACCTCCAACCCCTCCCATCAGCACTCAAAGCCTGGGCCCACACCAGCTGGCAGAGAGGAGGAGGAAGACCCTGATGAAGAGGGGGAGGGCGCAGTCAACAGTATAATACAACGCAGAGAAAGGAGACACTTTCCTCGCAGAGATGAACAGATTGGTGGGGATATGGACAGAGACTGGGGTAGAGATCATACAAGAGGCAACATGAGACAGGACACCAGGAAAGGACCTGAAGAGCCTCAAACCAAGGTGCTTCAGCCTGACATGGACAGCATAGTCCGGGGTCGCTCCCTGTCTTGGATCCGCACTGGTCCTGCAGAGGTTGGCCCTAGCAGGAAAGGAGGAGGAGAGAAGGGAGCCGAGAGTCCGCCTAAACTGAGCAAGTCTTCTCTCCTCTTCCCCCAAAAGTCCTCCCTCTCTGCCCTTGCTAACCGAGCCAAGCAGATCCTGAGCAACTCCGCCCATAGCAACAACCTCCAAATGAGCAACAACAAGCTCGCTGGGAACAAGAAGGAGAAGAAGGAGGAGAATAAGATTTACATCACCCGGCCTCGACCTGCCAAGGAGAGGGACAGAGACAGAGAGAGGGAGCAGCGACGAGAGAGGAGAGAAGAGAGGGCGTCTCGCCATCCCAGAGAGGTGTTTCCGGGGGTCTTTCTGTATCAAACTGGTAAGACCACAAGGCTGGTCAACCTGGGTGCCAAAGGACATGCTGGGGCAGGTAAAAGTCTTGTTAGTGCCCCCCAGCTCTGGCCTAATCCCCCTACAAAAGAAGGTAAGACACCTCCTCCCAATGGAAGCATCAACATACAGAATGAAAGTGTGCAAAGGTCAGTGAAAAGGACAGCAGGGGCAAAACAACCAGAGAAAAGCAGGAGGAGAGGGGAGCGCTGGGAACGTTTAAAAACTTCTCCAGCTGAGCTAGCCAGCAAAGGGGACCTGCTTACCCCACTGTCCCATCATCAAGATCCCCCTCCACCTCCAGTTACCCAGCTAAGTTTAAACTCAACAGAAAACATGCTCCAAGGTCAATCACGGGTCACCTCTTACCTCAGGACCTCTGAGATCACAGAGTCCCAGCAGCAGCAGGACCCGGACCCCAACCCGGCAGAACTCGACCAAGATACAAACCGCTCTAATCCGGACCCCGATCCCGAGCCAGAACCAGAGGAGGGTGAGATGTCGGACTACAGCTACGAGGAGATCGAAGCTCGGCCAGGTTGGGCTGAAGAGAGCATTAACTGGCAGAGGACCTTCTCTGTTAATCCGATGGACTTTGAACTGCTGCGCTCTGACTGGAATGACCTACGCTGCAATGTGTCTGGCAACCTCCAGCTGGCGGAGAGTGAGGTGGTGGACGTGCTGGCGCAGTACATGGAGAAACTCAATGAAAGAAACAGAGGGTGAGGATAAAGGAGAGGAAGTGAGAATAATGTGAGGCGAAAAGAGAGCTAATTTTCCTTCCAACCTTGTAAGTTCAAATGTGGTTTCTCATGCTCACCATTATGCAAAACAAGGAGTAATTTCACTGAGAAAATGTTGGTCATGGCCTGATGCTTTGAATTCATGTTAGCAGTCCTCTTTGTGCCGATTACCATTTTCTGCTGCAGTGCTTACAAACTTTGAAGTCATTGTGTTAAGTAGCCTGGCCATTAATTTTGCTCCGTTTGCATTTTCCTCCCACATCAAACCATGCTCACTTCTTGGTGCCAAAGATAATGAGTTTCCACATTTTTGAACTTTGCCTGCAGTCAAACAATAATTAATCCTGTTGTGAGAATAATATTGCACATTGTGTTTTATATTTGCATCCCCTCCCTTCTTTCATACTTTCTTTCAAACCTGACAAACCTGTCTGTATTTTCTTGAGCTTATTTTTCCATCTGAACCCCAGGATCTACACCCTGCTGCGAATCATCAACGTTGAGAAGCGACGCGACTCGGCGAGAGGAAACCGTTACCTGGTGGAGCTGGAGCTGATGGAGAGAGGCCGCAGCGTTGTGCGCCTGTCTGAATACATTTACCTGCTGCTCCACCGCAGCAGGCAAGGAGAGGAAAGTCTAGAGAACACTGACTCCGTCCTGGCATCTGCACCAGCTACAGCCCCGACCGCTCCTATGCCCAGCCTCACCACCGCACCACCGCCTCCCTCCAACAAGTCCCCCGCCCGGCCCGGAGCAACACCCATGAGCACCGCCTATGCTAAGCCTCTGCTCTGCCAGCCCGTCATGCTGCAATGGAGGAAAGATGTCATGGTGCACTTTGTGGTGCCAGGTTGGTGAAAATGGAAACTGTTTCTGTTTGTAATTCGTGACAACCTGCCCTCTCTATCTATACATATGTACGCATATAGGTAGGTATGTGTGTATATATGTGGGTATTAATATAAGAAGCAAGCTCCCTGGTTCTGTTGTTCATATGTTGTTGTTAAAGCAATATGGACCAAAGCATTCAGGTTTTCTGCAACCACCTTTTCCGATTTCCAGCGGAAAGGGGGTCAGATAATGGACAAATAACAAAAGTGGATCAAGGAAAGTCTGTAATATTACAAAGGTTATATGCAATGGAAATGACTTGCTTTTCCAAACAGAAAGAAAATCTCAATAAAGAAAAAAAGGAAACTTTTGAAGACTGAATTAACTTTTTAGAATCAACTGTTCAACTAACATTATGTAAAATTCAGCACAACTGAAACCAGATTAGACTGGCACACGTGGGAAATTTGCAGAACGACACAGCCACGATTCTCTTTTATAGATAGGAAAACAAAGATGTCTAGAGATCTCAGTGTAATTTCACAAGTGTTTCGATAACAACTTTCACATACAGCATTAGGCCAAGTGTTGTCTTAGGATCTGTGAAAACAAGTCTGTTAAAGTAAAACTAGAAAACCTTTTGGCTTAACTTTGTCATTACGATGTGTAACCTGATTCAACAGTGTAATGGTGGTTGAAAAATGACACCATTTGCTGCTAAATTGGTTTCCAATAAGCCCAGCTTTTGCTATGATATTTTTTTTTGCCACCAGGATAAGGGTTTCGGGAAAAAAATGAAAAAATCAATGACACTCTCTGTAATCTCTGTCCAAATCTGCCGATCTACGCTGAACATTTTAGCGACAAGTGATATTGGTACGAGCTGATTAGCTCACCATGCTCTGACTCACCGACAACAATGTCTGCAAGCCACACTGTCAGTCAGCTCAATCTCCAGCTGAGACAGACCAGTTTAATCTGCTGCAACTTTCCCGAAACCGTCTCATCTCAGTTCAAACTGGACTTAAAAGAGAGAGCAACAACAAACGAAACAAAGTGTGAGCTGGCACAAACAGCTGCAGCAAATTTGCTTCCCAACAAGTCTCATGCTACAGCTGCTAGCTCGTTAGCAGAAGTTATCTACTGCAACTTTAATAGCCAACTTTTTGATCTGGCTGAGATTCAGTTGGAGATGTCAGTCATGTTTACAGTATGACTGGACTCCAGCAGCCTCCCACTCAAGCTACAGTAGCGACCAATCAGATGTAGCTTTCAACAGCATCTATTTACCCACTGACAGTGAATATTCTATATTTTTATCTATATCTATCATATCTCTGTGCCTATGAGTGTGAAAGCTTTGGTTATTAGTGCAACTCTTTCTAGTTTCACAACAGTTTCTCTCAGTAACATGTGAAACCATCACATTTTCCCCTGGAAAGGTGCGTGGCCTCAGAGATTGATATAATGAGAGGAAACGTTCAGAAGAATTTGTTTCTAAATTGCTGTCTAATATTCCCATTTTTCTTGCTTTCCATCAGTGAAAAACCAGGCCCGCTGGGTCCAGCAGTTTATCTCTGACATGGAGAATCTCCATCGACAGACGAAAGATGACAATTTCAGCATCATCATTGTCGACTTTGAGAGTGAAGACATGGACGTGGAGCAGGCACTCAGAGACAGCAGTGTGCCAAGGTGTGTGAATGGAGCGCACTCAGCCATGCAGTACGACTTATTTTAGAGACCTTCCGGTGATGTGTGGGTATATTTTCTCTTTTGACAGATACGAGTATCTGAGGAGAGAGGGGAACTTTGAGCGCTCAGCAGGACTGCAGATCGGAGTGGACACTATTGAGGTCAGAGAAACAAACACACAAAGACAAGACAACAATATGTGAGCTGGCAGGAAAAAACAGCCACTCATTGAAGGTCAGCTGCTCACACTCACCACATGACCTTTGCTGGCTGATGGACAGACAGAAAGAACACTCATGCATAATGAATACATCACCGCTCGGCCGGTCTGTCATGGGCCGTGGATCTCGCCCTTATCTCTTCGCCTCCTCCTGCTTCCCTTCGTCCTCTCCCGCGGAGCCCAGCCGAGGGCCACGGGGAATCGCTTAGACAGCTAGCTGCATTTCCTCTGTCATGTGTATGCCATAGCTGTCATATCCATTCCCTTTCACAGGTTATTTGTGTGCAAGTGCCCTAACGCCACTCCCTGGCTGTCTCTATCACACACACATGCACACCCACCACCCACAGGGGGCGTGGAGCGGCTGGAAATTTGGACAGACGTTGATCCGTCAGTTGAGTGTCAGTGCTGTCACGGTGGGATGACAGGGCTGTCACTCATGTCTGAATGACCTGCAGGCTCTGGAAGGGAAGACAAGCCTCTGATGCTGAGCCCTCTCCACTCTCTTTAATCCTTAAACTCCACATTTGGCTTACTCATACGCAAAAAGGAGAAACAAACTGTTATACGTGCAGGTCTCTTTTTATGAGACGTAGGTAAGATTTAGAGATTATTTCAATGTAACGAACGTGTGCTTTGCTTTTTGTTACTTTTTGTTTTTCCTCCTGCAGGACAGTCACAGCATTGTGTTCCTGTGTGATCTGCACATCCACTTCCCTCTCAACATCTTGGAAAGCATCAGGAAGCACTGTGTGGAGGGGCGCCTCGCTTTCGCTCCCATCGTCATGAGACTCAGCTGCGGCAGTTCGCCACATGAGCCTGATGGTAACACACACACACTGGTAGACACACATCTGCACTCATACAGGAATAAGAGCACACACATTCAGACTCTTTCCCCCCTTTACAGACAGCATCATTAAATTCCTCAGGTGTGCCAAAGGCATTAAATTTACATGCATAATCAACTTGCTTGCATCAGAAGCACATACTTGTGCTGTTTGAGCCTCAGACTTTACTTTTATCTTCAATCACAGTTGATGCAATCGCCAGAAGTTCTTTTTAACTTTCTTTTTGTTCTTTCCGTAGGTTACTGGGAGGTAAACGGCTTCGGCCTGTTTGGAATCTATAAGTCAGATTTTGATAAGATTGGGGGCATGAACACGGAGGAATTTAAAGACCGCTGGGGTGGAGAAGACTGGGAGCTTCTGGACAGGTAACCCAGCAACAAGCCAGCGCAATAACCCTGCAATGCTCAATAGCAGAAGGTTATAAAGTACATTTTTGACTGTGTCAGAGATGTTGACTGAACTTTAAAGTAACGCACTAACATCATATGTATTGTATGTGTTGCACCAGATTGAATTGTATTGCACAAATGTTCATAAGACTGAGACCACCTCTGTGTATTACACTCAGTAGCTACTGTCATGATACAATATTTGTAGGGAGATTTGTATCTTATCTGTGTCTTGTCAGCACTGTATGTAAAGTGAATATGATCCAAGTCCGCTTTTAAAGCAAAGCCAGTTAATAGTGTGCATATTCAGTGCCAACAGAGTACAGGTGCGTAACAAAAACAGCTTACAGAGTCAAAACAGAGATATTCTGCACAGGAATAATGCAAGTCCACAGAAGTTTAATGAGGGAACGTTTCAGTCAGTAAGATTTTCAGGTGCATTAACTTCTAGTCTTTTTTAAAAGTCCTTTCACTAACGCCAAGACAGGCTGCTGCTATCAAAATGTGCTTTAATTAGATATTAAAATTTGGTATGAAAACAGCAGGTTAAAGGATGGTTTACAAAATGTCTTATTTTTTAACATCTACCAATGGAGCTATTGAACCTTGCAGATAGTTTTGATGTCATGACTTTCTGATTTTATTACTTCTGCATCTGCAGAATAATAAGGATGGATGTATTTGTTATTTCATTTTTGGTATTCATAGAATTGAAAGTGACTTTTTGAACTCTCTAAATGCTTCTTAATGCTTTCAAATTCTATTGGGACAGAGGCAGGACACTCCGAGATAGATAATTCAAAACCTGAACAAATAAAACCAGATATGTCTGTGTGTCCAGATATTACCTTCATGTTATTTATCAGACTCTTGAAGACAGCCGTAGTTACTGCCCTTTGGTGTTTTGAGTATAACTCAAGAACAGTTTCTGTGTTTGTTAACCCAACGCTTTCTTCAAGATGATTTATTGCTCTCATTTTAATAAAAAAAAAGTTTTAACCCAGTCTCTCTCCCTCCCTCCCCCTCTAGGGTACTGCAGAACGGTTTGGAGGTAGAGAGACTACGCTTGAGGAACTTCTTTCACTACTACCACTCCAAACGAGGCATGTGGAACGCCCAGAACAAGAAGGCTCCCAAGGGATAGCGCCCCCTGCTGCTGGTCGGAGGATTCTGAACCTGCCTGCAGATCCACTGTGTGTGTGAGAGAGGCCTGTAGGAGCTCACTCACTGCCTGAACTCTGCCTTTTTTTGAAACAGGCTCCGTGCAGGATCGCCTCTGTTTCGCCATCAGCCCTTCTTGTACGCTTGTCTTCACGAGGAAACCGAGTCCAAATCCGAACATTGCAAGCAGAGCCGATTTAGGCAGAAAGACCTGAGTCATCACTTTGCCTCACTGACTGAACTACTGTAGAGAGAGAGGAGAGTTATTTTTGTTCTCCCTCTCTCTGTCCTTTTTTTCGGTGCAATGTTTTCAGACAGACTGGAAAGTAGCTGTCTTTGTGTGTGTGTGTGTGTGTGTCCGGTGTGTGTGCGTGCGTGTGCGTGCGTGTGCGTGTGCGTGTGTGTGCGTGGATATGTACATATATATATAAGTGTACCTGGGTGTGTTGCAGCTTGTGTGTGCTTATGTTGACAGGAAGCACCTTTTTTCTAACAAGGAGATGTGAAGACAACCTAAGATCTTTTTTCTAACGCGCTCTAACATGGGAGCCTCATAGAATGTGTGTCAACATGTTATACAGATAGATTCAGATATGGTGGCGTAGCTTGAGTAGAGGAACTCTGTCTTTGGTAAGCATTCTATCTAAATACATTAACTACTACCTGTTGGATATCATGAATCAGTACAACCGAGGTGAAGTCTTCCTGATACCTGACAAAAACAGAGAATCCGAAATGAATCCTTTTCCAAACAGATGGTCACCCTTACATCTCTCCCTCTGTATCTCTTCTATCTTCAACTCATTTCTGCCTCTATTCATTTCAGTCACAAGCTTATTTGTATGTGCTAAAATTTATACAGTATATAACACTACTGCAGTCTAGTAGCAACAGTTTTAAGCACCACACCCATATTAATTCTATCCATTGATTATAACTTGAGTAACTTTTTCATGAGCTTAAATGTGACTGGAGCGGTTGTGCTGTTCGGAAATGAGTTTTCCTTTGTCCTAAAAAAAAGTGTAGATACACTAACATTTGGGGTGCTATTTTCTGTTCTAAACACTGAATTTGTGGACAGTTTACACCTTTTAACTCTACTGATGGTATCGTCGATTTCCTCCTGATTTCTAACCTCATTGTCAAGCGGAGCATAAAATTCTCATCAGGAGGGAAGAAGAGGACAACAACAGCTTTCTGATGTCTAATTTAACTTTGACACATCGTTGTTTTAAGCATCTTCTAAGCTATGTTTCAAATATCGGATATGAGGGATTAAAACTCTTATCTCTCATACCGATACAACAGTGAGACAGGGAATATTTAGCTTTTAAAAAAGTCGACACTCTTCTTTTAAGCTTGTATAAAGCTCCAACAGAAGGGAGACCAGTTCATGTGTTGGACACATTGTTGCAAGGCATGGCTGTTTCACATATGTGTGCCTTTATCAGGGTTTGGCTGCAGGCAGTTTTTAAGCTACTCAAATATAGACAGAAGAGGACAGGGACAGACAGAAATACACTGTTATTTATCAGCAGGCTGTAACGTCACTGTAAATTCAGATACACTGTAACAGAAGGAAACACAGTTCTCTTCGATGGATCGCAGGTGTGTCAACGTGTCTGTTGTATTACCGTAGAAACAGGATGGAGTGATCTTTGCAAGGCAGTTGCCCCGTCATTGACATGCACAGAGGTGGTACTAATGTCTGCTGAGTGAAATCAGGAGGTGTGATGGAGACTCAGTGGCAGCTGCAGTCCGGCAGGAACCCACCTCCTCCCATTAGTTAGGCTGGAGGCCGGCTCCTAATGCCTCTGTTTATACAACATGCCTCTTATAGTGATGGGGAGTGGCTGGAGGGCTCAAGGCTGGACGTATACATGTCTGAAAGTTAATGATCTGTTATTGACGACATGATTGTCAAAATGCCCTCCGAGACCCTTTCTTTGCCTCTACAGGAAAAAGGTCTATACTGTTTGTATACACGGACATGGGACGATTTAAAGGACAAAAGAAACACATTAAATATAAGACTATATATATGAGAAACATAAAAATGGAAAAATAGGAATATACATTCCAAGGTAATTTCTGTGAAATTGTTTTGTAGAGAAAAGGTTTTAAGAATGTATTGTACTTTTATTTTAATTTGTTGGTTTTTTGCAAATAAAATTTTATGCTTACGTCCAAAAACAGTTGTGTTGCTTTTCATAGCTGTTGTCTTGGTGAAACATTTGTCAGAATATCAGTTACAACTTATGTGAGTATTGAGAGGTAAAAATTTAATAACTTGATACCCTCTCTGACCACATGGTGGTGCTCCACCCACAGATACACACTTGGGGGGGTACAGTTGTTAAATTGCCTCATGCACTTTAAAAAGAAAAAAGTACATGCATGTTTTGAGTGTGTGTGTGTGTATGTGTGTGTGCGTGGGGGGGATTTAGTGTAGGGGAAAAGTCACCACGTGCGTAGATGGATCAAAATACATCTACAGTGCAAAATCCCCCTCACACACGAGCACACTATCACTTCCTGTTTGCAGACAACTCAACTGTTCTTATCTAAATATCAAAATATCACGGCAATTTGTCAATCCCTACAACGCAGGGCTGCATAACCAAATAAAAGTTCATACATACACACACACACACACATACAACATATGTAGAGAAAATTATATTTGGAATGTAATGATAAATTTATTACATTGAATATAATACTCAAATAATTTATGTAATCTTAATTGTGTCAGGTGCTATGATAGGGCTTTTGTGTCCTATAAGATCAAGTGGTTTGTAAAAAAAAATAAAAAAAATTCCAAAATGTCACCATACAGCCTAAGGGAAGTTAAAATAGAGATATGATTCAAAAACTTGTGCTGTCTTCGCAGAAGTGTGAGCTGTTTTTGGTAAATTCAACTAGATTAAGGAACTTCCACTCGGATGCACTTTAATAATACAATGATGTCATGTTAGAAACCTGTTTTTCGTCTCTGAGGGTGACAT
Organism: Naso annulatus; assembly: GCA_029783625.1. Lineage (NCBI taxonomy): Eukaryota > Metazoa > Chordata > Actinopteri > Acanthuriformes > Acanthuridae > Naso > Naso annulatus. The sequence continues at coordinate 9,081,457 of JAPZDX010000022.1, forward strand.
CACTATCTAGTTACCCACTCTGAGTTACACTGATGTAATGTCCCGTTCACTGTGTTTTATGACCAACGCAGAGAGAAAAGCAAACACTGTGAAACCAACATTTCAGACTCCAGCAAAGCTGACAAGTTTTTTTGACCACATTTAATCATCTGCAGAAGTTTTTTTTTTTCATTTGTTTTGAGTTATTAATCCCCCTCCATGTCAGTGTCTGCCTGAAACCATGTATGCACACAGAGAGACTGATGGGTAGACTGTCTTCGTCACAGCTACATGAGATCTGGATGAGGCAAGTGCTAACCTCCTGTGATCTCCTCTACGCCCTGCGTGTCTTCTGATCTCAGCTTTGACTAACAGCGCAAAACTGGGGAGGTTAACTGGACTGCAAGGCTGACTCCTCAGGAAGTTCCCCTCACTGGGTGATTAATAGACTGTGATGTGCAAGTCTTTAACTCAGTTTTTCCACTTAAAACATATACCATAGTATGCTCTGTAACATGCAGATCTGTATAACATTAATACAGTAACTTTTACAATGTGTTTCAGTCTCACAGGCATGGAGGGTACATGCTCTGCCCTAAACCCATTATATTACAGTGCTGGACTCTGTTCCAGTGGAGACACACCCTACCTGTCTCTGTCAGTGCTGAGTGACGAGAAGCAGATCACAGCAGTCTTGTATAAAGTACCCAAAGGCCATACTTGAGAGAAAGCAAAGATACCTTACTGGAAAATGACTTTGGTGAAAATGAAAGTTGCCTATTAGAATATTACTTAAGTAAAAATCTTAACGTAGGTGGTATTTACTGTACGTAAGTATCGAAAGTACTTTGAATAGAAATGTACTTAAGAACTGAAAGTAAAAGT
>JAPZDX010000022.1:9256357-9267674 GCA_029783625.1 Naso annulatus
GTGTGTGTGTGTGTGTGTGTGTGCCTGTGCTGTTCCACTTAAACCACTGTGATCTCCACAGGGGGGACTAATCAGTGCATCACTCCTAAATTGCCACCAACAACTTTAACACCCCAATGAACACACGCATGCACACACAGCCCTGCCTCTTGCTAATAGAGATATAGACCTCTCTTTGATGGTGTTAACTCTCAGCTTGAAGGTTTTATTCTCAGGGTAAACAGTAACACTCACGCACACACATACATTGTCCACACACGTCTCTTGGAAGAGAAACCAGGGCTCATGTCGTCCACAGAGAATTTCGGAGGAGGAGGAGGCAAAGAGAAAATGCAGAAGAGACTGTGCCTGAGCTGAAAAAAAAGGGTTTCTCTGCATGCTGACTTGCCCCCCACGGTGAAATTAAACTATAATCCATGACTACAATGGTCTGAAATAAAGAATGAAACTCTCTGCTTTCCCCTAAATGAAAAAATCTACAAAGGGGCCCTGAAAGAATAATACTGCAGCAAAAAGTAAAAATCAATGTGAAAAGGGGAAATTTACTTTGAAATTGCAATCATCTATGTAATTCTCCTATTGTTTTGCTGAATCAATATCTGCGTGCACGTACAGAAAAGACAATTGACCACTTGAGGTTCTAGGACCTAAATTGATTTTTGTTTCACTGCATTGTTGGCAGTCATAAAGCACACAATTATAGTTGCTAGATTACATCTACCTTAAACAACTAATATGCCAACCATTAAGAATACTAAGTCACCCAAATCAAACATACCTGCAATGCCGCAAGTCCAACAGGTGCATGCTATGTCCAGTTAAATAATGAATGCTTAAATACTGAAATGGTGGATCTGCCAGCACTGACTTATGTCGATTGTGGAGGACTTAACAGTGCAGACAGCTTACAGCAGGGGTGACCGAACATTTTGATTGTGGGCCATAGACAGAAAAATATGAGGAGTCACAGCCATAATACATCATGGGTTGATAATAAGAGAGCATTTTAACAGCCTCAGCAGTCATCCCATTGAATTTGCTGGTCATTGCCGGAGCTCCATCTGTTGTAATTCCACACAGCTTGCTCGGGGACAGTCCCATATCATTGATCACAAACTGCCTCCAAAATAACAGTAACAGCTGCTCTCACAAGGCAGTACTTTTCCTTGACATTTGATGATTTAAGTTAGATAACCGGGATGGTCTCAGAACACATCGACGTTTACTGTATGAGAAAGTAGGCCGGCCGTCTCTGACGGTAAGAAGAGAACAGCACTGCCCTCTGTTCATTTATAAAGTTAGAAATGACGATCACGCACTGCATTTGATCTCAGGAATATTTGGTAATGAGGAACACCATGTCAATACCGAGGTTGAGAAAATGGTTTTGAAATACTATGACCATACAAATAAAACAACTTGGAGAAACTCCTTAAACTTGACAAGCCGATTCCTTTCAGTCAATTTAAACCTCTTATACTGGATACTGAGCAATGTGAATGTAAATGTTATAATTCATCTTAATCTTAATAGACAGTGAGCAATACAGTGGTAAGATTCTTTGAGTTTAATTGAAATTATGTTACTTCTGTTGCTCTATTGTGCTGTATTCTTTGCATGTTTTGTATTAATGTGTTTTGTTCTTCATGTACTGCTTTCGGGGTATTATTGTAAAAGAGAGCTTGCTCTCAATGGCCTTCCTTGTTTGAATAAAGGTAAACAAATAACCAGTCTTCAACTCTGTTTTTATTTTTTTTTCTTGACATACTATTGTTTAATTCTCACATTTTCTTTAATCACATTATCCTGGCAACTTTAGCAGGAATTCTTCTATAAAGTCCCTTACGAGAAAGGTGGTGTGTGCTGGGCAATGGGCTAGACTACTTTGTAGCTAGCTAATGTAACCATCCATCCATCCATCCATCCATCGTCAATCTGGGGTCGGACCACAGAGGCAGCAGTTTCAGCAGGGGCACAAGACTTCCCTTTCCCTGGTCATACCAGCAAACTCTGACTGCTTTATCCAATGGCTTTCTAAGGCCAGTGCAGAGATATAATCTCTCTGCATGGACCTAGGCCTGCCATGAGGCCTCTTCCCAGCTGGCTGTGACTGGAACACCCCCCTAGGGAGGTGACCAGCAGGCATCCTTACCAGATGCACACACCACCTCAACCGGCTCCTTTAATGCAAAGGAGCAGCGGCTCTACTCCGAGCTCCTCACGGATGACTGAACTTCTCACCTTATCCCTAAGGGAGACGCAGCAACCCTCCTGAGAAAACCAATTTCAGCCGCTTGTATCCGCGATCTCATTCATGATCATGACCCATCCTTCATGACCATGGGTGAGGGAAGGAACAAAGACTGACCAACAGATTGAGAGCTTTACCTTCCGGCTCTAATGTAGTCTCCTGTTGTATTTTTTGAACTGAAAAACTGCTGTTGGAGAGGCTAGCTGCAAGCCGTTTGACCTTCTCCTGGCGTCCCGATTTTGATTTTCAAAGTGTCTTCTAACGTTACACTTTTTAACACAACAGATTTCTTGCAGATCATAAGCAAACACATCTTCAACTCACTATACTGCTGCCACCAAAAGGTTACAGATTTTCATTATTTTTTTTCATTAAACACTAAAGCTGAGAGAGATTAAAAGATCTTGTGGTTATTTATATATTTCTCTCACTCCCTCTGTCTCTTTTTTTTTTTTTCAACAACAATCAGTCAGTGGAGCGTGCTTATTGTGCCGGAGTCTGAAGCAGCTGTGTCTGAGCTTTACCCTCCCAGGATGGCAGAGGAGGGTTCCCTCCTTCCAAGGCAGAAACACAAAGAACCAGTTAGAGCAGGCCAGACTAGCTGGTTCACAGCTTGCAATGGGCCACATTTCGAACAGAATTGGCCTAAAGGCCTCAATAATGAGCACCATTCAACTCCCATATCTAGAGAATGTGAGCAGAGAAGCTGGAAGGGTCAGAGTTTTATAGAAGGGAGATAGTGGAGAGTGGGGACATAATGAGAACGAGAGAGTGTAAAAGAGCACTGTTGGATTTATTTCTCTATTCAGCTGTTAAACAAACTTTGAAAGGTCTTTTTGGAGCACTGACCACAGTCCCGATTCATGACTTCCCCCTGCTCAAGTCTAAAACACCGGGGCCACCTGTGACCTGCAGCCCATGGAGGCTGAGGCTCAACTAGTCTGAGTCAAATGGAAAAGAAAACAGGGCAGGGAAACTGTGCAGAGAAACCGAACTGTCATGCTCTTACACACTGGTACAAAAAGGAGAGGAAGACATGTGTGATTACAGGTGCACACACACACACACACACACACACACACAAATCTGACCCTGTACTAAAATAAAACTAAGTCAAGCAACAGACCAGAGCTTAAACTGAGAGCAACTCTCAGCTCTATAGCTGCATCCACACTGTGAGAGCAAAAGCCAGGTCAGCCAGTAAGAGGACCAGCTCTCCGTGCTTGATCTAATGGAAGCGAGGGTCAATGGTTTACCTTGCAGGAGGGCAGAGAGGGAAAGAGAGGATCTGCAGAGTATCGAAAATGACAAGAAGAGATGGGTAGAGGGGAATGAAAAGATCAGATATTTACACCCAAGAAAATTTTTGCACGGCGCGCTGGAGCATCTAAAACACATCCTTCAAATAGAATGGGAAAATGTGAAGCCTGGAGGATATTTAGAGGCCAATTTAACTTGGTGTACACATTCCGCATGTGTGGATGTACTTACAGTATACTATGGGCCTAAGTGGTGAAAGAGAAGAGGAAGCAAAAGAGCTCAACTAATGGGGTACCAAGAGACTCGAAAGAGAGAAGGAAGGAGAGAAAACATGCAGAGGATGGGCGGGGTGGGGGGGATTTTCTCCCATCAATAATTAAATGATGGAAGGAAATCTCACTCAATAACAGATGCAAATAAGATTTGCTCATTCTCTACCACAGTGGACTCAATTAATTACTCTGATCTTGATTTTTTTGTTCATAAGTTGTTGATTGTTGCAGCTATTACATTAACCAAAGGAAGTCTTCACGGGCAACAGCAAAGAGCATAAACAGTAGCAGACCACCACAGACAAGTGTCACTACATATTGCAGTCTAGTGTAAAAGCATCTATGGGGGGCATTGGGTTTTATGCCCCCCCAAAGTTAAAGATGGGGGGCGCCATCTCCCCAATCTTGAAATGCTCTGGGATCCGGCAGATCTGGCCATCAGAGCCTGTACTGTTCATTAAATTAGCCTGTGATGAGGTAAAGTCAGTCATTTTGATGCTTTGAGGAAGAGACAACAACTTCAACCTGCGATTTAGCCCCCCTCTGCTCCCACTATAAAGCATAAACATTTCAGACCAATTTAGGTGTTACAGACTTGCAAACTTTACAGGTGTAATTAGGCCTGTTACCACAGCAACACCAATCATGCATGTAACAGCTTGCCTAGAAAAATAAAATTCAAGTCCTTTTCTGAACCCAGTAAGAAATAAAGGCTCGTTTTATTAGAGCTCTTTGGGGTTGAATTCTAATGAGAGATTGCGTAGCCTGCATGTGCGGTCCGTTCATTGACTCTTTAAGTATTTAAAAATGACTTAAAATCAATAAATCGTCATGCACCACGAGCTAGACAATTTCAGTGTGGCTTCAGTGTTTAAAAGTGAAAAGGTCAAAATTAATTGAAAATACATGAATTAAAAAGTTTCCAAAATTCACAAGATATTTTTATCTAACGAAAATTTCTGCTTCAACCCATATTTCCCATTAAAAAAAACAACATTTTCACTGCGGTCTTAAAGTTTATTGCTCTCTGGCTCACAAGGGAGAGCTGCACCTGTACAACCCAGGCAGGCAATAATTGATGATTATTAAACTACTGGAATCTGAGTCAGGCTACAAGGTTTCACAGTGCAAGGCGGCCTAGCTTGGTCTTAAATAATAAAATAATTTTCATTATTTAAGACCAAGAACAGTCAGCTCCTTTTCAGATGAAAAAATGGATGAACTGTTCAGCTGGCCAGTGAGCAGAGTTGCCCTGTTGATACTTTTTGATCAGGTTAGCAGTGAAAAAACAATCAATAAACTGTGCAGCTTGTTAAGATTTAGCTGCGTGTGCCAGCTTTAGATTAATGTGGTACAGGCGCATCTGGGCTCACATGCAGGTGGATCCAGAAGGCTACATTTTTTCATGAATTCATTAATAACATGTCGCTTGTATTAAAGCCAATTTACACTTAAGTAGGCAAATTTTCCACTTAATTTAAGTAACTTTTTACATTTATTTTTTAAGGTGGGCCTATCAGACAATATTAAACTAAAAAAAAATATACTGATAGCACGATAACATCATCAAACTTCTCCAACAGTTTTTTTTGGTTTTTGTTTGGCTCCCACAATGTTGAACCCAAGTCAGCACCAGTGACCTCTGACACTGCTGTGACAACAAATACAACACCACGGACATCGCCATCTAACTTTACTTCATACCATGTTCTTCTGACACCTTGCACCAAAGCAAAATTACATTAAAACGACAAACAGCCAGATACAAATAGACCACTGATATATATCATATGATCAGGCATTCCTCTGTGAACATTCCCAAACTGCTCTAACACCTCACCCGTGATTGCACAGACAAAAACAAAGGAGAGAGGGAGTGGAAGCAAGATTGCAGGGGAGTTTCAGAGCTGCTAAAAATCTCATAAAATCACACCAAATAATGAGAACCCCACAAGGAAAAAGGGTTTTCAACAACTCTTAAAGCCTGAACTCTCTGCTAAAAATACAACGCCTATTTCTGCACTGAAAGATAAATAACTAACCCGTCTACCTCTTCTCCTACTTCACCCCATGGGGTGCAACATGTGCCAGTCAAGTGGGGAAACCGGGTCAAGCATCTCCTTTCACAGTATCTTTGTAACATTTTAGGAGAACCAGAATAGAGTCAGAATCAGTTCAGACTCACAAAAAATCACAAAATAAAGAGGTCACAAACGTAATCCTGATAATTTCTAAATCTTGACTCGGACAGCTGCAGAGTATTTGCTCAAATTTTAACGACCAAGTTGCAATAAAACGAACCACAATGTAGCGGGCTCGCTGCATCGGTGGATAAATTATTGCATGTGGGGATGACAAGTCTGGATGGAGTCCTTCGCCCTCCGGGTGGGTGAGGGGAGAGGATTCACCTCAGAGTTGTTGAGGTTAAGTAGTAGCAGGAGAGTCTGAGGAGCCATTTTTGTCCACTGTGACTCCAGGGGGATGACAGACTGAGACAACCTCAGTTGATGCATCTCCATGTGGATGTGCAAACGCCTACACCTAAACACACATATTGCATGTCCTACACGTTATGTGTCGCACAAGTGAAAAACATAATCTATCTGTATGTGGAGAAGAAAGCACAAAGCGACAGAGGGGGATGTGACAATGGCCCTCATCAGACCCTCTGCGGCGCATGAGGGCTGCTTAATGCAGTCACTGGCAGCTGCTGTGGAAGAGCACTCCATCCCTCCACCTTCCTCTCTGCACAACTCTGTCCATCCATCCCTCGTTCTTGCTGTCATTATCAGTGCCACCAGATAGCAACGACACAGGGAAAGCCGTGAAGTGGTCCCCCTCGCCCTGCACCCACTACCGGAGAGACTAGGACAGACATTGAGGGAAGATGTTGAGGAGAGAAAATCACCATACAGAGAGGAGAGGGACCGGCTGTTAGTGCTGAGTGCTGGGAGTGAGGGAGCAGCACGGACGAGTGAAGAGAAGGAGATGGAGGGGAGAGAAAGGGAAAAATTGAAAGGAGAGAGGGAGAGATGGTAGTCGTTATGGGACTGATGTGTAATAAACTGCATAAAGGAGCCTTCAGGGAAGCATTATTTCCAAGCTCAACACACACCACCTCCAAGAAGAACAGACACGCAGCACACGCACGCACAACTGTGAACTCTGCGTGACTCATAACCTTATTCATATTTATGAGAATTCAAACGCTAGCAGACTGCACTGACAAACACAAGTTTGGTGAAGTCTTTCATCGTGTCAATCTGGTTGATTAATGATGTCTGTGTTGCAGACAGTTAGGGGGCACCTTCAGGTGACACAACGCATTCTGGGTTCTTAGTGGCATACAGTATGTATAGTTCTCTTAGTCACTGAGGTCGTGCAGTGTAAACTGAGCTGATGTGAGTCCCTAAATGTTTGCCATCTAATTTCTCTTTTGTTAAATATTTAGCAGTGTGGACTTACGCTGTAATAAACCTTGCCACCATAATCTATCCTCAACACTGAAAGGCTGCTCTGGCCGCTCTTACTTTCATCATATTACGAAGGAGCCATTACATATAAAGTATTAAGTAACCAGACGTTTTTGAAGGTCGAATATTCAAGGATTCAGTAACTCACTGACTTCTTTTATTGGCACAGATAAGGTCAATGTGGGACTAAAGCAGAGGGGAGGAGTGTTCTGTAACTTGTATATGAGAGAACTGAGAGAGGATTTTTATGATAAGAAACACAGGGAATGAAAATATAGGGAATATTTGCATTTAATAAAAAAATTGGTAACCCCTCTCTATGAAGTCTGTCTGTATAATGCATTCTAACACATAATGAACATATATAACACATTAAAATACATTATAAACACACTTACAATGCATTACATGTGGTTATGGTTATGGTATAACCCTAACCACACCTTGCTTTATAACTATGATTATACAGCACTATAGGCACATTGCATTCAGCCATACAAAACTGAAGCATAAAATATAATCGCTATTTCCCAAAAAATGATAAATATTTTTTTACTTTATATGCCTATTTCTGAGGCATTATTATATGATAATTCTATGGCAATTTTTCCAATTTAGACTACATTAAATTCTGTTGACTACTTTTATTTTGAAATGGTTGTGTTCGAGGTATAGTTTCAGTCATTATCTTGTCTAAAAGTCCTTGATGAAGGCTTTGTTCCCAAACATACTGGTTGCATAAAGAACAGACTTGTCTATGTCACAGCTTTATTATTATTATTATTATTATTATTATTATTATTATTATTATTATTATTCCCTTTTAACAATAATAATCTCCCTTTTTATCTGATTCCTTTTTATCGTGTTACCTTCGAACCTTGTGTGTTTTGTTTTTACATAGATTTTTGTGTATAAATGATATTTTATTACCTTATGTTTTTGTTGTTTATGATTCTCTTCTGACTCATGAATGACGTTTACTTCTATTTTTATTCATTTGCACATTGAGTCTTATGACAAGTGCTATATAAACAAATGTAACTTGACTTGACAGAGTCACTTTTCACATTTGGTTCCTTGGTTACTTGAGCTCAGTTGACTGCTATGTTAGCAACAGCACACATTTCTTCCACTTTCACAAAAGTTTCGTAAACATGCATTGAGCATGACTATTATTTGGCAATCACAACTAGAAAGCGTCAGCCACAGTCAATCACTGAAGGACGAGAATCATACTTTACACACAACTCATAGAGGACACAGCAGAGAGATTCAGGGTCAGCCCAGCCTTTCAAGTATCAAATTGAAAACCATCAGTCTTCCCTTTGAAAAAAGGCAAGTAGAGAGGTGAAAGAGCATGTCAGTCACAGCTCTGTGAGGAAGCAGCATGACACATGGGCTGACAGTGTGCTAGGCCCCTTGAACTTGCTCTATCATGGGTCAGAATACCACGAATTATGAATTGTGAATTTAAACGTGAATGAGTCACAACCATCAGTCCCAACTTTATCCCACCAGGAGATGTGACAACATCTTTGCACCTCAAGTGTTTTGCCACTTTTAGAGTCGAACGAGTTGTTTGTTTGTCTCTCGTCTCTCTCTTTGTCTGAATCCAAATGTCTTCTGATTCCATCTGTTAAGCATCTGCTTCTGGCCCCTACTACTTATTATTTTTTTTCTCGCAGTCTCTCTCTCTTCCTCATTCTCTCTCCCCATGGACCATCCATTAAATATCAGCGGGGCTTTTGAGCAGTAGGAAAAATCAATGGCTTAGACGTTCCCCTTAAACACCAGCGATTTTCAGATACACTCTTAAGTGCAGGAGTTTTGAGTAGATTTCATTGATGATTTGGGCACAGAGTGAATCAACTAATGAATAAAGGCAAGGGAAGCACAGCAGTGATCGGGGAATCAGGCTCCTCCGGCAGCTGCAAGACATACAAAGTCTTTGTAGCTCACAGAGAGGAAAATGAGGATGAGGGAGAGGTGACAAGGAGAGAGGAAGGGAAGCAAAGACAGATGCAGTATTGGAAGAAAATTGCACAAGAGGAGGTTCAATTTTTGGACGGGAGAAGCTCCTCGGCTCTGTCACTACCACTTCTCTTCTCCCACTTTCCTCACTCTTCTCCTCCTCCCAGCCTATTTTTCGGAGATTACAGCACAATGCATCTGCCAGTGGAGACAGCAGCAACATGTTGCTATGACCCAAATACAGCAGTGTGGTGTGATGATTGGCTAAGAGAAGGAGCAAGGGTGGGGGGTGTAGTGCAGCACATTCACAGACGCACATCAGCAGAAGCACCTTTAAAATTCAAACATTTATATAAGCTAGAAATGCACCCGTTTCTGCTTTTTCTCCAATTATCTCTTTCTTGTTCTTCCCCATCTCTACTGTCACTCATCTGTTCCACCTTCAGTCCAATTTCTCCTTCTTCCTATCTTTCCCTTTCCATCTCCTTCAGTCCCTTCTCCCATCTTTTCTCCTCCTGCATCTCTGTGTTGGGTTCCCTCAGAAAAATGGAGGAATGAAAGAGAAAGAGAGAGAGAAAGAGAGAAGTGAAGCATAAGGATGGAGGGAGAGAAGAGCACAGCAGAGTCATCCATTCTTAATCAAAGCAGTGGCGTAAAATTCTGTGGTGCTGCGCGACAATCTAGCAAAAGCCAACACACTTGTGCCCTCATTTGCCAATCCAAATTTATCCGCAGCTTGGTTCTCTCGCTGTCTCTCATTGTGCGTTGTTACAGTATGCTCGCTCCCATCATCACCTCATTAAACAGCAAGCTGAATCTCTCCTCTTTGCTGCAGTGGTATTTAATCTGCGGATGAGACAAGTCTTCGGGGGAATGATGTCCATAAATGTCAAACTTGTCAAAGAAGGAATGGCCTCCTCATCCACTGTATCTATTGATAGTCCTCGTGTGCCTTTGTGAGCAAGCATTCCCATAATATACTAATGGTGGGCGATATTACCTAAAACTTATATCACAGTATTTTTATTTTTGCAGGGACAGCATTATATCATGGTATTACACAAATAAACGGGATACGCCACCTCCTACTGCTTGTCATTCTATTGCCGATGTAGGAAGATGTTTCTGAAGACAGAAAAAATATTTTACCATTGGATGTGTGTATCAGATGTTGAGTTACAACCCTACTTGTGTGTTAGGAGGTGTGGCTTGCCCTATAATGTAGATTAATTATTAAATGTTATGTGATTCACTCTTAGATTCAGAAGCAACAGCCAACAACACCAACTTTTTTTATTAGCAACTTGGACCTGAGAAGGAAAAAATATTTGGAAAAAATGTCGTTTTTCACTTTTACTGTTGTTTTATTATTGAACCATTCTTTCACAGTCTGAAATAAAAATGCCAGGTCATTTGTGATCTAACTTATAAAAACCTACAGGCCAAGATAGCAATTACGTTACAAAAAATTGACTGAAAAATTCAAAAGCTGACACAGCCCTTTACATCTTAAGCCACACGAAAAAAGAGTCAATAAGTAAGTTCTAATTCAACTGGCTACTCAAAATGACTCCTGAATGCAACACTCTGAGTCTCAAGACTGCACAATATGAAAAACTTTGAGCTCAACACTAAAAGCAACTGCTCTTGTAATATCCTTCCACTTTTTACTGGTTTAATCATTCATCAGCTATTAAACATTTCGTCTTTAAGCCCCAGCCAAGATAACCCTGATGAACATTAGATAGCTCCTTCCTGAGTTTGAATGGACAGTGATAGCTACAAAAAACTGGGCCCAAATTAGGGGTGTAAGAAAATATTGATACGTATAGACATCGCAACATCATGTTCTGCAATATTGTATCAATTCTCAAAAACACTATTTTCAATTAATAGTTTTCATGCAAAGACCCGTGGCAAAGGTTCTTCTTATTTATTTTTTTCAAATAAACTAAAAACTATTGCTATGATATTTGGATTGCACAAAAAAGTGCTTTTTTAACTTAGATTTTGCAGATATTGTGATGACAATTTTACTAAAATAAGATTTTTTAAAAATCGCAATATATCATATCATAACCCCTGTA
>JAPZDX010000022.1:9321351-9334729 GCA_029783625.1 Naso annulatus
TAGACAAAACAAGTATATTTAAAAGGCTCATTATTACATTTTTGTATTTCTCTATGATTTAGCAAATGTTTCACAATGATACTTAAAACAATCTTTCTCAGCATTGGAACTCGAACCATTTTTTATTACCCCAAAAACACATTTGAATACTTAAATTAGTATTAGAAACATGCAACGACTACCTGACCAGAGGCTTGAACAAATAACTATGAGTCAACCAGGGAAATCTTTCGTCGGACACAGTCACACGCTGTTAAGGACAAAAACATGAAGAGCAAAAGTGGAGGATGTCAACTTCGGATTGTAGCCATTTAAAGAGTGAAAAGGGGGACAAATGAGAGCAAGACAGAGGGAGAGCAGAGAGAGAGAAGGTAAGAGAAGAGAGAGAGCATTCCCTTTCATTCTTTATGAGGGCAGACTGGGAACCAGCAAGAAGCAGGGAAACCATGACAACCAGACAACCAACCTTGGCAACCAAACCAGCGTTCTCACAGTGAGAGCCAGACACGGGGCTTAGAAAGGGTTAATCTGAGCTGAATGCAAAAGGAAAAAGAGAAACAGGTTGATTAAAACTACCGGTGTGTGACGTTTAATGTACTGTTCGTCTTAGATGTCCCATGTTGTGAAAGACCAGAGGACGTGGCAGCTGACCAGATGAATAACTTACTACACTAACAGCAACAACCCTGCACAAAGACTAAGGCTGGTACAGGGATGTCTCGAAGCAAATCGCCATGCATATTTTACTGAAGGAACAGTGTGAAGTCATACAAATGTAACATTTTGGAGCAACACTGAAAAGAGAAATGTGTGTTTCTGCTTGGATTCCCTCTGCTGAGCTGAAAAACTGGCACGATGAAATTTGAAATAGCATGAGGCGACAACACATTACATGGGGACCTCAGCAACAGAGAGAAGGAGAGGGACAGAGAGAGTGAAAAAGGTTGTGTTGCTATGAGCATGGATGTGTGTGTGTGTGTGTGTGTGTTTTCTTGGCATAAATGAGGGAAAATGGACCGTAGAACCATGATGTCCTAACCTGATTCTCCACACTATATGACATGGCAGAGGAACACTGACAGTGAATGCGCAGCGTTGGGATGAAACACAAATGGGATGCGATGGGGCCTGTCCAAAAAATACACACATAAATACACACACTCATTCGTCGCCCACAGAGACTGTTTCGGCAATCCCTCACTTATTCAATGACCTCCCATCTAAAGATTGAGCCCTTTTCTCCTCTGGGGGTCAGCAATAGAGAGATGAAAATCGGGGAGGAGGGGAGAGTAATGAAGAGAATGATCAATACTTGGCCTTAATTAATAACCTCCACTGCAGCGCAAACGTTCGAGACCGCTTCATGCCCTCTTCGTTCAAGGTTTTTTTTTCTTGTTCGTTCGCTCCTCCTCCTTCTTCTTGCCTTCATCCTTCTCTCTCCTCCCCCCGTTCTACACCTCTTTCCTCATCATTAATCTCTGAAAATCGTTGGCTACATACATTCCTCCCAATCGATGCAATTCCACTGAGGTCTTGTCTGATTTACCACTTGGTTGAATCCCTGTATGAATCTTGACTGGCCAGGGGAAGAGGGACAGAGAGGGACGGAGATGGAGTGAGGCGGATGAGAGGAGACGAGCACTAAATGACAGAGACCGTCATCATTATATAACCTCTGCGCAAGTCGCAGATAGTTAAAAGACTGCAGGGTAAGTCCTGGTTCTGTTTACTTAAAGCAACTGTGTTTGCATGTGTTGTCCTTAGCAAAGCCAAAAAATGACCATCACATTGATGCAACAATCCTGCATTCATGCATACACATTAGGAGTATATACTCATAAAACTTTACATAATTTAGGGTTGGTTTGCCAATTTAATAGCCCAATATCAGCCAACCTCAGATATATCTGTATCAGCGTGTATGTTCTCCAATATGCGCCGATTTTATTGCTGTTTTTTCAAGACTGGACGGAAAAAAATAATAGGACTTGTGATTTAAAATAATGAAATTATGTCGTTTATCCACCAGGGTGGTCCACCATCTCCAGTTTTTCACAAATGCTAAAACATCCCATGCCCTGAACCAAATGGTCAGAGGCCTAAACCCATTCATTGAATTGATCACTCATTTTGCAAAACTCTGAACACATTCTCACTTACTAAAACACAGTCTGCACTGTGATGCACTCGTGATTCTAAATGGTGACCACAGGTGGCAGAATTACAGCACAGGTGTCACAGTTAACACACAACAACTAAAAACACTTGTTGCCAATGATGTGACAAAACCAATACATAGTAGGCAAGTTCAGAGTGCGTAAGTGAGTTGAAAGTTAATATCAAAGATCGACGGAGACAGTCTGAGAGGCAGAGGAGGAAGAGTGCGTGTGAGAGGTGGCGTACCAGGAGGAAGAGGGAAAAAACAACAAGTTCAAGTGCAGACGACAGCGTGCAGGATTCTTTTTGTGTTCTGATTGTCGATTTCTCTCCTAAGCACCTGTCCACGTGTGCAAAAGTTATTGTTCTTTAAATATTTCTTTTGGAAATTGTAACCGCATTTTTAGTAATCGTATTATTTATTGAAATTAACTTTACTTACTCACTTAACTACTTATTTACTTTTGTCTCAAAAATAACAGACTTTTTCTCTGGGGCAATCCCTGCAGTAATGCACAGTGAACAGTGTTTTCATTTTGACAGCTGTGTAAATGATGTGAAAATTGTTTGATTCTGAGCACAGATACAACTGTTTTGATGTAATTGATTTTGTCAGGGGAATCAGAGGTTTTGTGAATGTAGTTTGATTTAGAAAAAAGGGTGGCAGATTTCAAGAAATGTGTCTTAGCAATTGTGAAAAACTGATTTAATGACTAATAAGTGAAGTGTTTACTGTCAGTGCACTGATGTTCATAATAATGTTTGTCAAAATGTAAGATATCCTGCCTCCATCACATAACTTTGTCACAAGTATATGATAACCACATTCAGCTGATACTATACATATGGCCAATATATCAGATATTGAAATTTTCTTGCTCCCTAATATCACTATCAGCATCGGCCCCAAAAATCCCATATTGGTCGGCCATAACAGTGAAGACATTCCCATCATTTCCTGTAAGATCAGTCTGGGGGTTGAGGCAGCAGAGCGTCAAACAGCTCAAGTTTTGCCGGCTGGCCTCCTGCTCCACAGCTACGATCCAGCTTGCTAACACGGGGTGCTACCCAACAGGTACACTCAAGCATGGGTCTATCATTGCAGCCTTTCATTTATTCCCCTCACTCACCAATTTTAGGTCAAAGCTGCCAACGTTTTCTGGGTAATCTTGTGAACACAGGGGAGATAGACACCTGTGTTTGAGCTCAACACGGGTAACAAGATTATTTCAACGGCACAGAGCAACAGGTCACTGGGAGTTTGAGCACCTGCGTCGCGCACAAGCAACACACGTAGATGCACACCGATGCATTTAGTTTCTGTGGATTTGCCAAGTGGTTTTTCATTGACAGCATCGACTGAGCATTCCCTCCTCACTTGTCATCATCAAGAATATCATGTGCAGTGAAAAAGTATGGATCTCTTCCACCAGGACAGGAAATCTTTGGGAGTGCCCATTGATCTGAATCACCCACCCCCATCTCACCAGCTATCAATCATCGAATTAACAGTTTTACGTTACTCTGCGATGTACCAGACTCCCTGAGTGCTCTGGTTATATTGTGCGTGTGTGTGTGCATGACTGAATAAATGAAAAGAAAGACAAATGAGAGATTTTCTTTTACTCTCCCATGTGCAGACACACAAACACAACGAAACACTGCAACAGCGAAACTCGCAGTAAGAGCTATAAACTGGCGAGCCCTTTGCTGACATGGGGACAACAAAAACAGCTGGATGCAGGCTTAAATGCCTTCTAAGCCTGGTGAACCCAGAACAAGAACTCTCCTGCCGAAAGTCAGAAACACAGGGAGCTAAACGGAGATAGAGAGAGAGCAAGACACAACATCACAGGCCGCGTTTTGTCAGACGAGCAGTCAATATGAAAGCCCCCGAAGCACAGATGATTTCACTCTCTAAACGTCAATCAAAGAATCAAGGAGCCTACACATCAACCTTCAACTTGGAGTCTGTCAATATCCCAAGTCTCACAAAAAAACAGAGACTTACACTGGATTAACAGGCAGTGTTTTCCAGACAATAGGCTTCTATTCCACTAATCAACAGCCTTCAGGAACAAAGTCAAAGCGAAGCACGGCAGTGTTTTCCGACGCATTAGTGGAACAGAGTGGTGATTCAGCCCGTCTTAAGTCATTGCGTGGCAAAACCACAAATCCACAATCTTCAGCTTTGTCAAACAAAGCGCTAAGATTCTTTTACTCCAAACCGAACTGTGAAGGGAGGTCTAAATGTTACCTCAGTCGTCGAGTCGCTGCTGCATGGTGACCTCAATCAGAGGCTTATGAGGCTAATGTAGAAATTTACACACTAATCAAAAACACAACATGGAGGGAAAACTAAGTGTTTTAGTGAAAACAATGCTGACTGGCAATTTGCTGTATGTGAAAGTCACAAGATATGGGGAGAATGCTCAGACTAGACCCATACAAACCATCTCAGAGATGCATTGCCCTGGCCAAGTTCTGCAAGTCAGGCACATTAACTCTGTCTTTGGCATGAAAATGGCCTGTATGCTTTCGCGTCTTCAGTCCCAGTCAGCAGTCAGCCATGCAGACACTTCATATCTATAGACCCCATCAGGCCCCAATGCAAACCTGACAAAGAGGCAATCATACAGAAATCTGCAGACACCAGAGAGAAAGCAATAAAGCTGAAGGGAAACAAGTGCAGAGAGATATGAGGCCTATCAAAGAATGACAGACAAGTCTGGTACACGCTGAGTACAGTCTTCCTCAATCTGTTCTGACTAGACCAAAAATGAAAAAATTATGCATCCTACTGCTTACAAAAGAAGTGGTAAGATACTAAGCAAGAGTGCGCCAGCCCATGCTACCTTTGGGCCACGTGAGTGAGTGAGTGAGCGCTGAGGAGACTTTGACTGTGTAGGGGATTAGATCAGAAAGCCAAACCAGAGGCACTGTGGAGGCCATGTGTGTGTGTGTGTGTGTTCGTGTGTGCGTATGTGTATGTGTCAGGACAAGACCTAATCACTTAATGAACACGGAACAGCACCACTCCTCTTAACAGGACAGCCAGATCAACCATAGGCCTTCTGCTTTCTCCCCTCTAATAATACCAGCCAACCGCAGCCTGGGAACGCTCACAGGAGATTTAGCCCACTGGACAGTCCCAGCTGCCACTCATGATCGAACCCAGCCCATTGGGCGCTTACAGTTGCCAAGCCAACCCTTTCCGTGGGGCCTGGGAAAGAGATCTGACAGATTAACGAATGGTTAATGGGCGAATGGGATATTATGCACTGTCATTAATCTAAAATAGGTTTGGCATGCACGAGCTACACAGACGCCAGTAAGCAAATGATTTTCCTAACACAGAACACACAAGCATGTAGCGCTGCGCCCTGTTGTTGCTGCACCTTTGAAACGTGAAAATGTAATGGGGAAACCCAGGCTCAAAGCCTTCAAAATGTATAAACAACATTTAATTAGAAAATTCTTTCCAAGTAAATCTTAAGTAAATTCTCCAAATTCAAACTCATTGAAGGGCAAAGGTGCATGACACAAGTCATGGTCCACGTTGACCTGTAGCTTCCCGCTCCTCTATTAGAGGCTAGCAACAAAAAGGCTTTCCAATAAATCTCCCTTACATAAACATGTCCTGTGTTGAGGATAATCTGAGACACTGTATCGTAAATGTCTGTAGCAGACCACAGAGCCCATACGTTACTGTCATAAATAGCCATTAGACACTCCTGAGAGCTATCTGACAGAAAGTCTGGCTGCAAGTTGGAGACTTCCTCCTGTTAACACAATTGACTTTGTATGAGTACCAGGGGAAAACTGAGACCAGCCATCGTGTTTGAATACGGCATTTGTTATAAATCTGTTATAAAAGAGCCAACGGGAACATAACCTGCAATATTAATTTCCACTGTAAGATCATAATTAAGTCATCACTCTGCAGATCTGCATCTTGCATTGCAAGTTCAACAAAGCCGACTACGGATGCAACATGTTTTGGAATTCAGATGTAATAAGGGATTTGTGCGCTGTCCTTCAGTCAAAGAGACCCGACACCATGGGAAGGCAAAGAGACAGACTCCCATTAATGAACACTGGGGACTCGCCAGGTGAATGAAGTGACCGGGAGAATATTTCAAGAAAGCATACTGTCTGAGAGAGAACACACAAACATTTACACACACACGGCTGCTCAGCATGACCAGCTGGACCGGGTAGTGGAAGTAACGCCTATTGTAGCCGTTTTAGACAACAGATGGGAGGAAAATCTCTCAGCAGAGAGGAGAAGAGAGGAGGGGAAAAGTCTCTGCCTCTCTCTCTCTCTCTTTCTCTTTTGAAGGGTGGTGAGCTGCTCAGAGCATGCTGCATCACTCCTGCCATGTCTGCCTGCACAGGGCTGTGCCTGCCTCTGCTTTCACATGGCTCTGGCGGCTGCATGTTGACCGCAGAGGATTCTCACAGCACAGCCACCCGTGCTGAAGATCTGGAAGACCTGGCTTAACTACTGTACAGCGCTCCTGCACAAACAAGCCATACCAGCACACATGCATCACCTAACATTGCATGACATATGAGAATGAAGACCGCTAATTGTACATGTGCCATGCAACTTTAACAAACTGCAGTGTCATTGCTGTCTATGCTGAAATTAAGCGCGTGCTCATTATTCAGGTAGCCCAGGTGCCTCCTCCTGGGAGACAGATCGCATAGCTCTTATTTCCCAGCTTTGTGAGCAGCTCATGGCGTGATCTGTCAAGGTGGGACCCTCTGCTCCATGTCGGAGGAAACCCATGGAGCCTATTGCAGCCAGAGCCTATAGGAGGAACGCCTGCCTCCCTGCCTGCCTGCCTGCGGACTAAGAATAGATCAATGTATCAGGCAAATCGGGATTAACGTCGTTGTGCTCCAATCAGAAGACGCACACACACACACACACACTCACACTGGGTAGTCAGGACATAAAAAGTTCATTTTCACTGCCCATCACACTGTCATCGTCTTTGGCGTTGGAGGGTCTCCACGTTGCTCTGCTCCTGGATACACACACACCCAATCCAACGCAAACGCACAGCCAGCAAATCAATGTAAAGCAACATCACCGAAATCCCCCCTCGTCCCACTGTGTGAACAATGATTATGTCAGCGCACCGAAGATATAACAACCCCCTCAAATCCCCCCACAAGGCTTGGCAGGTGTTTGTAACAAACTGGTTAGTTATTTATCACCTGCAGACACCCAGCCGGCCAAATTTCAACTGGCTGCGGGAGCGCTCCGAAAATAAATTGTGCAATTAAAAGGGGATGCAGCGAGCGAGCTGTCCCAACTAACCTGTCTGTCCTTTCCCAAGCGTCTTCTCCAAACGGTACGGTCCCACGTAATTGGCATGTTGGGCACCGCTGTTGTCTTTACCGGACGATGACATGTCGAATCTGTGAGAAAATTAGACACTTTACAATAAAGCGCAGACAATTAAACACTCCTCGCTGGAGGTCCAAGCCGCTGCTGTCTCTTCTTTTACTCCACAGCCTCTTGTCGTCCTCTTGCTCTCTCTCTGTGTGCCGCTTTCTGTCTCTTTTTCCCTCCCTCACTCGCTGTTTGAGGAGGCGAGGTTCGCTCTTTCTCTCCTCTTTTCTCCTATCGCTGCAGACGAGCCGCAAGTGCCTTGATTATCATTGTCGATGGAAGCTGCGCCGCCGCTGTGCGTCTGTGGGAGGTGCTGCGGAGCCGTCGGCGATGACTGACAGCGGCATCAGCCAACCAGAGAGCCGGACGCCCTCTACGCTGCCGCCCCGCTTCTTGTTGCTGGAGCATCTTTGCTTTTTTCGAGAAAAGTTGCAGGTTGTGACAAAAATAGAATTTCGACCACATAAACTTATTTCACTTTAAGTAGTCCTCGATTCTAGGCCATAATCTGTATGAAATTATCTTCCAAGGGAAAAAAAAAAGAACTTTTTAAAAATGCAAATGATTGTTGTTTGTTGGTTTTCACCTGTTGACATGCGACCAGTGTGATGATGTTACGCATAGTTTTTTAAAGATCTGTTCCAAACGCGTTTTTAAATATAAAATGTTGGGGTTGGTGTGTTTATAGGTTCAGTTTCCTTACTTAAAAATTCTTTGAATGTTCCTGCACTCCCTTTGCTACTTGAAAAAAAACGCAGAATCTATGAATCTATATGTTTATTTTATAGCCTATTTCTAATTCTAATCCCCTGGACACAAGATTTCTTCACTAAAAAGGCAGTAGGCTACGCTGGAGGCTTTCAGATGAATCTGTACAGTGAAGGTCAAACATCCAGCAGCAATTAGGAAAACACTTTTTCAGTTTTTTCTCCCAAGTTGTTTTTGTGTTTTTGTTGTGTTTGTTTTGTAGTATGCCTTGCATGTCCCGTGAACCCTCCTGCTCTTGTGTTTGTCTTTGTTTGCTTTTTATGGCACATTTTATGGTGGAACCAAAGAAAAATTTCCACGCTGTGGATTGTAAAGTTTTCCTATTCGTGTTCTTACTCCTGTTATCCATTTCAAACAGTCACACATAACATATTCCATGTCTTAACCCATGCTTTTACCTGAGTATGCAAGAGGTCTTATGTCGCAAACTGCAGCAAAACCTCAAATCAAGGCAAATTCCAAATGTGCTGTATACGTGTGAAAAAGGAATGGTCCTAAAACCTGAATGACACTGGCGTTTTCTACATGTCACAACTGTAACATGCTTCATTCATTCATTGTCGTGGGCTGAAAAATAGTGGGATGTTAGTGTGCATGTAAAGGTAAGGCAGGAGCAACACTTCATAGAGTTTAACTTGAAGTAATTGAAACAAAACTTTACTAATGGACATACGTTTTTAAAGAAAGTTATGAAATGAAATAATGAAGCCAGTAACGCTAGATTTCCACACAGAGTGTCGGTGCTTACACGTTCCCTAACAAATTTGAAATTAATCAAATGACCAAAAGCAATTAACAGGCAGTGAACATGGGGCTTTTGGGGCCACTGGGTTGCCCGCGTTGTGCAGTTTGAAGTACAGCCTTGGGGACAATGAAGACTAAACTGAACTGTTGAAGCTAAACCAATATTAATCCAAACACCATCTCTCACAAGAATGTTTAGACAGACTTTATTTGCTGAGGTGCTCCTTTTTATTGCGGCAAATAATTGTCCAACAGTGGAGGAGACTTTCTTGTCTCTGTCCCAACATCTTTCTTTGTGTGTGTGCTTCCACAATGCACTTCTCTCTTACCGTTCTTTCTCACACACGTACACACATCACACAAACACAACCGCATAGTGACTGTGTGTGTACAGCAGGAGGAGGGTGTGTTGGCCCTCTGATTAATTTCACACCCCACTGGTCTGAGACCTGTGACTGTGGCTCTGGCCTCTGTCTGTTCCTCACACCCAGAGAGAGTACAGGTGTCAGGGGACACATGCAGGAGAAGCACACACAGATATTTATGCACACACACACACCCAAACACACTATGTGACCTCTAAATATTCTTTAACAGAAAACAAGGTTGAGGGGGCTGCAGAAATATTAAGTAGAAGACTTACGTGACCACCACACTGCAGGCTACTTCAAAACCAAAGAAAGATTTCCAATATTACTCATAATACAGATTCTACTGAATTATTCTCATTGCTTTTCAATAAATTATTGGATAGGATATTACATGGTTGTAGTGCATCATATAATTTGCATTTATCTTCCCTCTGTGCACAAGACAAACACAATATTGCGTAAACATTACACAACTGCGCTATTTTGTAAATTTAAATATGCAATTACAAGCAGAGCGATGAAATAAAATTCTGTTTAAGGTATAAATCTCATGGGTAGTAGAGAAATATTCAAACCCAGAAACGTCTTACTCAATATACAAGCAACTTAAGAGAGGAAATGCACTGCAATGCTTCACAAGAACATTTCCTGCCTCCTCACTTTTCATTCATGAAGTAAAGTTTACCAAGTGAACATGCCCCAGTTTAGTGCCTTTGAGGTCTGTGTTGAGCATGTGTGCCATTTCCCCTGATGCCCTTCATCGCACTGGGAGCTGGGTTAGTGTAGGGAGGTGTGACCCAAAGTGTCACCCACGTGACAGGTGGACCGGGCATGTGATGTCAGCGCCAGGTGCCAGGTGGGCATCATCTCAATAATGCATCATGCCCAGCGCTGGCACTGGCAGGCGCACCACTTTGAAGTGTTCCAGGAACATCTGTAGCTTGAGTTTTTAATCACCTAGCCTGTACCTCCCTGATTCCCATCAATCCTTCTCCGCTCCTTCACAGCCTACACCCCTCTCCCCCATTTCTGCTGCGAAGAAATTAATGAGTTCTTAGTTTGTGTTTGAGCTTGTGTGATAGAGCGTGCATGTGATCATGCGTTTACGTGTGTATTTACATGGGTTAACCCACAGAGCCACAATGCTGCAAATTCAATCAACAAGACAAACAAATTCAAAAGAGCTCCTCGTCTTCTGGATGTTTGTCAAACATTCAGCAAGGCATAAATTATCACAGTCCTGTTCGATGACTCAAATTTATCAGTGCAAAAGTACAATTTGAGGGGGTCATCTGGAAAAATTTGAGTCAGTTTGGGGCTTTTTGATTAACTACATAGCTAACTTAAAGACACTGTGGTAGCTTCATCTACACTGGATAGTCATTTGGTGGATCATATAATGTCAACATAATTCAAATAACCCATTCTACAGTTATCTTGTGTGCTTCTTTGATTTTTTTTCTTCGTAAGTTACGGGGGAAGAGAGTCATCCAGCTTTATCTGTTTGGATTTTTTTGGTGTATATTTGTACAAATTTTTTACACATGGTTTTGATCTTAATTATTTTATTTCATTACTTCAGTCAAATTATTTAATTTATGTGCAGAATCACCATGTGGGACCGCAGGGGTGAGGGCAAAAATGTTTAAAAAATGCAAAAGAAATGAATGTTGAGTTTATTATATTTCTCTACATCTGTCTGACAAATGAAAACTATTAACATAAAAAAAATATCATTGCAATCGCCTGCAACTTAAGTCTCCTCCCAAATAACTAATCCCATTGAACAACCCGGTAATGAAGGGAAATGATTGAATATTGTGTAAGACCTCTTTAATAGCGTTTATCATCAAGTTTATCTTGAAAAAATCTAGAAAGATGTGATGAAAGATGAGGAAGATGAGGTGCCAGAGAGGAAAAAACACAAAAGGAGAGGTACAGGAGGAGTGATTTACCAAAAAGTTAAACATATTTGATGGGTGGCAAGAGTCCAATAACCTCTGGCTGTAGAGGGAGCCCAGAGTGTAATAGCTCCGCCATACTGCCATATAATGAATAGCTTGGTAACAGAGTCTGACCAATTCAACGAGGGGCTGCACATTACATTACACCAAATGTGCACACACACACACAAACACAAAAATTCACAAACTGGTTGTATTGCAATGTATCCACGCAGGAATAACTGCCACACACATGAACAAATGCATGTGAGCTCACAGCCCTTCAGGGTTGTGCAAACTGTTTATTGCCATCTAGCTGTGTGCTGAAAGCTGTTGGCCGTTACTGGATTGGCCAACATGGTGCGCTTGATTAATTAGCGTGTCATCCACATACAGAGGAGTCTATTAGTGTTCATCTGCAAATATTTAGAACACCGGAGAGAAGAGAAACGACTGAAAGGGCAACAAAAGTGGATTTTGGGCCGAGCAGATTTCACCCTGACAAATATCAGTCATCACAAACAAATAAAAGGGAGGGGGCGTCAAAATTATAAGAAAGAAGAGACGCATCAGGGACACAAAAAGAAATGCAGCAAGGGAGAGAAAGGAAAAGAATCTGTTTATACTCTGCTCAGGTGATGCTGTTCCTCATAATATCGTCCCACCGCAGACACAAAGGACTGGGGAGGTTCGAAAAGGGCGCACCCAAGGGAAACAATAGGACAGGTTACTTTTACCATTGTCCCTCAGAGTCTCTGTCAAGCCACATGACAGACAACAAGGCTCTCATTTCCATCCCTCACATGCAGGTTTGTGTGCATGTGACTGCAAGTTTTGTCTGCAAAGCTATTCTCAAGGATATAAAAGCTGCATCATAAATAGAAAGGGTAACCAAATCCATATGTTTACCAGAGATGTAGCGTTTAGGGTAACACAGCAAGGATGATTTCATTTGTCAAGCAGGTATGTGTCTTAAATTCACATGTATGTGGGATAATTATCCAGACGCTGGAGGACACTTGAGCACGTCTCCGGATCTGAATGAGGACTTAAGAGCGTGGGACACTTGAGCCCTGGCCACTTCTGTATGCAAATGAGTGAGATAAGGCAGACACACATGCACATATACATACACACATATGTTTCTGCCATCTGGTATGTTCATGTACCATGATCAGCGGAAGCCTGATGGTCATTTCAAATGTCACGTCAGCATGCTGGCTTTACACTGACGTGCTCATGAGTGAGGCTGTGAAGGGAATACTCACCAGAGGGACTTTGCCTCTCCCTCAAGCACCCACAGACACAGACAGGCCCACAGCTGCAGCTCCACTGCCCCCTGCTGGTCAAGAAAATGCACAGTCTTTCAAGCCATCCCTACTCCCCAAACCCCAACCTCCATAACAGCGAAATCCATACGCTCTAATATTCTCTCATTTCAGGATATGCAATCTCCTCTGCAATCATCATAGCACATATTTTTTCCCCTGATTTTGTTAGACAAGATCTTAATAGAGCAATAAAGGCTCTTGCACACTGTCTGTTGCACATTGCACATCTCTCTACTGACATCAAGAAATCACAGCCAGTCATCTGACCCAGTTTACTTCTGTTTCTGCTCCGTGTGCTGCAGCCTTTAAACCCCAATCGGCTCTCTTAACAGCAAAATGTGCTCTGGAATAAAGGTGGATGTCTCTGTCCTTTCGTGAATCTCAAAACAGAAAACTGGTCCCTGTACCGGTAGAATTACTTCATCAAGCCTAGAAAAATATTTAATTTCAAAAAGGTAATGAAAGCAGAGCTGCAATCATCATTGTTTGCTTTGAAACAATGCAGCAAAAGCATGGTTGTCAGATTGCATCCGCATATGCGTACACTTAGACACCTGAACACATACAAACACACACATACAAACTCTAATCATTGCTTTTTGCCATTGCGAATAACATAATTGCAGGATAAGAAGCAAACTAATCATGTAGACAGTT